>OZ024822.1:71229859-71615488 GCA_964016985.1 Anodontia alba
AGAAACGAGAAATCAATTCATTCGATAAATTTCCTTTGAATTTAAAATTTTACTCAATGTGGGCTTTAACTTGGGTTTAAGGGAAGTAATTACACTTGATTGATTTTCTACCATTTTGTAAAAGGGAGACAACTTTTGTGACTTCCTGTTTGACTTGCTGCGCACCAAACCCCTCCTGAGAAAAGGTGTACTCAAAAAGGAAAGAATTTGCTCCTAAAGGAGCAAATTCTTTCCTTTCAGAGAAGACCTTTGTCAGAATGGAGGATAAACAAGTTGTCTCTCCCTTTAATATGATTACATTACCCTTAACGTTTTTGTTATCCGAATACTGTCACAGCCACTCAGAATAAACATGTTCAGCAAAGGCTCATTACCTTATTAGAAGAAACTGCAAGCGTTTGTATAAACTTGATGCGAATATAATTCATCTCGCATAGAAGATTTATTGAAAATTCATACAGTACAGAGGCATATGTTAAATTTTACGCAGAACTTGCTGATAAATTGTCTTTGATTTGTTACATTCTGCAGAGTTCAAATATTGTGTCACACCAGCATACACGATGTTGAAATTTTTACTAGCCGATGCAAAGCGTTGGGTTATCTGCATGGTCAGATTTTAAGAGAGACAGACAGATAGAGAAACAGAACGGTGTATATGCCCGGAGCAAGCTGTGCTGCCATTTTATCAGCATTTTAGACAAGTCACCAGTTACCCAAATGAACTACAGCTGGTGTTAATACCGTGAAGCGGCCGTAAAATGTCTCCTCATACATCATCATAGTGTATTGTCTAATCCTTTGTGATCTTTGATTCCATTCAGGAATTTTTTAACATTTACAAGGATCATTTATGAGATCAAATTGGTCGGAACCTAGCTGGCATTACGAAAACATGCTTATTCAAATATACTGATAATTTTAGCACCAAAAAAATGAAAATTTTCAGAAAAAAAAAATCAGATATTTTTTCATTTCTGCTCAAAACATAGATTGTTGGTACTCGTTAGAACCGCCTCGGTGAGGCGGTTCTAACGAGTACCACAATCTGTGCTTTTGAGCAGAAATAAGAAAAATAATGTATACCCATGTAAACCCGTTTTACTCAGTCTATAAAAGTTGGGTTTAAGGGGGTCAACATCATATAGGCATGTTTTCGTGATGTCTGGCCCAGAAAACGTCGACACTTTAGGTATTTTCATTTCCGTGCGTGTGTTCATTTCTCTCAACGGCAATTCCTTGAATATTCTTTTGTTTTTTAAGAATAAGCTAGGATGGTAAATAGTATCTATCATTTCCAACGTTTCAACTGCTTCGCCTTTTTCAAGGAATTTCACTTCTACTCTATATTGGATGTGTTTATACATGTACTAGAGATATACATATACGAATGTAACAGAAATTAATATGTAGAGTAAAAGGTTAAACATCTTGTAAAAGGCTGAGTGGCAGAAACGCTGGAAATGATCAGTTGGTTGTGTCTATGTAAAATAAATATGTGAACTGAATATTGTGTAAGAAATATATCCTCATTGAGTTTCTTTTTATTCTAGAGCCGAAAGTGTAAATATCCTTAGAAATCCTCCACAAGTGCTGACCTTTATTTTATGTGATATTTGGAGTCATTATAAAAAAAGACGATGAGTTATCCAAGCCAAGCGTATAACCAGCCACCACCTTACGGTGCGGCCGGACAGTACAGCGGCCCAGCCGGAGCGTATAACGGTCCCGCCGGGGCATATAACGGTCCCGCCGGAGCGTATAACCCATCTGCGCCGTATCAAGGTCCGCCAGCAGGAGCCTATCAACCATCCTATCAACAACCACAACAAACGACAGTGTAAGTTGATTAGATTTACAGGCTAGCAGTTTATAGCTTCAAGTGAGATGGAAAGGGTAATGGATGCCATTAATCATTGAAATTCAATAATAATTTATAATGTTGCATTATGGGAAACTGTAAGTGTATCAGATGGACGTCAAGCGAAAAAGTGCCTTTGAGCATGCGCAAAATGTGCAGATTCACATCATCCGGCATATCACAAAGTCTCATCCGGGCATTAGCTCTCCACTGTAACATTTTAAAGTATCCAATGATTCTGTTCGTGGCTAGTGAAGACCTTGATCAGACTGCGCGAATGCGCAGTCTTATCTGGGCTTTCGCTGTCCGCATATGTCCCGAGACACGTTTTCGCATGACACGGCTCAGATAAGGATCCAATTCAGTAAACGTATCGGGGTGGTCGGGTGGTGCGAAGGTGTCGTGTAGCTTACGTCACCGGGTTGTCAGACTGAGACTGGCTTACAGTTGGGCAAGGCCTACTATCTTTGCAGCAGGTAAGGGTAGAGGGGGATGTTTTTATTTCTTCTGTTTCTCTACTTTCATTTTTCCTATTTCTTCCCTGTTCTTCTCTTGCATCTCCTCCACTGTCTCTTCTATCTCTCCTCTCCCTTTCTCTTGTAAACGACACAAAATGGCCAACAAGGGCTGACATGTTATTAAACCCCAACACAATCGAAATCGGACATGTACGTCCAGCAAAGATTCAGATTGTCTGCGCATTCGCAGTCTGATCAGAATCTTTACTGTGCGTATTTGAATAGTTAGGAACGCAACGTTTCTTAGTACAGACAACGAAGACTCTGGTCAGGCCCCGAGGTTATATAACTTTTTTCATGCTCAACTCAGCTGATCATGAAATTTGTCCTGCTAATAAATCTAAGATTACTAATAATTACACATTCTTTCTTGCTAAACATTACTGAGCATGAAAATTTCTCTGCCAATACATTGTAAATATGAAAATGCCAACTAATTTCATGCTCAGCTGAGTTGAGCATAAAAACAGTTTTATAACATCGGAGCCAGATTGCGCGAATGCGCAGGCTGATTTGAGTCTTCTTGGGCGAACATGTCAGAAAGTATGTTTTCACATGTTGCAGCTCAAATTGCGGAAACAGTTTATTCACGACGCGGAAACAGTTTATTCACGACAAACCGGAACATAATTTACACCATATATGCGAATCAGTTCTAGAACAAAGGGCGTAAGCATTACGAAAACACGCCTATTCAAATGTATAGAAAATCTCACCTCCAAAAACTGAAAATTTTCAGACAAAAATTCTGATATTTTTTATATTTCTGCTCAAAACATAGATTGTGGGTACTCGTTAGAATCACATCGGCGAGGCGGTTCTAACGAGTACCCACAATCTATGTTTTTGAGCAAAAATAAGAAAAATAATGTATACCCCTGTAAACCCCAGTTTTACTAAATAAAAGTGGGGTTTAAGGGGGTCAAAATTATATAGGTATGTTTTCGTGATGGATTACAAAAAAAAAAGTGCGATACGTTTTGGATGCATGCGTATGTGTAGGTTTGTGCTATTTGTAGGTATCGTTTTGGGTTATACTGAAATCAAATGATAAGAGTAATCAGCATAATTATTAAAGAGCGCCCACAATAACAATTGAATTCTAATATACATTGTAATGTCGTGATGAATACAAAAAAATAAAAAAGGATCTATGTAACGATGTAATCATCAGTTTTTCTTAAACTATTTTTTATTTAGTATGCTTGGTTTTAGCTTGATACATGTAAATCTTTATGTCTGAATTGCTTTTCAGATATGTGTATAAAGACACAGACAGAGAGGATCGAGACAGGGAACTGGCCGAAGACTGTTGTCTGCTAGCTTGTTGTTGGGCAGTTCTGTGTTGTTGTTTGGCGAGTAATACGTGATATAAAGCATAATAGAGAAGGAACACTTGAAAATCAAACACCAACAATCAAACTTTCACATGACAAACTAGTTTGTCATAGAATCCAGAGACTTTTTTAGGAGGTGCATTTGATGATGATAATCCATTACGAAAACATGCCTATACAATTTTGACCCCCTTTAACCCCACTTTTAGATAGTAAAACTGGGTTTACAGGGGTATACATTATTTTTCTTATTTCTGCTCAAAAACATAGATTGTGGGTACTCGTTAGAACCGCCTCGCCGAGGCGGTTCTAACGGGTACCCACAATCTATGTTTTGATCAGAAATATGAAAAATATAGATTTTTTTTTTTTATCTGAAAATTTTTATTTTTAGGTGGTAAAATTTTCAATATATTTGAATAGGCGTGTTTTCGTAATGATGTGATAATTTTCTCCAGGTCTCCATAAAAATGTATGTTGTAGGTATTCGGGGGGCGCTTCTAATGAGTACCCACAGCATATGTGTTTATGGAGACATAAGAAAAAAATATCCAAGAATTATCGCCAAATGCTCCTCTTCAACAAGTTTTCTGGGATCAGGCGTTTTATAAGCTGGAACTAGAATTATCTGGGATGCCTATGTTAAAATTAGGAACCAGAATTAACTAAGATGTCCATGTTAAATGTATAAATTGATTGTGTGCAATATTTCCTTGTAATAATAAATCATGATTCCATATGTGTATTCAAATGTGCAAAGATTTCTGTATATCATTTGACAAGCAGAAGTATTAAATAAAAGAATATTATCTTTCGAGGAACAATTTGGCATTGAGATGAGATGGAAGCTGAGAATTTTACCGGTGATAAAACAGTTGTCACAGTAGCTTATTGTGCTTTTCTAATCTTTCCTTTTTTTGTTTTATTTCGTTTTTAATTATCGTGTACTCTGAGAGGCAGACATTTGCGTCACTTCGGCAGTTTGTAAATTTTGCATCTCTATCTAAGTAATCTGAAAGCTGGGAGAGGGGAGGTCTTGGGATGCTCTTTTGCAAAAATCAAACATATGATTGAAAATAGCAAATACAAAATGTAACTCAGTTTGATTGAGTCTAAGTTTTGAGGGATATGTTTATAAAGTATTAAGAAAACTATGAAATGTCCCTTACACCCCTTCCCCACCCCTCCCTGGCAGCTATTGAAGCGGTACTCTGTTTTACACCTAATGCTCATATATTACAACATTATACATGTAGTGTGCAACCTCTCTAATTTGAAATGAGGCGGAAGCCTCACTTCAAATAAGAGAGGTTGCACACTACGGAGGACATAGTTATCGTTTCTTTTTATTCTTTTTCATTTCCTCTTTCTAACCTATGTTTCGTCTTTCTTATTTGTTACAAGATGAAAGGCGTCCGTTTAATGTCTCCACGTCCTCCACTACAGTACATGTATATTTTATATTGTTTGGTCCTTTGGAACCGTCCAGTCCATTGTGGTTAACCCAGTTATGCCTAGCGTCCCATAAAATGGACATTGGCATAACGTGTAGAGCCAGATCAGACGCCGCGTTTAGCGGCGTCTGATCAGGGTCTACACTGTTTGGATTAAATACAGGAATTTCTATAAAACTTGGTACATGTAATAACAAAAACTAACCAGATACCTTTTGTATTGGAAATAGATCGGTGCAAAGAGTGAAAGCAGAAGAGTCCATTCGGCATAAATGGGTTAATTTGAGAGCCTGACCAGTCGTTAATATTATATTGATGCTAATGAAGAGCTTGAGAAGCCTATTTTCATTTTTGTATATGTCCATTTGCAGAAAGTAGTTCATGTAATATGTCATTCAATGTATAATATGCAGAGATTACTGTATGTCATTCAATTATCATGAATAATGAAACAACGCAATCATTCGATCAGCCACTCGATTTTGAGGTACTGAGACTATGATTTAAATGCTGTGTGTGTGTGTGTGTGTGTGTGTGTGTGTGTGTGTGTGTACTTGCAACATTAAAGTGATCTATGATAACGTAGGTTATTTATACAATTCAAAAGTCTATATTGTTACTGCACTACAAAACAACTATCATGTTTACAATACACTTGACATCCAAATATTTCCGTTCATATTGATACTTGTAAACAAATATGATGCAAAGATTATTGAATAAACCCTTCTTCCCAACCTATCAATGAATGTCCTCTTCTGCTTTGCTTGCACTTATTGCAGCGATTTCAGATTGTTGTGTTTCTTCGTTTCCAAAGGTAAGCATTTAATTCTTATTATACAAGGTCACTTTATAGCAACCACTAATCATTTCTGCAGTATTTTCTTTGTTACTTCTCTTGTTACATGCACGTGTTTGAGCAGATTGTAAAACAGTTGTGGCAAATACTAGTACGGACAATACAATAAATTATTTCATAAAAACTATAATAGATAATAATTATCTATAAATCAGAAATTAATTTTTCCTTGCATTAAGCTGTTCCTTGTCCCTTAGTTGTTTGAACACGAAATCCCAGGCCAAGTTTTCAAATATCTTGCGTGGTGCGTGGCAAATATTAAGGCAACTGAACAAACATGAGCGGTCCCAGTTCTTGCATTTTTATACTCCGCCACACTGTAGTGGTGGGGTATACGTTTTTCCCTTCCATCCGTCTGTCCGTCCGTCAGCGCTTAGTTTCTGCTCTCTAACTTGAATAGTTTTTCATGGTTTTTATTCAAATTTTGCGTACAAATGTATGTCAGGGTAGAGTTGTTTGGGATTGTTAATGGGCAAATTTTGTCAATTTTTAACAGAGTTATCTGCCCGCCACACAGCCGTTTTTTTGTTTCCGGATGATAATTTGAGTAAATATCAATCGATTTTCACCAATTTTGGTATGCGCATTGATATTGTGTGGCTCTAGTTTGAGATTGCTAATGCGCAAATTTTGTCAGTTTTGACAGTTATCTGCCAACCCCACGATAGTGGCGGGGTATTATCGTTTATCTTTTTAATTATGATGTTATGATTGCTTTTAAAAATCTCATTTAAAAAAAATCATAAAAATCCGTTGCACTAAGTATGTTGTATACAATGTCCGTGGTAATAAGAATGACGTTTTTGTCAACAAAAGTTTAGGCAAAATGCTTATTCAAGTTCGTCAACATTATGTCACGTGACGTTAACAAACTACGGCCCGTTTTGAGGATTTTAAGCCAGCAAAAACATGTTCACAAAGCTTCATAAAGGTATATGCATGGGTTTGCAAGAATACTGGTTGATGGAACACATGCTCCACGCCTTGTATCTGTAAAGTCATTAATTAAAAAGTGCGGTAGCTCTCAAAACCACTTTCAGTAACCAGTAGAACTGGTAGTACTGTGTACTGTTCGAACAACAAAATGAAAAAAAAAAAAAAAAAAAAAAACATACATGGATTTGAGAATACAGAAAAGTCGCTTGTAAAACAGATGTCCGTCAAAAAAGTAACTGGTTAGGTAATTATAAAGAGAGTAACACAAAATAAATGAAAATGTTTTATTAATTTCCGATTTGTTCATTTCATCACATAATCACATAGACTGTCAACAACAGAAATGTATCTGACTGGAAACAGTTACTGGGCCGCGTTCCGTCAAAAGGGTGGTTGCAAAATCCCCCATTACGAAAACACGCCTATTTTAATATATTGAAAATTGTACAACCAAAAAGGAAAATTTTCAGATAAAACAATTCTGGTACTTTTCATTTTTCTTCTGAAAACACAGATTGTGGGTACTCATTAGAACCGCCTCAGCGAGGCGGTTCTAATGAGTATCCACAATCTATGTTTTTAGCATAATAAGTAAAATAATGTATATTTACTATATAAAAGTGGGGTTTAAGGGGGTTAAAATTATATAAGCATGTTTTCGTGATGTCCTAAATATTCTGACTTCTTAAGGTGACTGGATACACTAGATAGATTTTCTGCCATTTTCGACAGGAAGGACAACTTCTGTGGCTTCGTGTTTGCCTTTCTGTATACCAATCCCTTTCAGAAAATGGGTGTACTCTGAAAGGAAAGAATTTGATCCCCAGGGGACCAAATTCTTTCCTTTAAGAGTAGACCCCTTTTTCAGAAGGGAGCAAAAACCATTTTGACCGAGTTGTCGCCCATGAAAGTGTATCGACCCCTTAAGTCCTTACCTTACTATTCCTAAAATTTGCATTAGATCCTATCACCACCTGGAGATATGTCTAAAATGTGCTGAATGAATGAAAAATATGTATACTGACCAAACTGGACTGATTTGATTTGAATATACATCATTTACGCAAGTATATTTGTCCAAACAGATAGGGTATATATGGTAATATATATGAGAACACTGAAGGCCGAAATAAGCCAACTCATTGCTTTCATCTGACCAGGCCCATCACCTTTCGCTTACACGATACCTTACATCACGAAAACATAATTATATAATATGGCCCCCTTAAACCCCACTTTTACATAGTAAAAACTGGGGTTTACAGGGTTGTGTATTATTTTTCTTATTGCTGCACAAACACATAAATTGTTGGTTATCGTTAGAACCGCCTCAGTAACCACAATCTATGTTTTGAGCAGAAATATGAAAAATATCAGATTTTTTAATCTCGAAAACTTTCAGTTTTCGGTGGTGAAAATTTCAATATATTTGAATAGGCGTGACACTGGCTCATTGGGTTCTGTAAACCCTAATGAATGCGGAGCCTGATCCGCATTATGAAAACACGCCTATTCAAATATATTGAAAATTTTACAACCAAAAACGGGAAAATTTCCAGATAAAAAATTCTGATATTTTTCGTATTTCTGCTCAAAACATAGATTGTAGGTACTCGTTAGAACCGCCTCGTCGAGGCGGTTTTAACGAGTACCCACAATCTATATTTTGAGCAGAAATAAGAAAAATAATGTATACCCCTGTAAACCCCAGTTTTACTATATAAAAGTGGGGTTTCAGCGGGTCAAAATTATATAGGCGTGTTTTCGTGATGCGGACCAGGGTCTGGACCGTTTCCGTCAACATTCCCATTTAGCACTTGACATTTTGGCATAGATGGGCAGTAAAAACCTGGATCAGTCTGATGCCATTAAAATATTGGGTATCAAAGAGTAAATCAGCGAACAGAGAAGGTCATGAACTGACTGTGCAGATGCGCAGATTGATTTGGGTCGTCACTGTTCGCATAGGGTATAAGGGTCATTTTAATTTCGTTGATATCAAATTTTGCACGATCCAAAGATTTTGTTGTGTGTAAATTATGCACTTTGTTCAAATGCTCAGAACTTTATTGTTCAAAGATAAACTACTCAAAATTGATATAATAGTACTCCTCGCTATAAGACTTTGGATGCGTACTTTTAACCCACTGAAGACTGGAGACCCTTAAAATGGTAACTGGAAAACAGTGCAGACCAATACCAGACGTCACAGAACGCGGCAAATAGTTCAATCATTTGTTTGCAAATAGTTCAATCATTTTTCTTTAAGAATATATCATATAGCCTGACATACCTATAATCGAAACTGGACTGTTTCAATATATAGTGTGGGAGAGTTTATTCAGTCTTTAATGGGTTACATGTAAAAGGAACTGATACACTTTCAAGGAAGACAATTCTGAGAAATTGTTTTGCTCCCTTCTGAAAAGAGGTCTACTATAACAGGAAAGAATTTGCTCCAATTGGGAGCAAATTCTTTGCTGTTAGAGAAGAATCTTTTTTCAGAAGGGGACTGATGTACAGGAAAGCAATTAGGAAGTCACAAAAGTTGTCGCCCTTGTCAAAAATGGCGGAAAGCCATCCAAATGTATCGTTCCACCTTGAGTATGTTTGTGTTTATTTTAGTTAAGGCATTAAAGCCAAAGAAGGAAACAGTTTTACTGTTTCCCTTGTAATCGGTAAACCTTAATATTTGATCCGCAACGGGAGAAAACATACCTTCTGACGTGCGCCATACGAAGACTCAAATCAGTCTGCGCATCCGCGCAGTCTGATCAGACAATCGTTGTCCGGCGGAAGAAATTTTGCACCCTCAGTTATCCAAAATGCGCCCAGTGAAGATTCTGATCAGCCTGCGCGAATGCGCAGACTGATCCGAATCTTCCCTGAGCGTACAAGCCGTAAGGTACGTTTCCTTACGTTGCGGTTCATTGGTATTCATGATCTTGTTTGGCAGTGATAGTTAAATACATACATATTACAACATTAATAAACAAAACATTCGAGGCGACACGAGAAAAGGGACCTTAACGCATGCGCAAACAGGGGGAGCCTGGGTCACCCTGAGCTTTTACCATGTCTGGTCAGGGTCTTCGCAATATTTTCTAGTGGCCACTGAATCAGACAATGGACGGGGGCTTCAAATGCGCGCAATGTTTTTCTACAGCGATGGTGCGCAATATTTTCTACAGTGTCCAGCAAGTCTGTAATCGAGCCACGTGGCCTTGGTCAAATTGCACATGTGACCAAGGCTAATGTTAGGCGTTGATGCAACATTACGAAAACACGTCTCTTCAAATATATAGAAAATTTACCTCCAAAAACATAAAATTTTCAGATAAAAAAAAATCTGATATTTTTCATATTTCTACTCAAAACATAGATTGTGGGTACTCGTTAGAACCGCCTCGGCGAGGCGGTTCTAACGAGTACCCACAAACTAAGTTTTTGAGCAGAAATAAGAAAAATAATGCATACCCCTGTAAACCCCAGTTTTACTATACAAAAGTGGGGTTTAAGGGGGTCTAAATTATATAGGCATGTTTTCGTAATGATAAGGAAGACCCTTTTCTCGTTAAACGGCTCTTTTAAACATATTTATACAAATTGAATGCATTGTATAATATAAAGCATATTAATGATGCTGCCAAGAGAAAATATATCTTATGTCAGAACATTGTAGACCTGTATGCTGATATCTCTCAGGGTACAATGTACAGACTCAAATCAGTTGCCACAAAACGCGGCGTCTGATCCAAATCTCCAACAGTTTTTAAGAATCAATAAGTAGCAAAATAGATTTGTTCAAAATTTAAGACAATTATGGTAAGGAATTACGTCCAAATTGTTATTAAAGTATATACGGTATTTTATCGGTGAAATAAGATGCCTTTCCCATTGGCAGGTCACATATACTGACTAACACATTTTGAAAATAAGAAGGCTGTCAGGAAAGCGTTGATCTCCGATTGTTGCACACAATGTCACACGTTTTAAGATCGTGCCATGCGTTTTAATGTTTGTCAGTTTAGATATAAATGCTACACAAGCAACAGAATGGTTCTGACACCATGTGCGGAGTCCAAAACCCCAGGGCCCAATTGTTCAAAACCGAGGCGGTTCTAACGAGTACCCACAATCTATGTTTTGAGCAGAAATATGAAAAATAGCAGAATTTTTATCTGAAAATGTTCATTTTTTGGTGGTAAAATTTTCAATATATTTGAATAGGCGTGTTTTCGTAATGCCCAGTCCAGGTTTTACAGATGATCCTCTGTATACTGCACTCTGACGTCACAACGACAAGACTAGCGCGGCTATAAATAACCGTTCCCTGGATTTCGTCTAACACGTGGTTTGATTACATTGGTCAATGATAATCACGTGGACAACTACTTTAGGAAAATTTTGGCGTCTGTATACTATGGCTCGATTATGGCTCGATTGTACACAATCGACCCAAAATACAGTTAAACTGAATACTTTGTTATAAACAATGTAACATTACAACAGTAAGCGCATTCGTTGACATCATAATAATGTTACAAAGAATGTTGCTGTTATAACGAATGCGGTTATCAAGAGGCTAGACTGTAGCTTATTTGTAAGTTCTAGGTACATGATACATATATGAAGAATGCAACACAAAACAGGAACTTAATTTAGTTGTTTTGTATTATAAAATTATACATGCATTTTGCACTTCTCAGATTTATCCAACCAAATCCGACCGATATAATATTGAAAAAGAATATTGAAACAATATACCTGAAATAGCAGAAAACGTTTGCATAATATGGCAAACAATTAATTTGTATAACATCTTTTTTTGTCTTTTGAATGAAAATATTACTTCAATTTTCACTTCATATTTTATTGACAGCTTCTTATTTTCTTACTTAACGCTTAATGCTTAGCATGCTAGGTGAATAAAGTATTTCAGTAGATGACAAACTGAGGATAGTTTGTTGTGCTTGCACAGAAAATAGTTTGACCTTTTCATGCGAACTGTCTCCTAAGGAGACAATTTGCATGAACGGTCAAACCCTATTTTCTTAAGAAATAAATAACATCGATTTGTCGTCTGCTGACTTTGCAACGAGCATGCCGCAGATTAACATACACATGAATGAGATTGAGTTTGATTCTGGAATGTAGCCATATTCATTTTTAAACAATTAAGAATTGATAAACATATATTTGCTTTTATACATATATTTACGAATCTAACTGTGACCAACATACAAATGAACAACCCACAATACCTGCATTTGTAAACAAGTTTTTATAAGACGAAAATCGCATCAGTTTCCGTTTCAGATTTTGTCCGGCCTTGCTAGACAAATTTGATTTAGTCTCCACATCTAATCAAGAAATAATTAAATGAAAACAATCAGCTGTTCATTTATTGCATATCTACCACACATCACGAAAACACGCCTATATAATTTTGACCCCCTTAAACCCCACTTTTATATAGTAAAACTGGGGTTTACAGGGGTATACATTATTTTCTTATTTCTGCTCAAAAACATAGATTGTGGGTACTCGTTAGAACCGCCTCGCCGAGACGGTTCTAACGAGTACCCACAATCTATGTTTTAGCAGAAATATGAAAAGTATCAGAATTTTTTATCTGATTTTTTTTCCTTTTTTGACTGTAAAATTTTCAATATATTTGAATAGGCGTGTTTTCGTAATGAACACCGAATAAAACAAAATATGGAAACACCTCACGACATTATGACGTCATTAACGACTTTCGTAACCAGACTCTACATGATTAGTAGTACAGTCTATAGCCTGATTCACTGCTCTTGTTGACATGCATTCCTGGGTGCAAAAATTATACGTTTTCAAGAACAAATGTACCAATAACAAACAGAAGAAGAATGGGCCAGCGCACGACAAAACCTACATAAACCTGTATGCCCATCAAAGACTCAGATCAGCCGGTATATCCCATTACGAAAACATGCCTACGTAATTTTGACCCCCTCAAACCCCATTTTAATATAGTAAAACTGGGGTTTACAGGGGTATACATTAGTTTTCTTATTTCTGCTCAAAAACATAGATTGTGGGTATTCGTTAGAACCGCCTCGCCGAGGCAGTTCTAACGAGTACCCACAATCTATGTTTTAACCAGGTATATTAAAAATATCAGAGTTTTTTACTTGAAAATTTTCAATTTTTGGAGGTGAAATTTTCTGTATATTTGAATAGGCGTGTTTTCGTAATGACCTAGAGTAGCAAGGGTTCTCGTTCATCCCTCTTTGAATAGCCATGAGACTGTAGAAGGCCCATGCGACCAGCGAAGACTCTGATCAGACTGTGCGGATGCGCAGGCTGATCTGAGTCTTCGCTGGTCGCACAAGTCTTACTGTACGTTTTGTCGAGTGCTGGCTAAAATATTATTTTGAATACATATTGATTTCTCCGTACTTTTCCTGGCAGCAGTCAGAATCGCCAAACGATTTTAAGTGACATTTTATCAAAGTTTTTGGTAAATTCAAACCATGAATCAGACTATAGACAAGGACATAATTCTATCCTCAAATCCGCTTAGAATATACTATGTATATATTAACCCTTGTAATGCTGAATAAATTAAGATGCCACGCCCACTTCTAATTTTCAGAGCCAATCAGATTACTTGATCCACTTTGGTCATAGAAATTCAAATACTTAATGGCAAACAGTGCAGATCCAGATCAGCTGTCTTCTACAGAAGCCAACTGATCTGGATCTACACTGTTTGCAAAAGCAGGGTATATCCGGGTTCAGCAGGACAAGGGCTAAAATGCAAATATTCTGACAGGATACTGCAGTACGGATGTCTACGTTGGTCATACTTGAACATAATGAAGGAGCGAGCTTTTCCACATATTGTCTCAAATAATATTCGAAAGAATAAACCAGCTCATTTATACCGTAATTAACCTAAGTACTTGTACATCTGCATGAACAAACAGTGTTTACTCGGGGCATTCTGATCAGGGTCTACACGGTTTGCCATACCTCAGTATTTTACACACGTCAGTATGGACATGGTCAAATTGTAAGTAAAAGATGGTAAGACGGTCAAGTGTCCGAATATTTAGGGTAACTATGGTTACCTAACGGGGTCATGCAAAAATAATCTAAACTCGCTCCTCGAGGCAAATTGCTCCGGCCCATAGCCTTTCGCCAAGACTCTCTTGCCCTCTCAGCTGAACATTGCAGATCATGATCATAAAGTGAGAATGCTTGGGCTGATCAGGGTTGCTGTTCACTAACGCTTCACCGGCTGTTGTGGCGCGATTCAGTTTAATAATAACTGAATGTGTGAAATTACCATATTCACCCTAAATATTATGACAGTTGTGCCGGATCATAGAGGTTAGGGACAAATAAAGATATTCCTTCAAGCTCTGGACTTAGCTCTGTGTGAGATACTTCAACAGGTAGTCAGTGAATGGGTATGGGGTTGGGGTGTCCATTATTTTGATTAACTACGGTATTTATGAGCAGCCCCGTAAGCATCACGAAAAATATCTTTATAATTTTGACCCCCTTAAACCCCACTTTTATATAGTAAAACTGGGGTTTATAGGGGTTTACGTTATTTTTCTTATTTCTGCTCAAAAACATAGATTGTGGGTATTCGTTAGAACCGCCCCAGCGAGGCGGTTCTAACGAGTACCCACAATCTATGTTTTCAGCAGAAATATGAAAAACAGCAGATTTTTTATCCGAAAAACAACATTTAAACCAAAACCTGACAAAAGGGCCATGTGTCCGATGCAAAACAGCAAAGACCCAGATCAGCCAGTACAACCGCGCAGTCTAATCAGGATCTTCTCTGTTTGAAGCTGTAGGCCAGTTTCCAGTTATTTTGTATTAACGCTTAGCCTGCTGAGTAAAATTTTCAGCAGACAGCATTTTCATTTTTTTTTCTTATTGTCCCAGACAATATGATTTGACATTTCATGCAAATTGTTTACTTAGTATAGAAGACAATTTGCATGATATGTCAAATCGTATCTTCTGGGGAAAATAAGAAAAAAATATAAATTTCTCGTCTGCCGAATCTGCCTATAGTATGTTTAATGTTAAAGCTGGTAGGGAAGGCCCTAATCAGACAGTACAAATGTGCACGTTGGTTTGAGCATTCGCTGCCCGCATATGTCATAAACGCCTTGTTCTCATGTTCAGGCACATTTTAGCATATATTAGTGTAATCATTATGAAAACAAGCCTATTCAAATATACTGAAAATTTTACCACCAAAAAATGAAAATTTTCAGATAAAAAATTCCGATATTTTTCATATTACTGCTCAAAACATAGATTGTTGGTACTCGTTAGAACCGCCTCGACGAGGCGGTTTTAACGAGTACCCACAATCTATGTTTACTGAGCAGAAATAGGAAAAATAACGTACACCCCTGTAAACCCCAGTTTTACTATACAAAAGTGGGGTTTAAGGGGGTCAACATTATATAAGCATGTTTTCGTGATGTTAAGATTTTTATTCAATTATTAAAACACTGCAACATGTTAGAAACCTATTCTAAATAGAAATGCCGCAAAATGTTTGCCAATGTAAAGCATACGAGGATTTATAATGATCTTAGAAATGCGTTCATCCATTTACTAGTACATGTATATAATATGACAAAAGAAATGTACAACATCTAATAATCAATTAATTTTTTTTGAGCCATTGTTAATTTATACAGTCACTATATAACAGTTGCTGATATATACACACTAAGCTTAATTTGTACATAATTTAGAGTTTAACATATAAATAAGCTGTTCAACAGCCAGAATAAATTAATATGAACCATATATACATCAAATGGAAATGATCTCTATTGCTGAGTTGCACTATAGACTAATTTTTACCTCACACGAAATGATGTTGCATTCTGTCAATTTTTGTCGAGCAAAAACAAGGAGCCTTAGTGTGCAATCAACACGCGCATACGCACTAATGACCGGGATATTCGCTTACTGCCGTTAGTTTCTAAAATATTATATTTACCGTATGTACTCGGACAGATAGGCCTGAGTAAACAGTGTAGACTCTGATGAGACGCCGCAGAACGCGGCGTCTCATCAGAGCCTACACTGTTTGCACTTATCCAGCAATTTTAGACACAACATCGGGTAGTAAATTATACTTGTTCAAATTTTAGAACAAAAATGGTAAGGAGTTGAGGTGTCCAAATACTTAAGGTAAATACGGTACAATTCTGACAGACCGGCCTGCGCAAACAATGAAGACCCAGATCAGACACTACGATCAAGGTCTACGCTTTGCGCCACACATCCAGAATTTTAAGATACAACAGCAGATAATAAAATTGACCTGTTCAGCATCGTACGGAGTTAAGGTGTACGAATATTTAGCGTTAATACGGTATATATATATATATATATATATATATATATATATATATATATATATATATATATATATATATATATATATAGGCTTTCTTCTGGTAAACCGAAATGCCCTGGTCATACTGTGCGTCTATGCAGGTTTGCTCTTCATCTTCGCATATGCGACAAGGTCCCATTTATACCTGACGCGACTCACATGTCATTAAAACGTGATACTATACTGGACCAAACAAATACAGAAAGACTTGAACCTTAGATCTTATAAATGGTTTGCTTATTAAAACATTATGGTGACAATTTAACCCATAAAGACCTTTGCAAAGTTGTTGCAGACAACATTCTAAATTTTAAAACCGCTGATATGTAAGCCAATTTTAAACGAAATCCCTAAATAATCCCTCGTAAAAGATCGAAAACTAAATGTCTGATACACGGATAGGCAGGCATTGAAAGCAAAATTTAACACTCGACCATAATGATGTGGCGGGGTATAAAAACACATTCTTAAAGTTACATTGGAACCTCCTTATAAGACGATTCATTATAAGACGATTCTGGTATAAGAAGGTTTAAAGATGGCCCAAAAAAGTGTTGTATCAAAACAAAAATGTATAAATAATATAGAAAAATGACCATTTATGGTCATTTTTCTATATAATCTAGACATCTTTGTTTGGATACCGCACGTTTTTTAGCTAAGACGGTTTTCACTTTGGATCCCAGGAATCGTGTTATAAAGAGGTTATGGTGTATGTGTTTTCTGGCAAGGAAAATGACCCGATTTTGTACAAAAAAAAGGTAACTAAGTCTCTTTAGCACAGGATATTTATCTGTAAGTGGAGGTTACTCAGACGACATGGTTTTAGCTTTATCTATTTATTTTTATTTTACTGCGTATTACCCTTCGCTTTCTCTCTTTAATTTGTTGGTTTTCCTGACCTCTATATTTAAATGAACGAATTATCTCCCTGCAAATAACAGTCTTTTTTTGTACCTTAAAGTTCGTAGACTAATTTTCGAAATGTTTTCCGCGTTTGTTAGGTCCAGTGTATATCAGGCTATCAATGATACGAAAGATGAATTATTTCTAAATAAAACACAGAATTCAAAGTTGATGCCTGAGCTACTTTTGATATCATTACGAAAACACGCCTATTCAAATATATTGAACACTTCACCACCAAAAAAAAAACACTGAAAGTTTTTAGATAAAAAATCTGATATTTTTTTTATATTTCTGCTCAAAACATAGATTGTGGGTACTCGTTAGAATAGTCTCGCCGAGGCGGTTCTAACGAGTACCCACAATCTGTGTTTTAAGCAGAAATAAGAAAAATAATGAATACCCCTGTAAACCCCAGCTTTACTATATTAAAGTGGGGTTTAAGTGGATCAATATTATATAGGTATGTTTTTTGATGTAAATTTTACTTTTTGTATTCTGAAAAAAAACGTATTTCCAAATGAACTGAAGATTACTTTGGCAAACATGCAACATAGAACTCCTTATCAATGAATAGCTGGACAAACTAACATTTAAATAAGTACTTTGCCATCTAGGCTATGAAGCCAAGCAAGGTTAAGTGAGATAATTACATTATCACATAGGTATAGATTATAATATAGAGGTTTTATAAGTTATGTGTTCTATTTGTGTTAGAGATGATCCGAAAACTTCAATTTGGAATAAAAATGCTTCTATTCATTGATATCCCTATTATGATTTTGCTATACCAAAATTAACTCAGGCATCGACCTTTAACGCTCAAATATAGGCGGTACAAAATCAGACAGAAAAGAATAAATGGCTTCAATATAACATACTACTATAAAACGGACTTCAGAAAACACATCACGAAATCGAAATATTTTTAGCTCTTAGCACTCTGGGTAAAATGTTCAGCAAACGACATATTGGAATATTTTTTCTTATTTTTCCCTGAAAGCAGGCTTTGACATTTCATGCAAATTGTCTCCAATGGAGACAATTTGCATGAATGTCAAAACCTGTTTTCTGGAAAAACAAAATAAGAAACAGTTCACCAATTTGTCGTCTGCTGAATTAGCCCTGAGAGTGGTAAAGCTTAAAATGAGATTGTCAATAAATACAAATGCAGTACTTGAACAGAAGGTAGTCTCTGTTTATTGTTGATATTATGGTGGATAGATACACCCCCAAAGACATGAAATGTTCTGCTTCCCTTATATGAGTCAAAAGGAATAACTCTACAGCATCACGAAAACATACCTATATAATTTTGACCCCCTTAAACCCCACTTCTATACAGTAAAACTGGGGTTTACAGGGGTAAACACTATTTTCCTTCTTTCTGCTCAAAAACATAGATTGTGGTATTCGTTAGAACGGCAGAAATATGAAAAATATCAGAATGTTTTATCTGAAAATTTTCAGTATATTTGAATAGATGCGTTTTCGTAATGGAAAAGAAGTTTCTCTCCCTTTGGAAGGAATTACCCAAACCAGGGTAGAAAATTAGGGTAGAACTTTTGCAGACAGGAACTTGCAAACCTAGTATTTCATATTTTTACATGGATGCTTCTCCTAATAGATAAAGAGTGGCACAGAGGACGGAAATTCTTTCCTTTAAGAGTAGATACAATTGCAAAGGGAGATAAGTAGGTGCATGTCAGAGTTATAGCTTTTGCGGTGTAACAATTCCAATTAACGCGTAGCACTCTGGGTATTTTTTTTTTTTTTCAGCAGACGACATGGTAAAATATTTTTCTTATTTTTTTTCCAGAAAACAGGCGCTGACACTTCAAACTCTGCATGAATTGTCAAAACCTGTTTTCTGGGAAAAAAATAAGAAAAATACCATCTATGTATCGCCTTCTGAATTAGCCCGTCGTGAGTGGTAAAGGTTAAGCTACAATTACATAGCCAAAAATATGGGTGGTAATTATTTTGAATGACCAAACGACAGATTTTTTTGGGATGGCAGCATACTTGTCCTCAAATTTGAACTACCTGTTGATGGATCTAAAACTTCTTGATGAATAGCAACAGAGTAGACCCTGATCAGACGCCACGTTATGCTGGACCTGTGATTAGCATCTTAAGGGTTTAAAGGAGATTTAATCCTCTTAGAGAAACAAAAACAAATAGAAATTACTAAAACATGCCTATTCAAATATACTGAAAATTTTACCACCAAAAAATGAAAATTTTCAGGTGAAAAATTCTGATGTTTTTCATATTTCTGCTCAAAACATAGATTGTGTGTACTCGTTAGAACCGCCTCGGCGAGGCGGTTCTAATGAGTACCCACAATCTATGTATTTGAACAGGAATAAGAAAAATAATGTATACCCCTGTAAACCCCAGTTTTACTATATAAAAGTGGGGTTTAAGGGGCTCAACATTATATAGGCATGTTTTCCTGATGATAACTCTCTGTTCTCTAATATATATCAAGCAATAGGATGTTCTTTACTTTTAATGGGAATTAAAAGAATTTATAATCATGTTTAAGATTCATCACTACCATACGCGAACATGGAAGGACCACATCTGACTGCACATGCGCAGGGACGGATCAGCTTCTTCTCTGTCCACTTCTAGAAACATTGACAAGTAGAAAATTTAAAGAAAAATGATAGTCTTCCAAATTGGTTCCGAAAGTGCCATCCCGAAATCTGGTTATTAACGCTTAATTGTAGAAGACGACATCTAATTTGGGATTTTTATCATTTTTCAGGCAAAAGAAACTTGACATTTCAAGTGAATTGTCTGCTAGGCCGGCGGACGATTCTTATGAAATGTCAAGCCTTATTTTCCCTAAAAAACAAAGAAAAATCCAAATGCCATCAGGTGCAGTTGTTATTGCCGCTTTAAGGGTTGACTTGTTACCCATTTTACAACATTTGTTATTAAACTGATAGTGAAACTAGCATTTTCCCATATGCAAATAGGACAGGGTTTACGTCTGCATGTACAAAGTCATATATGTTTTTTGTAAGCCCAAAATAATTGCTAGTTTCTTTAGAAAATAGTACATGTAACTGGTTATCTCTATAAGAACATGTTTTGTTAACCCTTACAATGCCATTCATGGAATTTGCAGACAACAAATTTGTTATATTTTCTTATACTTTTTGCAGGGAAATATGGCTTGGCATTTCATGTGAATCGTTCCGAGGAAGATAATTCATACGAAATATCAAGCCCTATGTGCTTGGAAAAATATGAAGAAAAAATATTTAAAATCTCGTCTGCTAATGTTTAAATTTAAGGGTTAATCTATAAGGAGTATTCAACATAAGACTGCCAAACCATTTCTCAAATTCCTGTTCAATAACCCATTTATGCCGAGTGGACTCTTCTACCTCAACTAATTGGACAGGTCCACTTCCTATATAAGGAGTTTCTTGTTTATCTTATTATTACAATGTTTTATGGAAATTTCTGGACTTATAGCAAAGTGTGTAGACCCTAATCAGACGCCATGTTTCGCCATTACGAAAACATGCCTATTCAAATATACTGAAAGTTTTACCACCAAAAATCATAAAATTTTCAGACAAAAATTTCTGATATGTTTTCATATTTCTGCTCGAAACATAGATTGTGTGTACTCGTTAGAACCGGCTCGATGAGGCGGTTCTCACGAGTACCCACAATCTATGTTTTGAGCAGAAATAAGAACAATGATGTATACCTCTATAAACCCCAGTTTTACTATATGAAAGTGGGGTTTAAGGGGGTCAACATTATATAGGCATGTTTTCGTGATGCAGAGTCTGATCTAGGTCTACATTGTCTGTCAATTTCCTTTTTATGGGACGCTTGGAATAAATGGGTTAACACAAACTAAGACATTTTTTGATCTCCATTCAGTTCAAACGTTAAAACAAGAAAAAAGCATTATTTAAAAAATGGAATATGCTTAAACGAAATATCACCTCTGTTGAAATTTCCTACTTTATCATTTTTGGTTGGTGCTCGTTTGTCATTATTTGCATAAAGAGGTGTATAGTCATACTTTGGCACTGGTTTATATGGGGGAGGGGAGTCCTTTTTCAGCTCTGGGGAACCTCTTTCATTCCAGGCAGGACTATTCATCGCTGGATCGGAAAGACTGAATTCATACGGGTACATTGTGTTCGGCGAGTCGCAACCTTCAGTTGTTGAAGAGCTTTCACTAGAACTCGGGCTAGTGCTTGCATAGATTCTATCATCTGAATTTGATCTATCTAATTTGTCATTTTTATCACTTTTGTCTCCTTCCAGTGCTGTAGTATAGGAAGGTGGGTTGGAGTAATTTGAGTCATTGCTAGAGTCTCTTGGATAAGGAAATTTTGAAACATTTCTATCAGGTTCATTTTGTTGTTGTCTTTCTCTGCGTCTCCTAAGCGTGTCATCATCTTCACTTATATGAAGTGGCGTCAGCGGAGTTTCCTCACTTAGGATTTCATCTTCACTATCAGTCTCAAGATTAAATGCTGGTGGATTCACTGATCCTACATTTGGGGTTACCCTAGCACCGTTTGGTTGTGAGTTTTCTCGTTCCGACGGAACACGTTTTGAATTAGGACCATCAGGTCTATTCGGAGAATTATTATGATGGTCAGGGTTGTTCTCATGGCTTGAGCTCTTCTTTCTCTCAAGACTGTTTGGAGCGCTGGATCTCGGAGCACCTTCTAAAGACACAGCAGTTAGCCTTGAGCGTGAATTTCTATCCTCCCTGTTTGGACGAATGTATCCTTCAAGGGGATTTATATACAAGTTAAGTTTAGGGTCCTCCTGAGTACCAGTAAGAAAACAAGTTTCTATCGTCTGGGTTTCCTGTAACAAATACGAATAATCTGATAATTTTGCACTGTTTAATACATTAACCCTTAAACTGCCAATCACAACAATTGTCGTCTGCTTTTTCATCTGCTTGTGATTTTAAACGTCATTTCTGCAAACAGTGTGGACCCAGATCAGACTGCTCCTTTAGGAGCAGTCTGATCTGGTCCACACTGTTTGCCTGTATGCAAAAATTAGGTTTGAAAAGTTTGCAAGAATATGCAGCAGACGACATAAACAAACGACATTTTCAGATGCAGGTTTTTTTGGCATTTCAAGGGTTAATTATTTCAACAGACGACATTTTGAAATAATTTTCTTATTTTTCCTCGCAAATGGATTTGACTTTTCATGCAAATTGTCTTTAGGTGTCATCTCCTATTTTCTACTGTGCTTTCGACATCTTTCACAGTCATTTTTTGCTTGACGCTTTACACAGAAGTAAATTTGCAAACTTTTGCCATGATTTAATGCAACACCATTTGTCGTAACTATCTATGCACAAAAACTTTTATTCTAGTTATTTGTTTAAAAAAAAACAAGTATTTTCACTTTTTCCCACAGTAAAAATGAATGCAAATTGTGCAAAAATCTGTATGGTATTTAACTTGGAGGCAGATTTACAACAAGATCCGCTTGTTAATTTTTTTTCTGATATTTTCACAATATTGGAGTGAAACATCAATAATTCAATTTCAGCAAAGAAAAGTAAAAGCTATTTTCTTAGGCCAAAATTCCAAACATCACTTTGGTATAGAAACTGCATAAGTCAAACCAAGTTTTGGCCGTAAATTGAATTTTAGGGTAAATATTAGATAACAAAATATAGAAACAGAAAAGTCAAATGGTTTCCCATATGGTCAATCAGAACCAAATATTTTCATTTAAAATGTAAAGCCAAGCAAAAAAAAAAAAAAAATAAAAAATAAAAACGTGATGTCGAAAGGACAATAGGAATAAACAAGAAAACTACCACCAGTTTGTAGTCTGCTGAATTTCCCCATAGAATTTGCCCATGGTAAGTGTTATAATTCCAACTGAACAGGCTTACGCTAATTTAGCGCAATTTGATTGGTCTAAAGCAACTTCAAAACAGCATTTATGCCTCGGTAAATCCACCGTGGAGGAAACTTGCAACTTTTTTTAGTAGATTTCTAAAAATACGCTAGTTGACTCATGTTTTCAATGTAAGCATGGCCGAGTTGGAATTGTAAGAAATAACTTTTATTTTTGTGGATTTTATGAATGTAAATGCCTGCGAATGTCACAAATTGGACATACAGCTCTATCGGCTTTGTTCTCTTATCTCGAATAACCGCTTATCTCGAAATGAAAATCTGGTCCCTGTTTTAACATGGAAATCTAACAACAGGTAACAAAATATTGTGGACAAGAGGAGATATTGCTCCATAATATTTTCAATAATCTCTAAATTCAGGAGTCAAATTACATATTCTTTGTGAAATTTGGTTGTTTGATTAATGGTTTTCTTCATTTCGTAAAATCTGATATGTCGAGGTGCGGATATTACGAGAGTCGACTGTATACAAATAACTAATAAATGTAAAGAAACTTATTATTGTAACAAAATAATACCTGAGGGGAGATACACTAAGTCTTGTTGCATCTTTAATTTTTTCATGACAATGCGTCTTACATCCTGCTTCCTTTAATTTATGCTCATGACGCCATGTACGATCATGTTACAGTGTATAAAATTACTAAAATCACTTATGTATTCAGTTTTTAATGATTGTGCATTATGCATTTCCCACTACAGATGAATTATTAACCCTTGTCCTGCTGAACCCGGATATACCCTGCCTTTGCAAACAGTGTAGATCCAGATCAGTTGGCTTCTGAAGAAGCCAACTGATCTGGATCTGCACTGTTTGCCATTAAGTATGTGTATTTATATCAACAGTCTGGATCAAGTGATCTGATTGGCTGATAATTAGATGTAGGTGTGGCATCTTAATTTATTCAGCAGGACAAGGGTTAATATCAAAAGCCGATAATTAATTCATTCTAGATAATGAAACTATTACGCCGCGTGTAATTTAAGAATGTAATAGTGAATGAACAAACAAGCAAATACTATGATCTGATATGACTTGTAGTTGCTTTCTCGAAGTATTATGCAATATACACTCTTAATCATTAAATCCAAATTCCGCATTTATTTTAAATCGCTCAATCCTGCAGACTAGAGCAAATACGCACATCACGAAAACATGCCTATATTATTTTGACTCCCCTTAAACCCCACTTTTATTTAGTAAAACTGGGGTTTACAGGGGTATACATTATTTTTCTTATTTCTGCTTAAAAACATAGATTGTGGGTACTGGTTGGAACCGCCTCGTCGAGGTGTATCAACTTCTAATATCGGTAAGCTATTGTACAACTGTTTTACTATCATTATTTCATAGCTTCTATTTCTATGTTAATTGGTTGTATTGGACGGATTTCTGCTAAAACTTCAAAAGAAGACATGGTGTCATATTACGATTATTGTCTACTGTACCTTGTTGATTATGACACCTTTCTTGTTGTGTTTTCTAGTCCCATCTACGTCATCACAGGCAGGAAGTGGTCTATACACTTGTGGAATGTCTTCGATATTGTGGCGGGCGTTGTCTCTTCTTCGCCTGTTAAACTGGTCACGTCGACGCCTGCAGGAGTCAGCAAAATACTTTTACTCACATGCACGAAAAGGGGATTTACAAGCTGTTCACATTCGCATCAAGGAGATACTAATTTTATGTTCAGGATAAGGCTTAATTACACTTGACGAGTTTGATTTTTATCGAGCGCATCTTTATTGTTGTCCATTGTTACACATAACCATCATTTCTAAGCAGTGTTCCAGATATACAGTAATTTGTTTTTAAAAGACTTCTTGAAAATTACCCAGTAAACACACAATGTCGTTACAACGTCGCTGCAACGTCGTGTGACGTTGCAGCGACGTTGTAACGACGTATGGCGACGTTGTGTGTTTGCTGGGTATACGGTCAAATATAAGTCTATGAAGTTATTATTGTAAACTTATGTTTTGGAAAATTTTAAAAGAAAAATATTTTCTTCTTTCTCTTGTGTTTTTAATTATCGATATGTCATCGGTGGTTTAAACCATGGTCATACAAGCCACGTCATGACAAAAACTGTTCATCTAGAGTATGCAAACTGCGCATGTCCGTATTAAACTGCCGACATGCGCAGTAAGGTATCAGCATGCGTAGATTGTTTTTTATAATTGCAAGGTCCGAACAGATACTGTATGAACCACCCCTTCTGTCCATTCACAATATGCACGTGTCTGATGCCGTGCTCGTGCTCATCACTGGGATCACACGAAATTTGTGAATGAAACTCATAGCTACTTACTTGGCGAGGAAGTATGAAGCCACGCAGATTCCAATAAACAGCAAAATGCCGCTGATGATACCAACAATAACAATGGTTCTGTCCTGAGCTAACTTTTTTTCCCCTAAAAACAGAATACGTGAAAATAGAATACATATATGTTGATATTTACAGGCTACTGAAGACAAATACATATATAAAGCAACAAAATTGCATGAGCAGAGGGAAAACATTGCAAGAGCTAAATAACATTGCGCGCGAAAAAAGGCACGGTATAAATCAGATTTAGGTTCAATAGATTGCTGTTCTTATCTTAACGTTCAATGGAAGCCTGAAAGCATTTGCTCTTCTTCCAAAACAACACGGACAATTTTTAGAGTACTTATGTATTCATTCGCCTTACTTTCGCGTGGTAGCTACATAAATATTGATTAATGCGCAACCAAAAGCTGTTCTATAGGTATCGCTTTTTTTCTGTACTAGCCTGCTGAACCCGGATATGACCTGGCTTTGCAAACAATGTAGATTCAGATCAGAGCCTTCCATTACGAAAACACGTCTATTCAAATATATAGAAAAGTTAACCTCCAAAAACATAAAATTTTCAGATTAAAAAAATCTGATATTTTTCAAATTTCTGCTCAAAACATAGATTGTGGGTACTCGTTAGAACCGCCTCGCCTCGGACAAGTACCCACAATCTATGTTTTTGAGCAGAAATAAGAAAAATAATGTATACCCCTGTAAACCCTAGTTTTACTATATAAATGTGGGGTTTAAGGGGGTCAAAATTATATAGGCATGTTTTCGTGATGCCTTGAAATATCCACAATCGTCAAGCGAGTATTCTGATCAGACTATGTAAAAAAGCACATTTTCTTCCACATTCCGGATCTTGTTAACCCTCAAAGCGCCAGTCACAACTATTGTCGTCTGCTTTGTCATCTGCTTGTGATTTTAAAAGTCATTTTTGCAAACAGTGTGGACCCAGATCAGACTGCTCCCTTAGGAGCAGTCTGATCAGGGTCCACACTGTTTGCCTGTATGCAAAAAATAGGTTTGAAAAGTCTGCAAGAATATTCAGCAGACGACATAAACAGACGACATTTTCAGATGCAGTTTTTCTTTAAGGGTTAATGGGTCTGCCGCGGCCGATTTATTTCTAAAGACACGTTCAAACATTTAGCGCTGTCTGGACAAAATCAGCAGACGACCTATGATGATAGTTTTTTTTTTTTTTTTTTTTTTTTTTTTTTTTTCAGAAATAAGGTTTTAAGTTTCATATATATATTTTTCTTTTATTATTCTTGCCAAATACAAAGTTTGACATCTCATGGCAATTTTCTTCTAGGGAGCGCTTTTTTTCTAAACTTCTCTAAATTTGCGTGAAATTTCAAATCCTTTTTGCTGGAAAAGGTAAAAAAAAAACAACCTTCAAAATGGCGTTTACTGATAAGTGTTTAAAGTGAATATCTTGCTGAAAAATAATCTAGAATACTGAAAAAAAATTATTATTTAGCCCAAAGTATGAGTGAATTTGCTTGTTGATAAGCTATTAACGCTTTGCACTCTGGGTAAAACTTTCAGCAGACGACATTTTGAAACATTTTTTCATATTCTTCCAAAAAAGAGAATTTAAATTTCATGCAAATTGTCTCCATTGCAAACAATTTGCATAACATGTCAAATCTTGTCTTCCGGGAGAAATTAAGAAAACTGAACTCAATTTGTCGTCTGCAGAATTAGCCCAGAGAGTGGTAAAGTTTAATAAAAGGAAGGTGAAAATGTTTGCAACTAATTAAATTAAAGACTATTTGTATAATTTTCTTACAGATAACTCTGTCTATGCTGTTAACACTTAACACGCTATGGGTAAATTAAACAGACGTCAAATTGATGATTTGTTTTTCTTATTTTTTCCAGAAAATAGGATTTACTAATTTATGCAGAGATAATTTGCATGAATTGTCAAATCCTATTTTATGGGAAAAATAAGAAAACTATTTCAAAATGTCGTCTGTTACAATTTTTAACCCAGCATGCTCAGTGTTACATTTCTGGATATCACCGATTAAACCGGTTTCACGTGAGAGCAGAGCCTTCGCCTATTGATAAGCAGGAGTTAGAATGTTGGCACAAAATGGAATTGCATATTTTCTATACCTGATTATCACGTTTTTATATTCCATTATTCACAACTTGAAATATCTGGGTCAATAAGGTATATCTCGTAAACACCTATCAAAGTTTGATTGAAGGTATCTTATTTTGGCTAGTGCATTTTTTTTTTTTTTTTTTTTTTTGTTATACCCTCCGCAAATAGTGCTTGTGTGAGGGGCGGGGGTAAACTGTTTTCACGTTGTCCGTCCGTTTGTCCATACGGGCCGTCCGTTACGTTTTTGGTCCTTACGTGGAGTATCTAATAAGCACTGCTTATTGCTTATTTCTTGTGTGTGTGTGTGTGTGTGTGTGTGTGTGTGTGTGTGTGTGTGTGTGTGTGTGTGTTCTCGTCTACCCTCTTAAGTATTTAACTTTCTTAAGAGGGAGATTTTTTGTTCCAGTTACACATTTCTAGGACAGGTACCAGTCATGACTCAAAATAAAACAAAATAAAATACAGCCAGCGTTACAGATTTGTCATTTGTTGTCTGTTAGTTACCGCAGATGACTAAGCAATCAAAACTCAGTCTTTTTTACACAATATCGTACTGTTTGGACGGACTAGGTTTATTCTACTGACCGTTCTAAGGCGGTGGTCCCGTGTTAGTCTTACTCTTTGTTGCTTTGTGGTTTATTCTACGAGGCGATTTGTTTTAACTCTTGCCTTGTGTTATTTTGTTATTGTGTTTTTCAGTCATTTTAGCATTGCGATTACCTCGCTTGAGGAAGAGAGAGCTAATCTTAGTGCGTTTCGTACGTTTATTCGATTTGCGTTTGTTTGGTTTTGTATGTTTCCTCTTCCTCTTGATGTCTGGGAAGGACTGTAGCTTGCGACTGTTGCACTCCCTGGACTTTTCTCTTACCCTTTTTTAAATACTTTTCATTTCCTGGACTGACACCAGGCTAAAATGATGTGTCTATGTGCACTTTTTCAATTTTCTACCCTCGTTACTGTCCTATTCCATTGTATCTTTCCATGCGACAGATCATTTTTTAACAAACTACGACCTCAGATATTCAAGTGTAGCCTGCCTTCCACATTTAAGCCCAACAAGGTGGGGCTCAAAAATGGAAGAAAGATGAATTCTATATATCTGGGCCCAGTTGTTCAAAGCATCATTAGCTTAACGAGCTCATTAGTGGTCAAAATGTTAACTGCTCTAGTTAGTACAGTATCTGATTCACAGGTATTTTTGCTGAAAATGTGAAAAGCTACTCACATTTTTTCAGCAAAAATATTAGCGTATATGCCATATTTAATGATCAAAGTTTTAACGATACGTTAACTAACGACATCGTTAGTTTTGAACAACTGGGCTCTGATATTGGAATTGGTCAAGAAATGAACTCCAGTGTGGAGAGGTACAGGGTACTAAGATGTTAACTTGTACAGAAATATGTGTTGGTGTTGGGATAATAAAATATAGTGTGCACGAGTTCTTACTGTGTAAAAAGTTTGTAGTTTTTGTTTCTGTTTTCTTAGGCGCTTGCAATGAAAATGACAATGTTCTATCTGCTGTTTGAGCGACTTTGAACTCTATCAGATCCACAACAGATCTAATAAAATTATACAATAAAAACGGATATATCATCATTAAGGAGCAAACGCTGTCAAGTAATCAAAGCACGACATTTCTGTCTAAAACAATGTAGATGGCATACTGATTTGGTCAATTTCTTTATTCGCTTATCTGCAAAAATGGTGTATGTGCTGTATTGTGGATACAGAAAAAAGTTTCGAGTGGAACACTATAAAAACGAGTTTGTCTTTTCAACAAGCCAGGTATGGAAAATAAGAAACTGGAAAATGCGGTCATGGTAAATGACAAAATGCATACTGCTATTAAATTCAAAATGCTCTTTCCTAATTAGGCTTGAATAACTAAAAGAGCCATAGTGTGGGGAAGTGTACCTTATGATATATGCGCTCTGCAAAGATTCTAATCAGACTGTATTCGCGTAGTCTGATGACTCTAATTAGACTGCATTCGCGCAGTCTGATGACTAAGACTGTATTCGCGCAGTCGGATGACGCTAATCAGACTGTATTCGCGCAGTTTGATTACAGACCTCGTTAAGTGCTTTATGGAGCAATGCAGTATGTGGACAGCGAAGGATCTAAGGCGATTGAAGAGGACGGCAACGACTGATCAGGCCAGGCGGATACGCATGGTGGTCAGTTGCACATATCTTAGGTACAATTTCTCACGTTACATAAGGTTATTTTGTTGGTCCAATTAGTAGATAATATTTTTCCCTAGCTATATGTAAGTTATGTCCAAAAGCCTTTTATGCAACTAATAGTCGCCGCAAATAGCCAGTAAAATATGAAAAAAAGCATCCACAGGTAAGAGTGATTGTATGTTGTCCTCTAACTTCTATTTGTACATATTTGTTAGAAAATCTTAAGATCTGAGAAAACTCCGACGAAATAAAAATGTTAAACCAAAATAAAATTTTCTAATGGTATGTACGGCCGCTAGATTGTTTTATATGTCTATATAAGTTCATATATAGATATAAAGCAAAGCAAAATTCTAAAACTGTTTACCTTGGTTACAAGCAACTAAATGATATTTTATTGTTGTGATAATATATATTCCTGAATATTGAGCTTATCATTTCGATTTTACAAAGGAGACAAATTTAGCACAAAATCTCTTCCCAAAAGGGGTCTACACGAAAAGAACAGAATTTGCTTCCTTTTGGGTGCAAATTCTTTCCTTTTTGAATCGACCCCTTTTCAGAAGGGATTCAAACAATTTGGACATAGTTGTCTCCCCTGAAAGTGTATCGGTTCCTTTTAATTTACAAAACAATTATTTAAATCACGGTTATAAGTGATAATGTCTTGGATAAAATTCCGAGGGATTTTCATTAAGTAAAAATTGTTTCCAACAAAAACCCAAACTAATCTTATATTGCCAGTTTCATTGGTTCTGGGCTAGCACTGGAAACAAACATTCACAACTTGCTATGCCACTGATACAATGTTACTAAGTAAGGTAAATTAAGATAAAACGTATTTAATTCGTTCAAATATCTTTGGCTTGTCAACAGTCCTTATTGCCATTTCTTAATGAACGACCCTCGTATACGCTATAAAGACCTAAAGATATGGCGTAGTTTTAAATTTCACAATTTTGCTTATCCATATATAGCACACACAACTATTGTTTCTCAGCAAATGGGACTTTAGTTAATACCAAAGTTACAAATATGCTAATGTGATTTGGCTTAAACGATAGTTGTTAGTGATTTCAGACAGATGAAATAATCAGAGTAAACATTTTATCTAATTAATTAACTTACTGTTCATACAGAACACAGAGACTCAAGCAGTTAAAGTGAAAATGATCATATTATGTTAACCCTTTTCCCTGCAGACCAAAACAAACACCTATAAGAAGTATAGATCTAGATGAGACATCTCATCAGGATCTTCACTATGTGCTATTCTGCATCACGAAAACACGCCTATATAATTTTGACCCCCTTGAACCCCACTTTTATATAGTAAAACTGGGGTTTACAGGGGTATGCATTATTTTTCTTATTTCTGCTCAAAACATAGATTGTGGGTACTCGTTAGAACCGCCTCGCCGAGGCGGTTATACGAGTACCCACAATCTATGTTTTGAGCGGAAATATGAAAAATATCAGAATTTTTTTCTCTGAAAATTTTCATTTTTTGGTGGTAAAATTTTCAGTACATTTGAATAGGCGTGTTTTCGTAATGGTCTTTCTAGATTTGCCCGAAACCCCTATTTGCAACAACGGACTCGTCCAAATTCAAAGATGGAAGTCCACTACAGAAAATCAGGGGTGAAAGTTTTAATGTCTTCAAAACTAAAACTGCTCCCTTTTCCTGTTATTAGATGAACACAACATAAACACCCAAATAACCAAATAATACCCAAATGTACCAAATACCCAAATGTACCAACTTTCGCCTCAAACACCCAAACCGATTCCAACACCAATATAAAATACAGACAGACAATCAAGAAGTATAAGGTCAGAAAATAACTGATATAAAGCAAGAGATTGACAGAAGAGAATAAGAAACTATACTAGAGGGTTCGTATAATGAAATACTATTCTATGAGAAGGAAATGAATCGTAATAAAGTGAAGGCTGTATGATAAAAGATTCGTTGATAAAGTTCATAGACCTGGTAAGTCTGGGAAACAGACAAACAAAATATGAGTCCTGTTTTAGTTCCAACTGTTAAAGTAGTCAGGTTTCTTTTTTCTTTGCAATCCTTTTATGAGTCAATACAAGACATAAATCCTGTTCTGGCTCCGGTTATTTCGATCTAAAAGCACCTTTACGCTTTGCATAATAATAGCATAGTAAGGATAATCCTGAATAATCAGTAGTGGTGTGGCAACTTTGACTTACCTACGGGCAAAAAGTCTGAAATTATATTTATTTTTTTCTACTGACAGTTCAAGTTAAAATATGTTTCATTATTTGTCATACAGTGTCATTTATATATACGAGATATTGAAAAGAAATGCGAATTAAGAGGAAATATTCTCTCATTAATTTGGTACAATCTGTTATTAGAAATTATATGGTACAATCTATTATAAAAAATTGTAATACATGGTAGCTCTGGTGTAAAATTAAAGAAATGAAAAAGATAAAGTCATAAGGATATCATATATAAGCGTTCTGATTTATAAACTTTTTTCTTACAACGACTATACGTGACATGATCACGAATACTCGTGGGAATAACAAGAGTATTCTTAATAGTATCACGAATAACTGAGATACGATCACTAACCCAGCTAGCATTCTTTATAAATTTACAGCGGGCCGTTATCGGCCCAGCAGCTACCCTGACGGGCCGATAATAGCCCGCTATAGATTCATGTAGAATGCTTACTGGGAATATACTTGACAGCAACAGGAAAACTCGTGATATGATCACAAATATACGTTATAATAATCTGAATATTCGTAATCATACTACGAAGTCAATACGCGTGATAATAACAAGAATATTCCTGATATGATGAACATCACGTTCATTCGTGATCGTTTCACGTATATTCGTAATAAGAAAAGGTTTCAACTATATACGCTTCCATAATATACTTATTACCTGAGAAACACTTACGATTTGTTTGCATAAATCTTGGCTGAAGAAATTAACACAGCATATAAAAACCCAGATCCCATCTTAGTTCGGTCTAATAATTTTTCCAAGTAAACTGATCAATTACAGCCAAATGCTGCACATGCAAAACAGACCTTATCGCATATGCGGGAAAAGAAGGCACAGGTCAGCGCAGTCTAATCAAACGCCTCGTCTCCCGCTAACGGAATCATTTGATGCTGTAGAGTATACCGCAAAAAGGAGACGCCGGGACTCAGTCCGCCCGTCATTGCGGTCTCCACTTTTCAGTATACTCAACAGCATCACGAAAACATGCCTATATAATTTTGATCCCCCTTAAACCCCACCTTTATATAGTAATACATTACTTTTTCTAATTGCTGCTCAAAAACATAGATTGTGGTACTCGTTAGAACCGCCTCGCCGAGGCGGTTCTAACGAGTACCCACAATCTATGTTTTTAGCAGAAATGTAAAAAAATATCAGAGTTTTTTATCTGAAAATTTTCAGTTTTTTGGGGGTGAAATTTTCTATTTATTTGAATAGGCGTGTTTTCGTAATGGCGTCCAATGCGGTAAACGAGGGCTTTTGTTTTTCGCATATAAGAACCGTTTTTTAAGGCTGTGGCTTCAAATAATTTACGGTGCTCTTTTGAAAGCTAGTATTTATTTCCATTTCTTTATTTATCATTGATTTTTTAATGATTCTGATAAATGACTCTGTATGACAGTTTTCATGATTATTTAGAACACTTGCACAATGAACTTGATACCTACTGGCTTTATCGTAGCGGAGGTCTAATTCCACGCATCGGTCCCCCTTGTATCCCGGTCGACACCTAGCAGAGAGATGAGAGCAATACTTAGAGATACTGAATTCCAAAATCACCAATGCATTGTGCAATCACATTGGTTAGCACATTTACCACTACCAGTTAGAATTTATTAACCACGTGTCACTATCAGGCTATAAAAATCAGTCGCCAAACCACGATGCTTTAACTAACATAACTTCAACCAAGAGGACTTGAATGTAAAATCGGCTATTTTCGTATGACTGTAGTAGCCTCCGTCAAGAATCGACAGCACGTGATGTGATGTCATCAGATGATGGATTTGTAACATTGTGTTCTTTTTAGACAACCGAATGAAAAAAGAACATATTCTCGGATGATGTGCAACGCAACAAGAGTAAAAATGCGAGTGAGCCACAGACGAACAACGAAGGTCTACATCAGCCTACGTATTCGTGCAGTTTGATAAAAGCCTTTGTTGCCTGTTTATGGAATCACTGAGTATGGCAGAATACACTCACAAACAGAAGTAAAGATTAAAGTGCGCGCATAAGCATATGACATTATGACTCTTTTCTTGCGTTGCACACCAGGTAGGTAATGATAAAAGCTCTTCATTTTTTTTTTCTGTTTCTGTGATTTTTTTTTTTTTTTTTTTTTTTTTTTTTTCTTTTTTTGATTTTTTTTTTGCTTTCATCAGGCTGTAAACTGAATTAAGAAACTAAAATTCTGGAAGTCTCATCAATTCAAAACTAGTTCCTTTGCAATACAATCGACGGCTTACCAAAATCATACGGGCGGGGTTTGCCGATTACCGTATTAACCCTAAATATTCGGATAAACAAGTATGAACAAATAATGTAGACTCAGATCAGACGTCGCATGCGAGGTCTGAACAGAGTCTCCACTATTTGAATAAGAAACTGGACTTGTTCAAATTTCAGGAAACGTACGGTAATGGGTTAAGGTGTATGAATATTTAGGGTAAGCATGTAATTTCAATGGACTCATTTGTCTTCTCTTTTACCAGAATGCTGTCAAAAAGAAATCGAGAAAGAGGAAAGCGGGTGACTATTGGTTGAAGAAATGTCTATAACTAATAGAAAAGTTAGAAAGGCAGTTAGTGTTAACAATGCGAAAGAAAACCAGCCCGTTACAATTCTGTTCTTTACACTGGGAACAATTCTGTTAGTCTAAACGAGCAGCAAACTATTTATAGCTTAGCAAGTTTAAAGCATTTAACTCCCATAGCGCCAAGTAAAAATTGCATCTGACGACAACCTATTTTTTTCATCGAAAATTTGAAAATAAGTCTTGACAATCCATGTGAATCGTCTGCTTGGCATGAAATATCAATACCTACTCCTATAAAATAAACAAAAGAGTTGGCTACTACAGCTGTGATTGGCGCTTAAAGGGTTAATATATTCGTTTAGCTTTAAAAACACGGTTTTTCAAACATCTAAGGAATGCTGTTAACATCTAATTTATATCGGTCTAGAAAACATATAATCATACATTTTTGTTATTCAATAAATTATGTACCTCTAATAAGGATTAAGGATTTTTAATTCATTTCAGTAACCATCTTGTAAGTTCATGCACTGAACAGGCAGTAATCGCAGTGACAGTTTGCATAACTATATTGAAATCAACACTATTATGATCATAACAAACCAAAGAAAGGTCCTTCCAGACACATAAATACGCATGAGCTTTTCTTAGGGTAAAATTAAAGGTAAACATATAAAGTTTTCATAAATACTTATTTGTTTCAAGAGCTGAGCCCTCGTATGTCCAGGCAATAAGCTCCTTAAACTAAGACAAAGAGGCATAGCTCGCATCGTTATCATATTTATTGCATAAAAAGCAGTGTCGCACGTTATTAACAGCCGTGCATTAACCGGCGAAAAGCCGTATATTAACAAGGCAATTCACCCGCTGTTAATGCACGACTACGCAACTTTCAATATGGTCGTACCGGGGCAACAGATTTGCTGCCGTTACGAGATGTGTACTGCCCGGCCCTAGAGCGTGCATAGTCTGTGAAAATTACGTTCGCGAGACATCGGTGAAAAGGCGTCACAAAATAGTGCAAGAAATAACTCGAAATGTAGCAAATGTTTTCAGTTTTTATGCAATAATAGCGATCAAACAAGGTTTTTCAATGCATTAACATTCGCCAGGTCCCGTGGGAGGTGTTGAAAACCGAGGCCGAAATGCAATAACATTCGTCAGGTCCCTTGGGAGGTGTTGAAAACCGCGGCCTTCGGCCTCGGTTTTCAACACCTACCACGGGACCTGGCGAATGTTAATGTATGTAAAACCATGTTTGATCCCTATAATCATTGACAGTCATCAACATGACAAAAATGCTAGTCCTTCCTGTTCATTTCGTCGGTGACTATCCATGTATTAGTTGTATTTCTCTTGTTTTGTGACTATGGTCCTGTGTAATTTCTTTCTATTTAAGGGGAATGGATACACTTTCAGGGGCGGTGACTCTGTCAAAATTGTGTTGCCTCCTTTCTGAAAAGGCATCTACTCTAAATGAAAAGAATTTGCTCCCAAAAAGGGAACAAATTCTTTCCTTTTAGAGTAGATCCCTTTACAGAAGGGGCTTAATAGCAGGAAAGCTACCTTGTAAGAAGGTAGAATCGACCACATCACGAAAACATGCCTATATAATTTTGACTCCCTTAAACCCCACTTTTATATATTAAACTGGGTTTACATGGGTATATATTGTTTTGTTTTTTCTTATTTTGCTCAAAAACATAGATTGTGGGTACTCGTTAGAATCGTCTTGCCGAGACCGTCCTAACGAGTACCGACAATCTATGTTTTGAGCAGAAATATGAAAAATATTAGAGATTTTTATCTGAAAATTTTCAGTTTTTGGAGGTGAAATTTTCTGTATATTTAATAGGCGTGTTTTCGTAATGAGGGGTATCCAGATCCAGTTGTGTCTTAAGGGAACAGCTATACACTTGGTTCAGTTTTTGCCATTATTGCAAGGGAGACGAACTGTCGTGTTTCCTTTATACACTTCAAACCCTTCCTGGAAGAAGGTCTACCCTAAAAGAAAAGAACCTGCTTCCTTTTACATCACAAAAAATACCTATATAATTGGGAGCCCCCCTAAACCCCATTTTTATATAGTAAAACTGGGGTTTACAGGGATATACATTATTTTTCTTATTTCTGATTAAAAACATAGATTGTGGGTAATCGTTAGGACATTAAGCAGAAATATGACAAATACCAGATTTTTATCTGAAATTTTTCAGGGTTTTTTTGGTGGTGAAATTTTCAATATATCTGAATAGGCGTGTTTTCGTAACGTAGATTAGAGCATTTTCAGGAGGGAAGCAAAACAATTTAGATAGAGTCAAATTACCTAAAGGTGCAACCCTTACCCTAAATATGTTTCAAAGACAATATTCTCACGGCGTCTTGACCTTCAACTCACACGAATAATATGCATATGTTCTTCTCATGCTTGGATCTGACTAACAAGCCTACACTTTTGGAGAAATTCGTAGGGTAGGTGTCTTATTTCTATGATTTGTCATGCTTTTAGTATGACTACTGTTCAGATATTTCTGTGTCCGACATTGAAAAAAACAAGGTTTCTGAAGGACATGGCAGACGTCAATATTTCATGGCATAATCATGCACATTATAAAGATAAATGCATGCGCAGACGGTATTTAAGTATTATTAGTCATTTAATTAATATGGCCACATTCAAACTGAATTTTTAAGTATATGTAAAATATATTATACTTTATTTCATAAAGGATTGGAATTAGCTACAATCGTCTACAAAGCGCTGTATACAACTTACTTTATTATGTTCGATGGTAAAAAGTATTAAATATAAATCTACATGTATGCATATGTGTACCAGTCTTAAAAAACAACTATAAGATATTTTATAAAGTAAATTAATTTTAACAGTATTTTTGCGATAAACTAGTATCTCTGTTGCTTAGATGTTTCAATAATGATTCTGTTTCGACAAAATATTTTTACAATAACAGCATTGCTGAAATAGTTCGCATGCTCATGCTAATATCATTCCCAATGCAAAGTAACGCAACCAGAAAAATGGCTACACTTCCTACCCTCTTGAAGTTTCTTCGACGTGTCCTCTGCATATATGTCGCAGCGTGATCCCATGTAGTAAGGAGGACATCTGTTGGTTAGACCAGCACCAATTAAAAATCGTGTTACAAAATGTTTAGCCAATCATATTAGAGCTACGTTAATGTAAGCTTTATGGTTTTCATATTGTTTATGTTAGCAACCACACACGTATATATATACACACACATATATATTTGCACAGTATTATTTGGCGATGTGAAATGTAAAATAACACAAACCATAAAATATAGAAAAATCCTGTAAAATTAGCTTATTAAAACACTACACATAAGACATATAAAACCTACACTTCAGTATGGCATAGAAACTTTAACCACACTAGAACAAAGTAAATCATCTAACAATACCTCACCAAATGCGACTTTCCAAATTAAACCTTAAGGCGCCAAGCATAACTGTAGTATTCTGAAATATTTTATTTTCATTTTACAAAGAAAATAAGTTTTGAGCAGACGATTCACCTAAAATACCAAGACTTATTTTCTCTGAAAACTTAAAAAAAAAAAAAAAAACTTAAAAAAAAAACAATTCCATCTACTACAAATTTTGCTTGGCGCTTTAAGAGTTAAAATATTGTCGTTGAAACCACGTTGTGCTGACCTTTATTCAACTTTGTTCCAACACACTATATATATTTGGAATATGCACTATGCAATGTTGAGCCAGATTAGTTTGGAACACCCTTGGTCTAATAAGACTCTACCTGTCACCTTTTTATAATGTATGATCATTGGCGCTTCTACGAATGAACAGTGGAAATGCTGATCAGATTGCAGTGTCTAATCCGTAGTATATGGCTGAAAGACATTTTCTATTTATAAGGATCGTCAGGATTTAGCCATAGCATGTAAACAACTTTCAATAAAACCGAGTCTGCTTTATTCGTTTATTTGATTTTCTTACTGCTTAGAAAGAAGGCTTCCTTTCAGAATTAATTTAAAACAATGTTTTATGAGATTCAGATATATATTTTTTGAAGATCGTTAAAATGACTTTATTCAAGTACAGTATCTGAATTATTATGTTGGTACTCTATGCCATTTTACACGCCATTATGCAGGTTGGTCATGGTATTCGCCGTTAGTAAAAGTGTTGAAGCTTCCCGTCACTTGCAAAGACTAATAGTCTCATGATATGTCGAGATGGACTCTATTATTTGGGAAAACATATAAAAATTCAAATTTAGCCCATTATGCTTAAATAACTTCAATGGCCATTTCTAATGTGAATTTTGGGAGGTACCTTACCTTTAAAGACTTGTTGTATAGTAACTGACTTAATTCGTTTTGTAAATGAGCATTGCACATTTTCATGGAAAACAGCATAGAACATGATCGGACGCCTTGGTCTTTCAATTTTTGCCAGAATCACTTTTTGGGACGCTGGGCATTAAAGTGTTAAATAGATACAAATTGCTCATACTAGCGGATAAATGTCAACACACATTTCTCAACAGAACCATTGTTGAAAATGTATTTTGACGTTTCTGTCCAGCATGAGATTTAGTGTGTAATTTTAAACTTCTAACATTAACCGTCTCTTGTATATTATTAGACCAAGCTAACGGCAAACTGTGTACATTTCATATCTTTAACAAATATACAAAACACTAATATGAGGGTGAAACGTGTTTTTACTATCAATATAAGTAAATCTAATCTTATTTTTATTATCCCGAAGGGAGTTCAGGCAGTTTGTTTCTAGATTCTGATAACTTTGAAATGCGAAATGTTGTTCTTAGATCTGTTAGGAATCTTTGGAAACTACTGGAGAAGCATTTAGTCTTTTTATTCAAAGTTCCAGGCAATTTTTAGCATAGGATTTTGACATGCCACGCGGTACTACTGGTAAACGAACTGTTCTGACAAACGAAAGTACAAAATAATCTTAAGTCTGAACTATAAAATTGAACGCTTGTTCTTTATCTGGTTTGGTGCATTTTACGCCTTGGTTCGAACACATTTTATGTCAGAATGTAAACATTACGTTAACAAGTTAAAATTATGTGTACCCCTATTTTTTCCAACAAGATAAAAAACATATCTAATTCTATATGATTCATATGACTCTAATTCTGTAATATACATGTACTGATGCAGACGTTCAGGGACAAACAAGTTCAGCAGAATCAAAACATATATATATATATATATATATATATATATATATATATATATATATATATATATATATATATATATATATATCATGAAATATTTTCTACGGTCATTCTCTCCCTTCCGCTGATTCAAGAAGGGCAGTTGTCAGTGTCTGGCGAAAGAATGTGCACAATACTGGTTAACCGCCTAGAGGACTAAGCCTGCCCAGTAAACGTGTGGTTAGGTAAACTGACCGCGCTCGACATGACCCCATTAGGTTGACAGGGCCGTAAAACCTCAATACAAACAAAACAAACAAATAAAGTGTCTGTCAAAGTGCAAACTCCTTTCCCTTTACTTTGTCAGTGATAGTCAAAGGTCTGTGAAAAACGCTTTCATCGAATTGCGATTAGAATTCAACTCGAAGCAGTATTATTCTCATTATTCTAAGGTGTTCTTACACAAAGACAGTCATTGTTATATTTTAACCTTACCACAGACCATAAATGACTTAAATACTGTTGATAGGATGTTACATTTCCGAAAAATAAAAAAAAAAAAAAAAAAAAAAAAAAAACATATGATATTAAGATACATCAGACAGAGTCTGACAACATGCAATTCAATGAACTTAAATACAATTATAAAATTACACAAACTCAATGGACTTGAAATGAGAGACTAAGAACGGAACGGAAACGTCATTACAAAACAACATCTCGTACTTACTCTTCATCGTCATAACTTCAATGAATGCAAATTAAATATGTGCAAGCTTAAATTACCAGTAAACTACTGTTTAGCACATGAACAGTGAGTGCAGTTCGGATGTTGCAAACTGTTAAATCAGTCTCGTGATGTGATGATAAATATAATATGGAATACATTTTAAGTACAAAGTGTTTCGTCGTTGGGTCTAACTTGTTTATTTCAGTACCACAGTATATCAACACATCTATGCCTAGCGTCCCAATATTGGACATTGGCAAACAGCGTAGATCCTGATCAGACGCCGCAGAACGCGGCGTCTGATCAGGGTCTACACTGTTTGCATTAATTACAGTCTTCACTATGAAACATTGTAATAATAAAAACTAACCAGACATCCCTTCTATTGGAAATGAACCGGTCCATAGAGTTAAGTCAGAAAGGTCCACCCGGCATAAATGGATTAATGTGACAATAAAGTTGTATTGCCAGTTGGAGATAAAATCTATAAAGGTTGTCCTTAGAAATGAAGAACAATAAAACCGTTTCTATCAAATATTTTAGCCCTTGTCCTGCTGAACCCGGATATACCCTGCCTTTGCATCAGACTAATCCAGATCAGTTGGCTTCTGAACTGATTTGGATCTGCACTGTTTGCCATTAAGTATGAGACTTTGTAGCAACGACCCGGATCAAGTAATCTGATTGGCTGAAAATTAGAAGTGGGCGTGGCATCTTATTTTATTCAGCAGGACAAGGTTTAAGGGTCATAGAGGTCAAATGTGTTAATGTAAAGAAAAATAAATTTGGTAAATCGAGTTCTGCTTATGCCGGTGCTACCCCAGCGGGCACATGACGTTTATACAACGTCGTCCCAACGTCGATGCAACATCATGATGTTGCATCGACGTTCAGGCGACGTTGTATAGACGTCATGTGTCTACTGGGACATTTGTAGGTGAGGGCGCGTATGCAGCCATGTAAACTACACTGTCATATGCAGAGACTCAATAAAACCCTGTTTCCGAATCACCTTCTTTCATCAGTTCTTTGTTTCTAAGATCAACCTTTACAGATTGTCTTCTGACGTTATGTTTTTTATCACTTTTAAATCATTTCGAGATGAAACGTCAAATGAATATCTGCGAGGACATGTTGAAAAACACTTGCAATGTTTAGGGTGTATACAAGCCCAAAGGGCAGATTATTTCACTTATTTTCAGGGTAAAATAATTTGATTATTTCCCGCGTACAAATTCGATTCAGGATTGTTATATGTCCATATATATTCAAAATGACAAAATTAAGATATATATCGTCATTACTCTTTAGCACCTTCTGGGTAAATTCATCAGACGACAAACTGCTGATATTGGTTTTTATTTCTATTTTCAATGCATGAAAGATCAACTGGATAGAAAAGTATTTCAAAACATGTTGCTGAAAATTCTACCCAGACGCTACACGTTAAGTATAAAATGTAATGGCGAATCCGAAGATGACCTAATAATTTTCCTTACAAAACTACCTAAGATTTTGAAGGGGAGTGGACACACTTGGTAGATTTTCGGCCATTTTTACAAGGGAACAGCTTTTGGGAATTCCCGTTTGCTTTCCGGCATATCAATCCCTTTTTGAAAAAATGTCAACTCTAAAAGGAAAGAATTTGCTCCAGAAGGGAGAAATTCCTTCCTTTTAGTGTAGGGTCTTTTTCAGAAGGGAGGTAAGGGAAATAGACAGAATTGCCTCCCCCCTAGATGTCTATCAAGCCCCATTAAATTGGCACCGCATGATAAAGTTTGTCTTTTGGTAAACGCTCTGACACACTATGCACGTGCATACTTTATCTGGATACCCTATCTACCCTAAATATTCGGACACCTTAACCAATTTATGCCGAGTGGACTCCTCTACCTTAACTCTTTGGACCTGTCCATTTCCGCTTTAAGGGGTGTCTGGTTAGTTTTTATTATTACCATGTTTTATAGAAATTTCCGTATCAAATGCAAACAGTGTAGAGCCTGATCAGACGCCGCGTTCTGCGGCGTCTGATCTGGGTCTACACTATTTGCCAGTGTCCTTTATGGGACGCTAGGCTTAAATGGATTTTCCAAATCATCAGGAAAATAGGATTCATGTGGTGCTCCCGGGTAATCTTTGGACCTTTCACGTCCCTGGTCATAGCATTACGAAAACATGCCTATATAATTTTGACCCCCTTAAACCCCACTTTTATATAGTAAAACTGGGGTTTGCAGAGGTATACATTACTTTTCTTATTTCTGCTCAAAACATAGATTGTGGGTACTCGTTAGAACCGCCTCGTCGAGGCGGTTCTAACGAGTACCACAATCTATGTTTTGAGCAGAAATATGAAAAAATTTAGAATTTTTCATCTGAAAACTTTCATTATTTTGGTAGTAAAGTTTTCAGTATATTTGAATAGGCTTGTTCTCGTAATGGGGCACATTTTCACAGTCTGGTCCTGACATGCGTGTTTCAGCTACCGAATTTACCTCATATGGTAGTACAGACATGCATCAGCAAACAGTATAGATCCTGTTCGGCTGTCAGCCAGCACTTGTAAGACGCGTAAACATATACTGAAATGGCCATTTAGGCTAAGTACGGGAAGGGGTTACTAGTATCCGAGTATTTAGGACAAGTGCCGGCCTCGGTGGCTCAGTTGGATGTGCCGTCCGACTGGAGACCAACATTCTTTCGTGGAGATTGATCATGAAATATTTTCTACGGTCAATCTCTTCCTTCCGCTGATTCAAGAAGGGCAGTTGTCAATTTCTGGCGAAAGAATGTGCACAATACTGGTTAACCGCTTAGAGGACTAAGCCTGCCCAGTAAACGTGTGGCTAGGTAAACTGACCGCGCTCGACCATTGGGTTGACTGGGCCTTAATACCTCAACACAAACAAACAAGTGAGGTATGAGAAAAGGCCAACTTTGTCATAACACCGCCCATTTGTTTTAGCAGTACCGTGGAAAAAAGTATAGTCAGGGCATATACGCACATTAAAGATTCAGTAAAGCACCACACTCCGATCAGTATCTGACAGTAGCTATTTATTCCATAACCAACCGAACACCCAATGCCCCGATCAGACTGCACGAATGTGCAGGCTGATTGAGTCATGCGGTGTGCGTATATGCCCTAAAGGTTCATGTTCACATGGCGTGGAACTATCGCTGTGCCATGCAGAAGGCTAAAATTAGCAGACGACAATGTTTTTTTTTTTAAAACCTCAATCATCTAAAATGTAAAAGAAAGCATATAACTTGTCTTCTGCTTACTGTCATCTTCCGGAGAATAAAGGTTCATGAATGACTATAAGGTGGGCATAATAGTAAAAAAGTATATAAACCCAAAGCATTTAAACAAGCCTCTACAAGCAAAAAATTGAGTCAAGAGCAAGACATTCGGAACGACAGAAAATGTACCTTTGACATGTGCCCTCTGACAATACCCAGATCATCCTGAGCGTTCGTGCAGTCTGATCTCTGGAAGAACCCCTGGATCCTTATATCACGAAAACATACCTTTATGATTTTTACCCCCTTAAATCCAACTTTTATATAGTAAAACTGGGTTTACAGGGGTAAACTTTATTTTTCTTATTTCTGCTCAAACATAGATTATGGGTGCTTAAAAACATAGATTGTGGGTACTCGTTAGAATCGCCTCTATGTTTTGAGCAAACCTATGAAAAGTATCTGAAGTTTTATCCGAAAACTTTCAGTTTTTGGTGGTGAAATTTTCAATATACAGTCGACTCTCGTTATCTCGACCTCGTTTATCTCGAATAACGGCTTATCTCGAAGTGAAAATCTGGTCCCTGCCTAAACATGAAAATCTAACAACAGGTAAAAAATATTGTGGAAAAGAGCAATTTCTCCTCTTTTTCACAATATTTTCAATATATCTCTAACGTCAAGAGTCCCAATTACATATATATTTGTTAAATGTGGTTGTGCGAATAATTTTTTTCCTTTTCCGCAAATCTGATATGTCGAGGTACGGATATCTCGAAGTATTTCAGAGAGTCCCTTGGAATTCGAGATAACGAGAGTCGACTTTATTTGAATAGGCGTGTGTTCGTAAGGTGGCTCGCCATAGCACCAAGCGAAGATTATGATCTAACTGTGCAGGCTGATCTGCGTCTTCGTTGGGCCCAAAAGTCATAAGGTACACTTTCTTACATTTCGGCCCATGTAACCCGCGAACAGCAGAAAGCCAGCTTAGTCTATGCGCAGCCTTCTCAGAACATTTCGTGTCACAATCACTGGGACGAACAGCAAAGACCTGATATGACTGAGCTGATGCACCGACTGATCTAGAATCTGATGTTCGCATTACGTTGTGCGAGCCTTTATTTGGTTTCCGCCCCATATCGTTAATATTTACGTACGTGCAAAATTTTTCATTCAATTCCACCATGATATTGCACGTGCCATTGTTGAGACAGTAATGCTTGTCTTTTTCATCACATGGACGAGTCTTCTGAGGTGCTGAAATATACATAAACATTCAAGGATCAAAGAATCGTCTATATCCTATGGTCAAACCATCGGAAAACAAAACAACAGAAAAAAAATAAAAAAATAAATAAATAAAATAAAACACTCCCTTTTCCTACAAAGAAGATAAAGAAAAACAAGCAGGCCGACACACACATGCGCATACATGTAAGAGTACACACACAGCCTGCCATTATTTCAAATATGGCTTAGCACTATGCTAGGTAAAAAACTCAGTAGACCACATTTACATATTTTTTTTCTTATGTTTTCCTAGAAAACTGGATTTGACTTTTCATGCAAATAAATGCAAATTAATTTGCATGAAGTGTCAGATCCTATTTCGTAGGGAAAAAAGGAAACACACCACCAGTTCATCGTCTGCCGAATTTGCCCATAACATTGTAAGTGCTAACTGCAATTTAAATATCACATCTATATGGACGAAATACTGACGAATTGAAATAACCACAATTTAATGTGATCTATAAGATCTTAACCTCTTAACACTTTCAGCCCTACAGAAGAAAGCAGACACCATTTTTTAAACAATGTAGATCCCGATCATAATGAGCTATCTCATCTGGATCTACACTGTTGGTCATTCTCTTCTTGTTATTTGACTGATACCCTGTTGGCAATAGTTGACATGTCCAAAATTCAAAGAAGGAAGATTCCATTTCAGAAACTCAGAAATGAAAGGATTAATGAATGACACTTAACTATTCAGTAACGCAGTGCCAATAATTGGTACAGATCAAGATCAGGCCGTTTTTGAAAAAAAAAACAAAAAAACTCTTATTTGAGGACAAAACTGAGTATCATTTCTGGACAGTACTACTTCCAAAATATATTCTAAATTTTATGTAAAGTGTCCAATATCTCCGCAAAACGTCAAAGTTCCAAAAGACTTCCTTTAATTCATGTTTGTTGGAAAAGTTAAAAAATCTTACTCTTCTAGTAGGTCTAGATTTAAAAAAGAAAAAGGAACAACGTGGTGATTTCACATCGTCATTGACATAATGGCATTTTGCTGTTTGCTATTTTCATATAAATTTTATTTATTTTCAGTCATTAAATCTACGAAATCTGCAATGAAGGACGCTTATTGCCGTTCTGTTTACTTTCCTTATCGCTCTGCTTCTAAATATTTCAAACAACTTTGATGCATTAAAGATATTTTGTAAACACAAAAATGCTTAAGATTTTATGGCTGTTTAAATGTTATGACACATTCAAAAACTCTGTCAGTAGAATATTTCTTATAAAAATTGAAATAGGCATGACATTCCCATCAAATTCTCTCAAAAAGGTCCTAAAGAAACACCTTTTTTCCATGAAAAAACAAAACAAAAAAAACATTGTCATATACAGTTACCCGCAGTTGTCTGTTCATTGCACCCACAGACTGCTAAATGTCAAACATAGTGCTGAATAACATTTAAAACAAACGCGTGATCTTGTATCTGAACATATAAATATTTATTGCAAATATTTTATTGACTTCAGCAGAAATGAAATCAGTAAAGCAAAACACATGGCCCACTGATCATCTTAAAAGTGCAAACGCTGACTATTTATCTGCAGTTATTCCGTACCTCTATCGTAGAAAGATATGACTATCGCCGAGTGATATAATGGTGCACACAATATGATTATAATATGTGGGAAGCCATACAACAGCAGATTTAGAAGCAGTTACAAAATAGATAAAATATTATAGATAAATAGATAATGATGCGCTGATATTGAATATACATACTGATAGCAATAGCATTTAAAATTTGAAATAAATAAAAAAAACTTAAGAGCAACTGATACGCTTTCGATGGCAGCAACTGTCTCAAATTTGCATTAACCTCCTTGAAATAAGCATCACGAAAACATGCCTATATAATGTTGACCCCATTAAACCCCATTTTTATATAGTAAAACTGGGGTTTACAGGGTATACATTATTTTTCTTATTTCTGCTCAAAAACATAGCTTGTGGGTACTCGTTAGAACCGCCTCGGTGAGGCGGTTCTAACGAGTACCCACAATTTATGTTTTGAGCAGCAACATGAAAACTATCAACATTTTTATCTGAAAACTTTCAGTTTCTGGTGATGAAATTTTCAATATATTTGAATAGGCGTGTTTTCGTAATGCAAGCTTATTGGAAACTGGCACACATTCAACGGTAAGTCTGTAAAACTGCATCTGCCTCCCCTCTGAACAAGGGTATACTCTAAAAGAAATGATTTTGCTCCCAATAGAAAAACACTTGCTACACTTTTAGTGAAGGCAACTCTAACGAAAATTGGACCTTCCATCCTTCTAAAAAGGTGTCTACTTTAAGAGGAAAGAATTTGCTTCCCGTGAAAGAAAGCTAACAGGAAGGGACAAAAGGTTTTCCTTTGTACAAAATGAAAGGAAACCGCTTAATGTTTTCAGTGCCCTTAAAGCAGACAAGAAAGGTATTCGTGGCATATGTACAAGGAGTCTTGTAGGTTTTGACGTACGCTGGCTCGTATAATATTTTGAGTCGAATTCCACACAAAGGATAAGGATAGTTGTAATTCAAACACTATATATACAGTCGACTCTCGTTATCTCGAATTCCAAGGGACTCACTGATTTCGAGATATCCGTACCTCGACATATCAGAGTTGAGAGAGTGAGGAAAACAATAAATTAAACAAACACATTTAACAAATGAATATGTAATTTGACTCCTGAAGTTAGAAATATATATATATAAAATAATGTGGAAAAGAGGAGAAATTGCTCCTTAGGAGCAATTTCACCCCTTTTCCACATTATTTTGTTACCTATTGTCATATGTTCATGTTAAAACAGGGACCAGATTTTCACTTCGAGATAAAAGGTAATTCGAAATAAACGAGTTCGAGATAACGAGGTTCGACTGTATATATATTCCGTGAAGGCAGCTTGACTTAATTGTTAACCCTTCATGCAGTATTACACAGCAGCAGACGACATACTAAAGTATTTTTCAGTCAATAAATGTCGACATTTCAGACGGTTTATTTGAAAAGTCAAGCCTTATCTGCTCTGAAAACAAAGTTAAAAATATTTTAGAATATTGTCTGCTTTAAGAATTGATACAAATATAGCTTCGCATTGTATATATAATAAATATTCGGACAATTACGTATTGGCAGACAGTGTGCACTCAGACCAAACTGTTGCTAGAGAATCAGATTGATTAGAGTCTAAATGCATCACCTTTTAAACTCCCTAGCCCAGCGGGCACAAAACGTTGAAACAACGTCGATTCAACATTGATTCAACGTAATGACGTTGAATCAAAGTTGAACTAATGTTGTTGCAACGTTGTTTCAACGTTATATGCCTGCTGGGTAACAATATAAACCTAGTGAGCCAGGATTGTTTAAATTTTAACAAGTACGGTGTCCGAATATTTTAGGTGATCATTCCACTAAACAAAAGATTATTTAAACCAAACTGACCAAGCATTGCGTAGATATGCTGATTAAAATGTCGAAAGCAGGGGTAAAATTCGTGAATCAGGAGCAACCACGGTAAACGAAGAGATAGATAAAGAATATAATTTTAGGAATTAAAAGTGATATATAAGTGACAAATTTAACACAATATTCTGATTACAATAAGGAAAAGGGCTGATGAGGACCTATGATTGCACGATATAATTTAGTATCTTAGATTCCAGTTTTAACATAAGGCCGCTCAACTAAATTATAAAAAAAAATCCATGTACAGCAGATTAACACTGAACAGAAAACAACACATTGCTGTGTCACAGGAACGATTTCTTCGACGATTTTTTCTTATGACAGAGAATAGCATTAATTATTTTAATCTCGTCTGAAATGAATGCCAAGCTGTTTGCAACCATTTAACCCTTCTCTTGCTGAACACAACATGCCCTGTCTTAGCAAACAGTGTAGATCCAGATCAGTTGGCTTCTGAAGAAGCCAACTGATCTGGATCTGCACTATTTGTCATTAAATATGTGAATTTCTATCAAAAACCCGGTCAAGTAATCTGACTGGCTAGAAATTAGAAATGGGCGTGGCATCTTAATTTATTCAGCAAGGCAAGGGTTAAAAAGCCGTATTCACACATGATATTCGGATACCATAACTCCTTCCAAAACCTCTAAAGTTTTTACCATTCCATGTGACTACCTTTTGTTGTGTTCAATACTGCTGAGGAAGTAGTAAATAATGTAGACCTAAATCAGACGCAACAGAACGCGGCGTATTATCTAGGTCTATACTCTTAGCTCAGGCACGTCTATCCGAATAGTAAGAGTAAATACGATAAACAAAGATTGCCGTCTGTAATTCTCGTCTCGAACTTTACCCAACAGCATCCGGGTGAAACTTTGATCAACAGAACGACCGGAAATTCTGGACTGGTGCTTAAATATCTAGTCTACTAGCACACAAACCATGAAAGCTTCTACGTCTCTCAGATCAACCACAGGAAAAGATTTCAATATAAATCAACGTCTACATTCTACGTATAGTATAGAAAACAACACAGAATGAAAAAATATCAAACACCTTAAGAGCCGAAACGTCAGAAATCGTACCTTCGGGCATGTGCGCCAGGAAAAGATTCAGATCAGCCTACGCATCCGCGCATTCTGATATGAATCTTCTCAGTGTATTTTGGATAGCCAAGGATGACAAGTTCTTTGATGCGGACAACAGAGACTCTAATCAGACAGCGCGGATGAGCAGGCGGATTTGAGTCTTCAACGGGCGCACATGTCAGAACATCACGAAAACATACCTATATAATTTTGACCCCCTTAAACCCCACTTTTATATAGTAAAACTTGGGTTTACAGGGGTATACATTATTTTTCTTATTTCTGCTCAAAACATAGATTGTGGGTACTCGTTAGAACCGCCTCGCTGAGGCGGTTCTAACGAGTACCCACAAACTATGTTTTGAGCAGAAAATAAGAAAAATATCAGAATTTTTATCTGGAACTTTTCATTTTTTGGTGGTAAAATTTTCAGTATATTTGAATAGGCTTGTTTTCGTAATGAGGTACGTTTTCTCACGTTACGGCTCTTTTAGTTGACATCAGAACTGTATTCAACGTTTTTTACCCATTTATGCCTAGTGGACTCTTCCACCTCTCTCTTTGGACTGGTCCATTTCAAATAGAAAGGGTATCTAGTTGATTTCTATTATCACCATGTTTTATAGAAATTCCTGTATCTAATGCAAACAGTGCAGACTCTAATCTGATCTGGGCCTACAGTGTTTGCCAATGTCCCTTTTATAGGGGACGACAGGCATAAATGGGTTAATTGGACACATTTATATGTTAATCTTATTTTTCTGAGTTAACAGAGTGTGTATTACGTTCGGGATACCGTCTGCTTACATTTAAATTTAATGAATTTGGCGCTTTTAGGTTAGAGGTCAGTATGATACGCAAATATATATATAATATACAATGACCTCTGATCTAAAAGCGCCAAATTTTGCGCTTTCAAGTAAGAGGTCAGTGTACTAGTAGAAGTTTGCGTACAACAATAACCAGGCTATTGGGCATATTTACTTAGTCTTGTGTTGTTCTTGTTATTATTAGTGGTGGTAGTAATGCTGGTAGTAGTGGTGCATGTAGCAGTACAAGATTCAAGTAGGTTAAACCATCACGCATTGAAATCAGTTTCATCATGAAAACACGCCTATGTAGTTTTGATCCCCTTAAACCCCTTTTTATGTAGTAAAACTGGGCTTTACAGGGGTATACAATATTTTTCTTATGTCTGCTCAAAAACATAGATTGTAGGTACACGTTAGAACCGCCTCGGCGAGGCGGTTCTAACGAGTACCCACAATCTATGTTTTAAGCAAAAATATGAAAAATATCAGAGTTTTTTTACCTGAAAAGTTTTAGTTTTTGGAGGTAAAATTTTCTATATATTTGAATAGGCGTGTTTTCGTAATGAGAAGCAAGATTAATGTAGATGTTCATTACAGTAGTTTCATGTTCAAACGTTATATTTTATTAAAACACTTCGTTCTAATTAGTTAAACAGAAAATGTGCAAACAATTATTTGTTAAAGATGCATACAGATTGGCGGTCTTCAAATTTGAACCAGGGTTCCCTATAAATCTGCAAGAAAATGTGACGGTCAGGACCAACTTCTGGTCCGGACTCTGGTCCGGACTTAAGCTTTTAATACCGTCCAATAATATTGGAGCAGAACGTGAAAAAGTGTACCCTCGAATACAATCACACAGCGAAGAGAAAGTATCCGCACAGCCTAAACGCCTTCACTGTCACTTAAAGATACTTTGGGCCCTTAGTTATCCACACAGAAAAGAGATTAAATTCTGATTAAACGGGTGGCATATGCAGGCAGACCTTCACATTTGCATTTTGAAAAAAAAAATAATATGGTATTTTATACCCTATTTACCCAAATATTGGGATACCTTAATTCCTAACCAAACTTGTCCTAAAATTTGAACTAGTCCATTTTGCTACTTAATTATGCATCCATTACGAAATCATGTCTATTCAAATATATAGAAAATTTCACCTCCAAAAACTGAAAATTTTCAGATAAAAAAAAAAACAAAAAAAAAAAAAAAAAAAAACTGATATTTTTCATATTTCTGCTCAAAATATAGATTGTGAGTACTCGTTAGTTCTAACGAGTACCCACAATCTATTTTTTTGAGCAGAAATAAGAAAAAATAATGTATACCCCTATAAATCCCAGTTTTACTACATAAAAGTCGGGTTTAAGGGGATCAAAATTATATAGGCATGTTTTCGTGCTAAAAGAACTGCTGGATGAGTTGCAAACAGTGCCGACCTTGATCAGACGCCGCATTCTTATCTGGTCTACACTGTTTGTTCAGGCCTGTCTGTCCCAATACTTAGGGTGAATATGGTACTTCTGCATGATACTACGTCTGGTTCGATGATCACCAAGTGTCCTATAAGTTCGTAAATCATAATGCTGCAAAAACAGTTTTCTGACTTAAGCCTAACGTGTAAGACACTGGCTCAAAACAAATCCCAAAATCGTTTCTATGGTAACAGTTACGAACAAATGTAGTTGATATGTAGTACATATCTGAATGGAGAAAAATTACACATTATGGCAATACTTAGATGGGCATATCGCTGGATTAATGCATTTCTGAATCAATAGTCTTTATGATGCCGAAGTACTCTTGAGAGAGATTGATTGTAGACCATTATCATTTGTAGATTTTTGCCAGGCAGACTGTGACGGTCTGCGAATGTGCCTTTTCGTATTTGATGCCTATAACGTGACTTAGGTAGTGTATCTCAAACGAAATGGAATAGCCATATTTACTTTTGTATCAAATTCACTGGTATGCTTTCAAGGAACCTTTCAGATGCAAGTTGATTTAATCCATGTGTTCGAGCCCTTCCCGTTTCAACATTCAGGAAAAGACATAGTCACGGAACACAGCCCCACAGTCATCGAAAAATTTACATGTTCCTGTGTTTATTGATTTCTGACTGGGTCACTCATAATTAAATATGCTAAAAAAAAAGATGCCAAAATAACATTTTCTTCTTGTAAAAAAAGGCTCTGAAGTGAACTGAAATTTAAGTTAGGTGTGATTTACTTGACAAATAACTACACATTAGCACTGAATAAAAGCATTATCTTTTAAGAAGAAATACTGCTTTAAACCTTCCACAAAGACATTTGCGCCACATGTGAATGTGATGGATACGGTTACATAGCATAACACAGTTCTGTTGTTTAGTTGTAATTCAAACACTATATATACAGTCGACTCTCGTTATCTCGAATTCCAAGGGACTCACTGATTTCGAGATATCCGTACCTCGACATATCAGAGTTGAGAGAGTGAGGAAAACAATAAATTAAACAAACACATTTAACAAATGAATATGTAATTTGACTCCTGAAGTTAGAAATATATATATATAAAATAATGTGGAAAAGAGGAGAAATTGCTCCTTAGGAGCAATTTCACCCCTTTTCCACATTATTTTGTTACCTATTGTCATATGTTCATGTTAAAACAGGGACCAGATTTTCACTTCGAGATAAAAGGTAATTCGAAATAAACGAGTTCGAGATAACGAGGTTCGACTGTATATATATTCCGTGAAGGCAGCTTGACTTAATTGTTAACCCTTCATGCAGTATTACACAGCAGCAGACGACATACTAAAGTATTTTTCAGTCAATAAATGTCGACATTTCAGACGGTTTATTTGAAAAGTCAAGCCTTATCTGCTCTGAAAACAAAGTTAAAAATATTTTAGAATATTGTCTGCTTTAAGAATTGATACAAATATAGCTTCGCATTGTATATATAATAAATATTCGGACAATTACGTATTGGCAGACAGTGTGCACTCAGACCAAACTGTTGCTAGAGAATCAGATTGATTAGAGTCTAAATGCATCACCTTTTAAACTCCCTAGCCCAGCGGGCACAAAACGTTGAAACAACGTCGATTCAACATTGATTCAACGTAATGACGTTGAATCAAAGTTGAACTAATGTTGTTGCAACGTTGTTTCAACGTTATATGCCTGCTGGGTAACAATATAAACCTAGTGAGCCAGGATTGTTTAAATTTTAACAAGTACGGTGTCCGAATATTTTAGGTGATCATTCCACTAAACAAAAGATTATTTAAACCAAACTGACCAAGCATTGCGTAGATATGCTGATTAAAATGTCGAAAGCAGGGGTAAAATTCGTGAATCAGGAGCAACCACGGTAAACGAAGAGATAGATAAAGAATATAATTTTAGGAATTAAAAGTGATATATAAGTGACAAATTTAACACAATATTCTGATTACAATAAGGAAAAGGGCTGATGAGGACCTATGATTGCACGATATAATTTAGTATCTTAGATTCCAGTTTTAACATAAGGCCGCTCAACTAAATTATAAAAAAAAATCCATGTACAGCAGATTAACACTGAACAGAAAACAACACATTGCTGTGTCACAGGAACGATTTCTTCGACGATTTTTTCTTATGACAGAGAATAGCATTAATTATTTTAATCTCGTCTGAAATGAATGCCAAGCTGTTTGCAACCATTTAACCCTTCTCTTGCTGAACACAACATGCCCTGTCTTAGCAAACAGTGTAGATCCAGATCAGTTGGCTTCTGAAGAAGCCAACTGATCTGGATCTGCACTATTTGTCATTAAATATGTGAATTTCTATCAAAAACCCGGTCAAGTAATCTGACTGGCTAGAAATTAGAAATGGGCGTGGCATCTTAATTTATTCAGCAAGGCAAGGGTTAAAAAGCCGTATTCACACATGATATTCGGATACCATAACTCCTTCCAAAACCTCTAAAGTTTTTACCATTCCATGTGACTACCTTTTGTTGTGTTCAATACTGCTGAGGAAGTAGTAAATAATGTAGACCTAAATCAGACGCAACAGAACGCGGCGTATTATCTAGGTCTATACTCTTAGCTCAGGCACGTCTATCCGAATAGTAAGAGTAAATACGATAAACAAAGATTGCCGTCTGTAATTCTCGTCTCGAACTTTACCCAACAGCATCCGGGTGAAACTTTGATCAACAGAACGACCGGAAATTCTGGACTGGTGCTTAAATATCTAGTCTACTAGCACACAAACCATGAAAGCTTCTACGTCTCTCAGATCAACCACAGGAAAAGATTTCAATATAAATCAACGTCTACATTCTACGTATAGTATAGAAAACAACACAGAATGAAAAAATATCAAACACCTTAAGAGCCGAAACGTCAGAAATCGTACCTTCGGGCATGTGCGCCAGGAAAAGATTCAGATCAGCCTACGCATCCGCGCATTCTGATATGAATCTTCTCAGTGTATTTTGGATAGCCAAGGATGACAAGTTCTTTGATGCGGACAACAGAGACTCTAATCAGACAGCGCGGATGAGCAGGCGGATTTGAGTCTTCAACGGGCGCACATGTCAGAACATCACGAAAACATACCTATATAATTTTGACCCCCTTAAACCCCACTTTTATATAGTAAAACTTGGGTTTACAGGGGTATACATTATTTTTCTTATTTCTGCTCAAAACATAGATTGTGGGTACTCGTTAGAACCGCCTCGCTGAGGCGGTTCTAACGAGTACCCACAAACTATGTTTTGAGCAGAAAATAAGAAAAATATCAGAATTTTTATCTGGAACTTTTCATTTTTTGGTGGTAAAATTTTCAGTATATTTGAATAGGCTTGTTTTCGTAATGAGGTACGTTTTCTCACGTTACGGCTCTTTTAGTTGACATCAGAACTGTATTCAACGTTTTTTACCCATTTATGCCTAGTGGACTCTTCCACCTCTCTCTTTGGACTGGTCCATTTCAAATAGAAAGGGTATCTAGTTGATTTCTATTATCACCATGTTTTATAGAAATTCCTGTATCTAATGCAAACAGTGCAGACTCTAATCTGATCTGGGCCTACAGTGTTTGCCAATGTCCCTTTTATAGGGGACGACAGGCATAAATGGGTTAATTGGACACATTTATATGTTAATCTTATTTTTCTGAGTTAACAGAGTGTGTATTACGTTCGGGATACCGTCTGCTTACATTTAAATTTAATGAATTTGGCGCTTTTAGGTTAGAGGTCAGTATGATACGCAAATATATATATAATATACAATGACCTCTGATCTAAAAGCGCCAAATTTTGCGCTTTCAAGTAAGAGGTCAGTGTACTAGTAGAAGTTTGCGTACAACAATAACCAGGCTATTGGGCATATTTACTTAGTCTTGTGTTGTTCTTGTTATTATTAGTGGTGGTAGTAATGCTGGTAGTAGTGGTGCATGTAGCAGTACAAGATTCAAGTAGGTTAAACCATCACGCATTGAAATCAGTTTCATCATGAAAACACGCCTATGTAGTTTTGATCCCCTTAAACCCCTTTTTATGTAGTAAAACTGGGCTTTACAGGGGTATACAATATTTTTCTTATGTCTGCTCAAAAACATAGATTGTAGGTACACGTTAGAACCGCCTCGGCGAGGCGGTTCTAACGAGTACCCACAATCTATGTTTTAAGCAAAAATATGAAAAATATCAGAGTTTTTTTACCTGAAAAGTTTTAGTTTTTGGAGGTAAAATTTTCTATATATTTGAATAGGCGTGTTTTCGTAATGAGAAGCAAGATTAATGTAGATGTTCATTACAGTAGTTTCATGTTCAAACGTTATATTTTATTAAAACACTTCGTTCTAATTAGTTAAACAGAAAATGTGCAAACAATTATTTGTTAAAGATGCATACAGATTGGCGGTCTTCAAATTTGAACCAGGGTTCCCTATAAATCTGCAAGAAAATGTGACGGTCAGGACCAACTTCTGGTCCGGACTCTGGTCCGGACTTAAGCTTTTAATACCGTCCAATAATATTGGAGCAGAACGTGAAAAAGTGTACCCTCGAATACAATCACACAGCGAAGAGAAAGTATCCGCACAGCCTAAACGCCTTCACTGTCACTTAAAGATACTTTGGGCCCTTAGTTATCCACACAGAAAAGAGATTAAATTCTGATTAAACGGGTGGCATATGCAGGCAGACCTTCACATTTGCATTTTGAAAAAAAAAATAATATGGTATTTTATACCCTATTTACCCAAATATTGGGATACCTTAATTCCTAACCAAACTTGTCCTAAAATTTGAACTAGTCCATTTTGCTACTTAATTATGCATCCATTACGAAATCATGTCTATTCAAATATATAGAAAATTTCACCTCCAAAAACTGAAAATTTTCAGATAAAAAAAAAAACAAAAAAAAAAAAAAAAAAACTGATATTTTTCATATTTCTGCTCAAAATATAGATTGTGAGTACTCGTTAGTTCTAACGAGTACCCACAATCTATTTTTTTGAGCAGAAATAAGAAAAAATAATGTATACCCCTATAAATCCCAGTTTTACTACATAAAAGTCGGGTTTAAGGGGATCAAAATTATATAGGCATGTTTTCGTGCTAAAAGAACTGCTGGATGAGTTGCAAACAGTGCCGACCTTGATCAGACGCCGCATTCTTATCTGGTCTACACTGTTTGTTCAGGCCTGTCTGTCCCAATACTTAGGGTGAATATGGTACTTCTGCATGATACTACGTCTGGTTCGATGATCACCAAGTGTCCTATAAGTTCGTAAATCATAATGCTGCAAAAACAGTTTTCTGACTTAAGCCTAACGTGTAAGACACTGGCTCAAAACAAATCCCAAAATCGTTTCTATGGTAACAGTTACGAACAAATGTAGTTGATATGTAGTACATATCTGAATGGAGAAAAATTACACATTATGGCAATACTTAGATGGGCATATCGCTGGATTAATGCATTTCTGAATCAATAGTCTTTATGATGCCGAAGTACTCTTGAGAGAGATTGATTGTAGACCATTATCATTTGTAGATTTTTGCCAGGCAGACTGTGACGGTCTGCGAATGTGCCTTTTCGTATTTGATGCCTATAACGTGACTTAGGTAGTGTATCTCAAACGAAATGGAATAGCCATATTTACTTTTGTATCAAATTCACTGGTATGCTTTCAAGGAACCTTTCAGATGCAAGTTGATTTAATCCATGTGTTCGAGCCCTTCCCGTTTCAACATTCAGGAAAAGACATAGTCACGGAACACAGCCCCACAGTCATCGAAAAATTTACATGTTCCTGTGTTTATTGATTTCTGACTGGGTCACTCATAATTAAATATGCTAAAAAAAAAGATGCCAAAATAACATTTTCTTCTTGTAAAAAAAGGCTCTGAAGTGAACTGAAATTTAAGTTAGGTGTGATTTACTTGACAAATAACTACACATTAGCACTGAATAAAAGCATTATCTTTTAAGAAGAAATACTGCTTTAAACCTTCCACAAAGACATTTGCGCCACATGTGAATGTGATGGATACGGTTACATAGCATAACACAGTTCTGGTGTCAGAGTGGTGAGATTTAAATAAAACTGGGGCTAAAGGAAATCTTACCTGTGGTGGAAGAATTGGTATAAGGTGCTGAATGTAAAATAAACGAAACCTACTTAAAAGCATGCATAAATAAAAAGTTAATAACTATGCTGAACCAAACGTATGATGCAACAAGATATTGATTATGCATTTATCACTGCTTGTAACTAGAATGGCAGTATTACCGATAGTTTTAATAGTTTTACCCCAAACGAGATCAAATTACAATATGTAGTTTGTTAAGGAAGAGCATTTAATAAAAAATAATTGGGTAATTTTCATATTTTTTTTTATAAAAAACATGTTGTGGGTACTCATTAAAAGCGCCTAAAATGTGTACCCGTTTATTTACTATCTGGTGAGTGTGTCTTCAACGGGAGGGTGAAGGTTACAGTGTAGACTGACCACTCGCCAGGTTCTGCTTACGTTGAAGCGTATAGTTTACCAAATTAGTTTTTTTTTTCACGATAATAAAGTTTATCGTAAAAAAAAAAAGAAAGAAAACTAGCACATAAAGATCCGTTATTGCATCTTACTTCATGCGCTGCATGTGAATCGAATTATGCAATAGGTAAGAAAAAGGGGGAAAAAACAAGGACACGAGTAAGAAGAAAAGATAAGGAAAACATTTTTATCGCGTTCCCAACATAGCACACAGACTGGTATGCCAAAAGAATGAGCTTATTGAAACCACAACAGGTTGCAAAAACATGCATGTTGCATCATCAGTTTTTTTTGCTTGGTGTTAGCGATACGCGCCTTTGGAGCTCATAGCTGCGCAATCTGGTTTGTGCCTTCAGTATTAGTCTACATTTCCATACCCGTTTAACCCTAAGTATTCGGATGTCTTTACTCCTTACCATACTTATCCTGAAACTTGAACAATAGATTCTAAAATGGGTTGCATTCTTCCATTTTACTTCCTGTACTTGTGTCGAAAAATTATTAGTTGAATGGCATAAAATGTAGACTCAAATCAGATGCCGTGTTCTGCGGCGTCTGATCTGAGTCTACATTTATACTCAGATCTATAGGGTAAGTACGGTAATTTTAAATATCTACAAGCGAATATGGAAGACCTTAATCCAATTGGAAAGATGTGCAGGCGCAGACTTACTGGCCATCGCTCTACCAAGCCACGATATTGGTATTCGATGTGCAGCTTAACATTCACCACGATATGGCAAATTCAGCAGACGACAAATTCATTATATTTTCTTATTTTTCTCAGAAAATCAACTTTGGCGTTTCATGAAAATTTACATGAAATGTCAAAACCTATGTTTATAGAAAAGCAAGATAAATATTTCAAAATGTGTGCTGCATTTTTCCAGCATGCTAAGCATTAAATATGTATTCAGTACAGTAACTCTTGGAAATAAGACATGTTTTATCCCCACAGCACAGATTCAGATGCAATGAACTGATGTTAAAATGGCCAATAGCACTAGACCAAATCCTCAGGAGGATGCCAGTAACTTAACCTTATTGTAGACCATTCTCAATTATACGTCGGTTATGGATTACTTTCCGTCGGATCCACAACAAATATATATGAATAGTTATTTTTTGATAAATTAGTACCGTGATAACCCTAAAAAAGGACAGACGGCCGCCAGAGCAAACAGTGTCCGGCAGGTCTTACTTCTAGTTTTGGGTGGGGGTTGTGTGTGGGTGGGGGTGACGTTAAGAAACCTCTTGCCTTCAAGACTTCAGAATGCATATTGCAGTAACCGAGAATTAGCAAACGACATTTTCAAATATTTTTTCTTAGTTTCCTCTACGTCACCCCCATTTGTCGGCTGTTAACTGTCGTCTGCCGCAGCGAAACATATTAGAAAGACAACGCCTGTCTTTTCTGCATATGTTCTATTAAGCTCCAAAGACGCGTCTCTTCTAAAATAAATTTGAAAGTCTTTTTTTTTTCAAGAACACGAAAATGCCTCCGAATGAAAGGATCCAACAAGTAACTTTCAACATGATCATTTTAGGATTTTTTCCTCACTTTATCTGGATATTTGACATTCCATTCCACTGGAATCAATCTGAATCATCACGAAAACACGCCTATATAATTTTGACCCCATTAAACCCCACCTTTATATAGGAAAACTGGGGTTTACAGGTGTATACATTATTTTTCCTAATTTTGCTCGATACATGGATTGTGGATACTCGTTAGAACCGCCTCGGCGCGCCTCGCCGAGGCGGTTCTAACGAGTACCAACACAATCAATGTTTTGAGAAGAAATATGAAAAATAATGTTTTATCTGAAAATGTTCAGTTTTTTGGAGGTGAAATTTTCTATATATTTGAATAGGCGTGTTTTCGTAATGAAACGTCAAGCTTGTCTTCAAGACAAAACAGCAAAAGCAAAGAAAGTAAAACGCAAAGAAATAAAAATCAGGGTACTGATGACAATAAAGTTGAATGTTGAATATCGTTTAGAAATGTTGTCCTCTCTAAGGTACAATATTCAACATTCAGCTTTATTATCTTTTTTGTTCTCTCTACAAACGAAATACTCAGACACATATTCGAAGTTTTTTTTTTTCCCAAACACTAGGATTTGGGCATTTTTTCACCTTTGGAGGGAAAATTAACATGTATTCTAGTACGTTGTAATGTAGCAATCAACATGTAGATAACATGATCACAGTGTCTTGTGGTATTTACCCTAAGTATTAGGATAGACAAGTCTAAACAAACAGAGTAGACCCAAATTATAGGCCATCATTACGAAAACACGCCTATTCAAATATATAGAAAATGTTACCACCAAAAAGTGAAATTTTATATATATATATATTTCTGTTCAAAATACAGATTGAGGGTACTTGTTAGAACCGCCCGTATCCACAATCTATGTGAAGAAAAATAATGTATACCCCTGTAAACCCCAGTTTTGTTTTAAAAGGAGGGTTTAAGGGGGTCAAAATTATACAGGCATATTTTCGTCATGGTGTTTCGCGGCGTCTTATGTTTTACAGTGTTTGCCATCCACACAGATGTTTTTAACACGTCAACCTGTAGCACAATGACTTGTGCCAAGCTTAGGAAACGTATGGTAAGGAATAAAGGTATCCGAATATTTAAGGTAAAAAACGGTACACACTTAACCCAAAAGATTTACTCTACGGATCATTCGTTGGAAGTACTGTTCGTACCGAGGCGGTTTCGTAACAAAGTACACTCTGATTTCTAACTTAAACGCTACAAATGACGGACTACCGAGTAAAATATGAAAAAATTTTTGTAAATGAAACCAAATAAACCAAATGTTTTATGCGTAAATAAAACTCATTTAACCAAGTGTTTTACAAACGTCGTAATATTTATGATGTTCAGTGCAACTTATAACGACCATGATTATTATACAAGCTTTGATACTTTCGCAAGAGATAACTTTAATCCTTAAATCACTATGCAATTTTGTATCAGAGGACATAATAAAAATTGATTTTGTTATTTTTCAGAGAAAATAAGACATGACATCTCATGAGAATCATCTGCTAGCAGACGATTCACATGAAATATCAAGCCTTATTTTCTCTGAAAAAAAAATATTTCAAAGGTGTCGTCTGCTGTAGTTGTGATCAGCGCTTAAAGGGTTAAATTTTTATATTAATTTGTAAAACAGTACTAAGAAAACGATACTGATAGCAATATAACATGAGCAAACAATTTCTGCAAAAACTTCTTCATCGGTGACATATACGACTAACCCGTTTCTTCATAAAAATGAGAGTGTGTTCATTTACTGTAAAATGCAGTCCACTAGATTTAAAAGTTTAAACTGTGCTTATTGTTTCTTGAAAAAATTGCAAATTCGGGATCTGTAGAACCTTAAAATATATTTTTATACAGTTTTGAAAAATAAAATATACGAAAACTATTCAATGATATTCAGACAATGGTTGAAATCAGTCACGGTGAAAGACATTATGATAAACATAACTCCTATCAGGAATAAAACTAACATAAACATTATGGTAGACAAAACTCCTATCAGATATAAAACTAACATTAACATGATGGTAGACATAACTCCTATCAGATATACAACTAACATTAACATGATGGCAGACACAACTCCTATCAGGTAACGTAAACATAATGACAGACATAACTCCTACAAGATAATACTTTCCACCATAATGATAGACATAACTCCTATCAGGTAATGTTAACACAAATAATGACAGCCATAACTCCTGCAAAAAATACTAAACACCATAATGATAGACTTTACTTCTACAACATAATACTAACAAAAAAGATAATGACAGAGAGCAGATAAGGCGCCATACCAATGTAACACTTAGCATGCTGGGAACCAAATGTCAGTAGGCAACGTTTTGTATCATTTACTTTCATTTTTTTTTTTTTTTTTTTTTTTTCTGCATAGAAAACAGAGACTGGGATTTCATGTAAAACGTCTCCAAGGAAAACAACAATCAATAAATGTCATCAATCTGTTGTCTCCTGTTGTAGCTCAAACCATGCTCAAGACATTCAAAGTTTACTTGACTGACTGTTCAGATTATTAACACTACCAGGCAAATGGGTCACATAGAGGCAGCGCCAAAGTTTACTTATAACAAAAGGTATCCTTTATATGTCCAACTCAACAGGCATATGCTACTTAAGCGCAATTTGATTGGTCGACAGCATGTTCAAACCGTCGTTTACAGTTCAGTAGATCTAGAGAGAAGAAATCCGGAACTATTTCTACAATAAGCTATTCACTCATATTTTCAACATAAAGATGCCCGCGTTGAAATTATAAGAAATGAATTTCCATCATAAAAACATACCTATATAATTTCGACCCCCTTCAAACCCACTTTTATATAGTAAAACTGGGATTTACAGGGGTATACATTATTTTTTCTTATTTCTGCTTAAAAATAGATTGTGGTTACTCGTTAGAACCGCCTCGGCGAGGCGGTTCTAAACAATAACCACAATCTATGTTTTGAGCTGAAATATGAAAAAGAAGTTTTATCTGAAAATTTTCAGTTTTTGGTGGTGAAATTTTCAATAAATTTGAATAGGCGTGTTTTCGTAATGCATGTTGTAGACTTTATCGATACGTAAATGCCGGCAATTTACTTACAGACTTAATAAAAAGCCATTGGTATGTTATTCAATTTGCAAATAATTCGCCGGAATAAAATCAACAAAAATAAATCCATTCCTATATTTAAAGACTACAAATAAAAACAAATTTTCTAACCAAATCTGAAACGAAGTAGTCTCAGAGGCACTGTCTCAAAGACACATTTGCCCATGTTCTCAAGTATAATCCCAGACACTTCGATTGAAAACATAAACACTGAATATTAGCTTTGTGTCAGACTATATTAATATAGCACCCTTTGTTAATCGTCTTAATCCTATTTTTGCAATTTACGAATTTAGTTTTGAAAATCTCTGCTACCTAGGCTTATACTACTAGAGGAAGACCTTCATTGGGGAAGTCAGCATTTGAGCTATGATATTCACAATTTACCGTCTATAGTCTACAAGATGAATGATTTTCTAAGAGATGTTTATTTCGAAAATTTTAAGTGTACTCATGTTAAATGTAATTGTCTGTTTGGCAGACGATTCACAAGACATGTCAAGCGTTAGTGTCTCTGAAAAAAAAATGAAACAAAAATATCAGAGAATGTCGCCGACTACAATTTCGCTTGGCTTGGGTACCTTCAATTTGAAAAGGAAGGAAATACTTTTGAACAGTATCCATTCAACTTTGATAAATTACTTTGCAAGGCATTTTCGAAAAAAAAAAAAAAAAAAAAAAAAAAAAAAACAAACAACCTGACTAGCAATTGTCATATAGCCTCTTTACACTAAAAGTACATCATGTTTAGAAATAAATGTTCAAAGAAATTCCACATGCTGAGACATAATGCAAAAAGGAGAGAGTAATAAAGAATCAAATCATGCACGTTCCCGCAAATGGTTTCAATGAAAACAAGTCCATAAAATGTCAACCGATTTCGCACTGTACTACGTCCTATACTTTTGGACGCTTTCTCAGTTGGTGGTCTTGCGAGAGATTGGGCCTCTGCCCCCTGCTTAGAAACATGTCCTGGTCGATATAGGGCATGTAGTGACAAAACAATTGTTTTAGCTGTTAAGTTCGTTAGTTATGACTAAACTATCTTCTTTGGTTTCAGTTAACCATACCCCCTGCGAGATTCATACTTGAAGACACCGTGTCAATGAAATTAGAAAGGTAAGTTTCAAAGAATCTGAAATCCATTAATCAGATTTAGTTTATTTCCAACTTTACACAAAGTGCCTTCTAACGCAGGTCTTGGTTGGGACGTATAGGGTTTCAATCACTGATCTATTTTTGATTTTCAATGCTATCTTATTACACCTAAGTAGTCTAAATCAGTCCTTACACGGTTTCAAATATTGAATGACATAACATTTTTCATACTGGTGGTTTCATTATCATATTGTTTATGACTAGAATGTATTTTACTTAAGCCGGTAACACTGTTAAAGAAAGAATACAGTGATATGCTTATAAAGTAGCGGACACTGAAATTACAGAGGTTCCTAACCAAATAACATTTAATAGCGTTTAAACAAATTATCAAATAGTTTTGATCCCCTATTGCTTTATTAATTAACATGAATTAATACATGAAAATGAAGATATCCAGAAAATGCCAAAATCACGAAGCACAGCCTTCCCGAGGCACCAGAAGAAGGAGAGATGAGGAATAAATAATGACATAACAAACGTCCAATATGAAACCACCGACGTACAAAGAACTGCATCAGAGATACTGCCGTTGAATGGTCAGTAGGAAAAGTAATTTGGGGGAGGGGGTGACTGGAGAGGGGGGCAAAAACTAGTTTTATTCCCCCGAAACCTCATCCATATTTCTGATGCTGCTTCAAATTACAAACAATCGACCTAATTACCGTACATGCTCCTACGAGCGCACAGTCAAGAAATTCCGTAGTCTTCAGATTACAGCCAGTGTAATTTTTTCTACTTCTTTATAAAGTCATATGTTGTGGGTACCCATCGAAAATAAACAATATTTATAAAGAAAATAAGAATAAAACAACCACAAAACACATCGCACAAGACTTATTAGATAAGTCCTTCGCTGATCTTTTTTGTCCCCTTAGTATAGGTGGATACATATTTTACTACAAGTTTGTCCAGTAATTGTGAAAACCCTGAGCGTAAGATGCGGTAATTATGTCGAATACGGTATGTTCGGTCCGCATAGGGGTCCTCTTCCTCATCTGTGAAGGTCCCTTTAAGAGAACACTAGGCGCTTATTAGTAAATACTAATTCAAATATGAAGTCAATTAATGTGGCGATATTATTTCTGATAGTATTAGACAAGTGTTTCCTGGAATATACCGTGTCCGTAACTTAATGCTAAGCACACTGAATAAAAATTTCAGCAGACGACATTTTAAAATTGATCTTATTTTTCCCCAGAAAACTGGTTTTGACATTCGAAGCAAGTTGTCTCCTTAGGAGACAGTTCGCATTAAACGTCAAAATATATTTTCTGGGAATGAGAAAAATATCATCAATTAGTTGTATACTGAATCTGCCCATAGAATGATACCCAGTTCTGGACATCTCAAACATCATTAGAAAAGAAATCTTGTAATTTGCTTTGATAAATCAGTAGTCCTGACCAATAGGCATCTGGCAATGCTTTTGAGGTCTGTATAACATCTAGTTGGTCTGGGTGAAGCCAGAGGTATTTACTTTTAATTAAACAAAAGGAAAAGTCCAGAGTTTTCTCTTTTGCCAGAACGTAACCTAGATTGACCCTTAAAACACAGAAACGCTACTGGTTGCGGAGAAAGCCACACATATGGCAAACAAAAAGACCTTGGTTAGTCTGCATATCCGCACAGTATATCTAGAATTTTATCCGTTCGAATACACCATGTTAACAAGTTATGCAACGAGCAGTGAAACTCCCCATTAAGTTGTTCAACTATGTGGACTAATCTAGCTCTTCGCTGATTGCAGAAGAGGTAAGGGATGATTTTCCACTAGTGCGCCACCATTTGGATTTGAAGATAGATAGAAATAATACTGTGTTGGTCAATTAAAGCTTTATCATATCAGAGGTCTGGTTATTAATCCAGGCCCATCCATCTGTTTATTATGTGTTAACCCTTAGCCAAAAGTTTCTGAAGTTGATCCCTTTAACTGAATAGGGGTTTAACGACACGTTTACCTTTGTGGGTCATTTTGTGTCATAACAAAAGGTAAGAGAAAAGTCAATCACAAACGGCAGCCCGTCCCAGACACCAGGAGGAAGAGGAAACAGACAAATCCAAACAAGCGCAAATCGAACAAACGCACGAAAAGCGAAAACCGTCAAAATAAAAGGTCAGTCTGATCTATTATATAAGAGGCGCTCGATCAGTGATTTTCACAAACTTGGCTAAATATTGTAACATTAACCCTTGTCCTGCTGAACCCGGATATACCCTGCCTTTGCAAACAGTGTAGATCCAGAAGCCAACTGATCTGGATCTGCACCGTTTGCCATTAAGTATGTAAATTTGTATTGACAACCAGGATCAAGCAATCTGATTGGCAGAAAATTAGAAGTGGGTGTGCCATCTTAATTTATTCAGCAGGACAAGTGTTAATACTGTGCCATATATAAACTAAGCTTCAAAGAGCACTAATAATGCTCTGAAGGCATGATGTTTGACATCACGAAAACATACCTATATAATTTTGACCCCCTCAAACCCCACGTTTGTATAGTAAAACTAGAGTTTACAGGAGTATACAGATTTTTATATATCTGCTCAAAAACATAGATTGTAGGTACTCGTTAGAACCGTCTCGGCGAGGCGGTTCTAATGAGAATCTATAATCCATGTTTTGAGCAGAAATATAGAAAAATATATCAGAATTTTTATCTGAAAACTTCCAGTTTTTGGTGGTGAAATGTTCAATATATTTTAATAGGCGTGTTTTCGAAATGAGTATACATCTCCGGATCTCTCATTCCTGCTGCACTGCCGATTATTACGAAGAACAAGGCGCGTTGTCTGCTGACGGTATGATAACAGTAGCCACTTTTAGGATTATTGTGTGCATTTTCTTTTAAATATGTTTTTCCTAATATCAAGTGATTACTGCATGTTATAAACTGTCTTTTAAATACTGTAAGATAAGTTGTAGTTGTTGTGTTATGCATACTTACATAAACAATTTACTGTCTTAACTTTGTGAGTCTCATTTGCTGATAATCCCAGTTGAGTATCTTAATATTAAGCACCGTTTTAACTGTACGTGTTATTGGTGTAAAGATATGTGACACGTAAATAAAATGTTAATTACATACTAAGTATGTGACCAGAGAATGTTAAACCAAAGAACTGAGCAATAAGCTTTCTGAGCATGCTACTGTATTTTAAAATGCATTAATCATTTCGGCATGTAGAGAATTTATATTTAAAGAGCAGCAAGTTTACTTTGCGCCAATTTTCCGCCACATTTAATTGATTTTGAGAGAATCTCAAATTACTAAAGCTTTCTACTAATTAGCAAGGATAATTAGCGGACTGGAACTAAATACGACAGATGACACTTTTACAAAGTATTGCATTTAGAAGAATGGTTATAAGTGAAGAATTTGCGAATTTTTTATAGTGATGATTTTGCCGTTATACGTGTTCCCCATCATATGATATTGGCAGGGTAGTATGTTAAACCGTTCGATATCCGTCCTTTCGTCTGTCCGTCAGCGTTTTGTTTCCACTCTAATTTAATTCATTTTTATGTATTTTTGAAGCTTTGCAGAGTCACTGACATTAGTAGAGTGTGGCACTGTAAAAGAGGAAATTTCGTTCACTTTCAGTAGACTTATGGCCCTTGATTGACATCAAAATTTCGTTTCCATTCAATATTTTGAGAATTATTAATGGAATTTGATTAAATTGTCTCTACACATTTACAATGATAGGATCTAAGTTGGGAATGAAAATGGCCCTAATTTCGTTAAAAAGCAGCGGAACGCAGATATGATAAATATCTATTAGCTCTCAAACTGTTGTTCCAAATTCTTTCTTGATTTCTTAATTGTCTAAGAAAATCCTTTTAAAAATATGAGAGTTGAAGACAGAAACATTAAAAATATAAATAATAAATGAATAAATAGATAAATAAATAAAATAAATAATAAAAATAAAATAGCCGAAGCAAATGCATGTAAAGGTTATTAAAACTAGGGTAACTATTTAATAATTTAACCCGTTATTGATAGCAATTTGATTCTTTGATTTAATTACACACGAGTGCCTAAAATAACTGGATTATTGGACAGAAATGATTTTGACTGCACCATGAGCCTGCCAAATAATTTAGGTAAATGGCTACAGATCCAAGGTCACTTGAAAGTATCTGCTTCCCTTCTCAGAGGGGACTACTCTTAAAGGAAAGGATTTCCTTACCTTTAAGCATTCCCCTTTGTGAATCGATTCATATGCAAGAAGACCAAATTCTCATCAGGCAGAATATTTTTCTTTTGAAAAGGGAGACAACCACTTGCAGTTTAGAGTACTGAATCCTTTGATACAAAATCCTTTCACCCTAACATATAAGTAAACGTGTTTTAGTCTTGTCTGCGCACTTGTATGTTTATGGATATCTAGCAATTTATGGATGTTGAACGAATTTTGTAGATGCAAATTTCCCATGGTATAGCATGGGAAAGATGGGCGAAAGAAACAATTTCAGCATCTTGGCTTTCTCGTACACACAATACTTCAACATTGTCAGGGTTTATACAAAATTTGAAAACTCTAGCTCTTATAGCAGGTGAAAGATCCGGGATTGATCTTATAAGAAAAAAAGAAAAAATGGACAAATAAAGAGTCTGAAAAGCACGAGGATGCTCATTCTCATACACAATACGACCAGCCATACCCAATGTTTGTACCAAATTTCTAATTCCTAGGTGCAGTAGTTCCTGATAAATCTGTGACAAAAAAAAATACTGGACAAAAAGAAAAATGGACAAATAAAATGACTGATAAGAGTGAGGATGCTGAATCTGTCTTACACGACACAAATAGTCTCTCCCAATGTTTGTGCCAAAGTTCAAAATCCTAGCTGCAGAGTAACTCCTGCGATATCTCTGACACAAATCTCCATATGCATTACAGTGAAGCGAGAGATGGAAAAAAAGAAAAAGGTAAAAGAAGGCAAAACAAATTTCAGCATCGTGGTGTTCTTTTATACAATATACAACAACACTTTGTAGGTGCATACAAAATGTGAAGAATGTCTCTCATAGAAGCTGATACATCTGTACCGAAAACAAATGAGAGAAAAGAAAAATAGACAGATAAAGGAAATGATAAGTATGAGGATGCTGACCTTCTTTTACACAATACAACACGTCATACCCAATGTTTGTACCAAATTTCAAAATCTTAGGTGCAGTAATTCCTGAGAAATCTTTGACGAAACATTTTATTGGAGAAAAAAACGGGCAATTAAAGGGAATGATAAGCACGAGGATACTGATTCTCTCTTACACGATACAAGTAGGTGTACCCAAGGTTTGTTCCAAATTTGAAAATCCTAGGTGCAGTAGTTCCTGAAAAATGTTTGACGGAAAAAATAGTTTACACACAGACAGGCAAACATTGTTACTGAAAAGGCAAAACTGTATACCCCCTATATACTCCGTATTCTGGGGGGTATAACAAATGACCTTGGCAAGACTGAGGGACTTTTTTGTTGTCTATGTACGACATATGGTATATACTGCTGCGGCTATAACTAATGAAGGCTAATTCCAACTCAACAGGACTACATTTCTTTAATGCAATTTGATTGGTCGAGAGCAAATTAAAGTCAGCATTTATACTTCGATAAATCCACTGAGCAAGAATCTTGACACTGCTTTCCTTTGCACAGTTTTCTAAAATATGCTGTTTAACTCGTGTTTTTCAATGTTAACACGGCTGAGTTGGAATTAGATGAAACAAATTTCATTTTTGTGGATACATTCGCTGTGTAAATGCTGGAGAATCTCTCATAAACTTAACATAAAGCCCTTCCGGACTTTGTGTTAACCCTTCTCGTGCTTAACACGACATGCCCTGTCTTAGCAAACAGTGTAGATCCAGATCAGTTGACTTCTGGATCAAAAGAAATCTGATTGGCTGGAAATTAGAAGTGGGCGGGGCATCTTATTTATTCAGCAATGCAAGGGTTAACTTAATGAGTGATTCTTCGGCGTTTACAAATCGATAAAATCCAAACAAAAATGAAATTTATTCGTATGATATAACACTATAAAATACTGTACATATCAGATACATATTAACTATATGAACTATACTATACATGTTTTTATAAATAATTTCAATATGTATACATCACAAGAGTAAAAGGTTCTAATCGATTCACTGGCAGTGTTGTACCCTTCACGTGCAGAAATGTTAAAAAGGGTGAGAATTAATGTAAACAAAGAGCCAAAAGCTGACAATCTAAAAGTAAACTTACCATCTGTTATAGTTACAACGGACCTCTGCGTTTTATTGCCACCAATGTTTTCTGCCAGACACAGATATGTTCCGCCGTCGGAAAGCACCGCTCTATCCTTCCGCAACCTTGACTCACTCCTAAGAAATACAAACAAATACACTATATTTACTTTAAAGATTGAGACAAATTAACTATGCAGCCTCGCAAACTACAGTGTTGCATATGAAGAGGCATGCAGTCTCGGCAAACTACAATGTTGCATATGAAGAGACTCAATCAAACCGAGTCTCCGATGTTCGTAATTTTGTGTTTTCTTTGTTTCCAAAGGCAATCCTTTTTGACTTTTATTCTAACCATACGTGTCATAAATTTTGAAAGGTCCATGTATATGATCAAGTGTCTAAAATTTGCCGAATGAGTGCCCACATGTCTCTTCTGAGCAAGTGCAGTTCGCATATGCTCGCGGATATCGACTGAGGATGCACAGCTCGCATGCCTAGAGACAAATTTCACTTTCTCAAAAGGATCCGTATTTCGAAATATTTTGTGATCATAGAAGCTGTCGCTGAGTACTTGTTGGGTGGCTGTAAAACGTCGCACCTACTTCGATATTGTCCTGATAATTCCTGATATTATCAAATGTTCTGGGCCCAGTTGCTCAAAACTAACGATGTCGTTAGTTAACGTATCGTTAAAATTTTGCTCATTAAATATGTCATATACGTCAATATCTTTGCTGAAAATAATGTGAGTAGCTTTTGCATTTGTAAAAGCTACTCCCATTTTTTCAGCAAAAATACCTGTGAATTAGATTTTGTACTTACTAGAACAGCTAACAATTTGACCACTAACGAACTCGTTAAGCTAACTACGCTTTGAACAAATGGGCCCTGAATATCAAGTTTTATGTGACATAGTGGCTAATTTTGGTCAATTAAGTCTCATCAGTAACACTCATATACATTTTCAAAATCCCGGCACGGGCTCAATGATCACAGAGGACAAGAAAATGTGAACTACAGTATAGTGAAGAACGGGGAGAAGTTTTACGTCCGCCACACGACACTGACACCATCTGCAGTCAAGATGAATATATTGTCCAAAATGGAAAAAAAAAATCTGTTAACTCATTTATACCGACTGAACTCTTCTGCTGGTCTCTTTTCGACAGGTCCATCTCCACATCACGAAAACATACCTATATAATTTTGACCCCCTTAAACCCCACTTTTATATAGTAAAACTGGGGTTTACAGGGGTTTACATTATTTTTCTTATTTCTGCTCCAAAAACATAGATTGTTGGTACTCGTTAGAACCGCCTCGCCGAGGCGGTTCTAACGAGTACCCACAATCTATGTTTTGAGCAGAAATGTGAAAAAAAATCATGTTTTTATCTGAAAATTTTCAGTTTTTGGAGGTGAAATTTTGAATATATTTGAATAGGCGAGTTGTCGTAATGAGAAATGATCAAATGATGAAATGATGCCGGGCTAAATTTATATTTTTACTACTGTTTTTACAAAAAAAAATGTCTTGTGTGTATCGTATATAGTGTAGACCAATCAGACATAGAGCGAAGAGTGTTCTTTGTCTACACTGTTTTTGAATTTCCCTTTCCTATACGGGACACTAAGCATTCATTGGGTTCATATTTAAATTTAGCGTATAAAAGGTTCAAAGCAAAGAACAAAGTTTGCCAACAAATCTCTGATTAATAATACTAATATAAATAAAGAACAAATAACAAAATACTACAGGAATTGACGTTAGCCATTACGAAAATACGCCTATTCAAATATATTGAAAATTTCACCAGCAAAAACTGGAAGTTTTCAGATAAAGATTCTGATATTTTTTCATATTTTTGCTCAAAACATAGGTTGTTGGTATTCGTTAGAACCGCATCGGTAAAAAACATAAACATGTATACCCCTGTAAACTCCAGTTTTACTACATAAAAGTGGGGTTTAATGGGATCAGGCATGTTTTCATGATGGCCTGTACAAAGTTTCATTTAATTTTTCATGTGCCTTTTATTTGTTTTGTCGAGAGCTTGTAAATTTCGATGATAGCAGTAAAATTCGATCGCAGTAATTGCCTTCTGTTGTTCTTTCAATATTGTCTTTTTAAACTGCAAAATTTAGTTTGTAATTAACACATTTAGAAATTGCCATTACACTATCGCAGGAACAATTTTAGGAAACTGTTGGTGACCTCTTAATAGAAATCGATTGATACAAGACAAATGCAAATATTGTTCTTTTTGTTTTCAGTGTAAAGACAATATTGGAACTGTCTCAGATTTTATCACTTTGGTTTCAGAGTCTAGCATTCTTGTTTGGTGCACGGTTTTAAAAATAGAAGCTGTGACAGCCATTTTTTATGTCGTTTGTCTGGCTATTTATGGAATGCTTTGTTACGACAGTAATATACGTTTCTGGCCACAAAAGAAATTAATGATTTGACGGAACGCTCCAAAATGCTTTAGTCTAATGGGAAAGATTCGCCACGGCCATTACCCATCCCGTCTAAAATACATTTAAGCAGTGGAATATTTAGGCTTATTTTCTGATAACTATTTGTGATGTTTGTCTTATTTTTTCACAGAAACTATGTCAAGTCTTAATTCATCTGACAGTTTAGCATACAGAGTGTTAAACCTAAGATGTATATGAGAATGATTTAGTCTGCTCCTTAGAAAACGTTTTTAATTTGTTTTGTATCCTTGTTTTAATGTCTGGAGATGCTTCCAGAGATAAGAATGAGGTTTCGATCGAGTAAAACTACTTTGTCCCATTCCCCAAACAACAAAGCTGCTGTTGCAGTCCTTCTTTTGTTTTGTTTATATGTCGGTTATTGCAACTATTCTGTTGTGTTTTGTCCTTTTAGTATTGCGATTACCTCGCTTGGGGAAATGAGAGCTAATCTTAGTGCTTTTCGTACGTTTGTTCGGTTTGTGCTTGTTTAGATTTGTCGGTTTCCTCTTCCTCTTGGGGTCTGGGAAGGGCTGCGGTTTGTGATTGTGGCACTCCCTGGACTTTTCTCTTACCTTTTTTTGTCATTATTTCTACATCTTTTGTCATTATGCAAACATGCCTATTCAAATATATAGAAAATTTCACCTCCAAAACCTGAAATTTTTCGATTAAAAATCTGATACTTTTCATATTTCTGCTCCGCAAAACATTGGTGAGGCGGTTCTAACGAGTAACCACAATCTATTTTTGAACAGAAATAAAAAAAATAATGTTTTACTACATGTATTTAAAAATGGGGTTCAATCTTATATAGGAGTTTTCGTGATGTTCTTGCTGAGCCTGAGGAAGGCTGTAATTCGTTATTGTGGCCTTTTCTGGGTATCTTAATTTAAATGTTTTCATATACACTGACTGTTTTAACTCATTGTGGACTGAACAGATTCTGCCACACTATATATTTGCGAGTCCAATTTCAATTTTAGGTACATCCGGCTATGAGATTTAGATATTCCTAGAGAGAAATGGATAAACTATTTGCAAACAGTGGAGTCCCTGATCAGACGCCGCGTTCTGCGGCGTCTGATCTGGGTCTGCACTGTTTGCTAATAACCTTTTTAGGGGTCTCCAGACTACAATGGATTAATACAACAGAGGAAATTCTACATACAAACTAGAGCTGGTGTTTGTAAAACACTATGCCCCCAACTGCCTGACTCTAACACTGCTTGACTCCAACACTGCTTGCCCATGACGGTAACAACAGTACAAATATATGAGATTTCAATGTTATTTTATCAAAGGAAAATAACTCTAAAATAGGAGATAACTGGGATAAGAAAAAAAAATTCATGAGGAATCAAAATATGAAATTTCAAAACATTAGCATACATGGTCCTAAACTTATGCTATACACAATAAAGCAACGACATTAAATGGCCAGAAATTGCGAAGGGCCATAACTCCAACATTTCATTTAACTGGTTCAAAATTTAATCAGATGATCTCCTCTTCAATCCCAATCGGTGGGTTAAATACTTTTTGAGATATCTTGCTGACAAGGTTAAAATGCCTAGAACTACGAAGGGCCATAACTACATCAATTTTTCATGGAATTCCCTAAAAAACAAATCAGATAATCTCCACATCATCCCCAATCAGCATATAATATTTCAAGACCCTAGTTTAAGTACTTTTCGAGACATCTTGCTGACAAGGTCAAAATGCGCAGAACTGCAAAGGGTCGTAACTTTATCAATATTTTCACTGAATTCCCTCAAAATATAATCAGGTAATTTACACATCATTCCCACTTACTATATCGAATTTCAAAAACCCAGCTTGAATACTTTTCAAGATATCTTGCTCACAAGATTTAATTCTGATTTTTTTCAAAGGGGCATAACTCTAAACAAACATGCTAGACAAGAAAAAAAATACGGGTCAGCTATTTTTTCATTGGGAACCCAAATATAAAATTTCAAAACACTAGCATGCAGAAATTATTAAGATATGGCATGCACAAAAAAGCTTGACGAATGGACAAACAGGCGGATGGACAAATGAAGGCAACAGAATATGCCCCATCAATTTCATTCAAAACTGGGGGCATGATCAGGTCATCTACTCATCGCTACCAATCTATCCATCAAATTTCAAGGCTCCAGCTTCAATATCTTTTTAGATATTTTGCTGACAAGGGAACATGCCCAAATTTACAAAGGACCATTACTTACGAAATATTTTTCAGAATTTACAAAAAAATTAATCAGGTCATCTACTCATCATTACCAATCTATTCACCAAGTTTCAAGTCTCTAGCTCTAACAGTTTTTGAGATATTTTGCTGACAAGATAAAAATGCCCAAACTAACAAAGGGCCATAACTCAATGTATTTTTCAAAATTTATTCAACAGTTAATCAGGTTGTCTACTCATCATTATAAATCCATTCACCATATTTTATGGCTCTAGCTCTAACAGTTTTTGAGATATTTTGCTGACAAGGTAAAAATGCCCAAAATCACAAAGGGCCATAACTCAGGAAGTATATTTCAAAATTTCTTCAAAAGTTAATCAGGTTGTCTACTCATCACTACCAGTCTATTCATCAACTTTCAAGGCTCTAGTTCCAACGGTTTTTTTTAGATATTTTGCTGACAAAATAAAAATGCCCAAAATTACAAAAGACCATAACTCATGAAATATTTTTCAGAATTTCTTCAAAAGTTAATCAGTTTGTCTACTCATCACTACAAATCCATTTACTAAGTTTCAAGGCTCTAGCTCTAAAAGTTTTTGAGATATTTTGCTGACAAGGTAAAAAAATGCCCAAAATTACAAAGGGCCATAACTCAAGAAGTACTTTTTAAAATTTCTTCAAAAGTTAATTAGATTGTCTACTCATCACTACCAGTCTATTCATCAACTTTCAAGGCTCTAGCTCCAACGGTTTTTGAGATATTTTGCTGACAAGGTAAAATTGCTCAAAAATACAAAGGGCCATAACTCATGAAGTATTTTTCAGAATTTCTTCAAAAGTTAATCAGGTCATCTACTCATCACTACAAATCGATTTACTAAGTTTCAAGGCTCAAGCTCTAATAGTTTTTTAGATATTTTGCTGACAAGATAAAAATGCCCAAAATTACAAAGTGCCATAACTCAAGAAGTATTTTTCAAAATTTCTTCAAAAGTTAATCAGGTTGTCTACTCATCACTACCAGTCTATCATTAGGTTTAAAGGCTCTAGCTCCAACGGGTTTTGAGATATTTTGCTGACAAAATAAAAATGCCCAAAATTACAAAGGGCCATAACTCAAGAAGTAGTTTTCAAAATTTCTTCAAAAGTTAATCAGGTTGTCTACTCATCACTACCAGTCTATTCATCAAGTTTCACTGCTCTAGCTTCAATAGTTTTTTAGATATTTTGCTGACAAGATTGCGTCTATATTTTTTCAAAGGGCCATAACTCAGAAAAGGGGCATAATCCTGTCAAGAAAAAAAAACACATGTCATCTATTTTTTCATGAGGACTCCATACAAGAAATTTCAAAACAGTAGCATTCACGGTTCTAAAGTTATGCTAGGTATCAAAAAGCGTGACGAACGGACGGACGGACGGACGGACGGACGAACAACCCAGAAGCAATATGCCCCTCGAACTTCTTTGAAGTTGGGGGCATAAATAGACTTACCCTCTAGTTTTTATTGAAAGACCTGGTCTGTCGCCATTTTTTATTTCTCTGCCATCTTTAAACCACCGGAATTTTGGTTTTGGCACCGTGTCGCCTTTCACTCGACACGTTAATTTCAAAGTGCCGTTAAATTTTTGCTTTTTATTTTTCATTGTTCTGGACGCCTCTGGACGTTGCACTGGAAATATAACGTGTGAAATTAAGCATCAATGTTTTTACAAAGGAGGTAACATTTATAATTTCGGGGTTTTTTTTTATACACATCAAACGCCTTCTGAAAAGGAGTCTATGCTAACACTTTACATGCTGTGTATAACTTTCAGCAGACGACATTTAAAAATATTTATTTTTTATTTTTTTTTCTAGAGGCGCTTCTAAGAATACCACAACATATGTTTTGATTGAGAAATGAGAAACATTATCCCAGAATTATCACCAAATACTCTTCCTTAACAAGTCCTCCAGAGCACAGCCTTTAGTTAGAAAAGGAGGAAAAAAACACTTTGCCTTCCCTGAAAGTTATGCCATTCCCTTAATTTTAAGGTGCGAAATGTGATTAATCGCAAAATACGAGATGATACTGCATGCATAATAAGAAATCACTTCAAGAAAACAAATCTCAGTTACAACAAAAGGTGATAGGTTGTTGGGAAAAAAGACAAATACTGGTGTTTTATTGCTACAAATGTATTTATTATTCAAATATTTGATTCAAATGAGATACAAGATTGGTTGCTTCGTGAATTTCAAGTGCATTACAAACCGGAGTACCGTGTGCAGGAAAGCATTTATTTCGTGACATAAAAAGAAGCTGCACATGCTTTCTGATAGTCAAAATAGCGATAATTTGATTGGTTAATATTAGCACGTGTTGTAGAATTTAATAAATATTCATGAGAATCGCAACTATCAATTAAGGCAATTTTTACGCTGCTTTTGGCGACATTTAGGCATCAATGGATTAATTCAGGTTACACGTATGAATACATATTTTCCATTAATGCAGTTTACACGTTTTAAATTATTTTAAGAAAGACAGAAATGGAAAAAACAACTTACCGCCAGTTATAGATATCACAGATGCTTGTTTTATTTCCCCATACACATTTTTAATTATACACTCGTATGTTCCTGCATCCGCTAGGTTTGCTTTGGACTTTTTTAATCTCGACCCTTTTCTGAAACACAGAAAAACAAGAGGTTTCAAAGAGGACCTCTTCAAAGTAACAAGGTTATTTCTAGCACATACGCCTACATTTTGACAATTGTCGTTACATTTCACGCATGCAATTGTTGATCACACACTATACACGTATGTATACGTTAAAATAATATATGGTCTTAACGCGTGTCCTGTTGAACCCTGATATGTCCTGCCTTAGCAAACAGTGAAGATCCATATCAGTTGAAGAAGCCAACTGAACTGGATCTGCAGTGTTCGCCATTAAGCATGTGGATTTATATCAACAATCTGGATCAAGTAATCTGATTGGCTGAAAATTAGAAATGGGCGTGACATCTTAAGAGTTGGATGAAATAATGTATATTATTAATGACAGTAATACAAAGAGAAACCATTACTCCTGTTCCTAAAAAGAGCGCATAGCAAAGAATACAGGCGGAAACAGGTGACTTTGATCCAGACTGAAAAGATTAAGGTTCTCATCACGAAAACACGCCTATATAGTTTTTACCCCTTTAAACCCCACTTTTATACAGTAAAACTGGGGTTTACAGGGGTAAACATTATTTTTTCTTATTTCTGCTAAAAACATAGATTGTGGGTACTCGTTAGAACCGCCTGGGCGAGGCGGTTCTAACGAGTACCCACAGTTTATGTTTTGAGCAGAAATATGAAAAATATCAGTTTTTTATCTGAAAATTTTCAGTTTTTGGAGGTGTAAGTTTCTATATATATATTTGAAAAGGCGTGTTTTCGTAATGCTTATATGAAAAAAAAAATGATCCTTTCTATCGTCGGAAAGGGCTAGGCCTATCTCGGGGTGGGGGTGTAACTTTCTATATATGGCATAGTACGGATGTGCGTGCCGAATAGCTCCATTTTTCAGCACTGCCAGGTATATGATTGGCCCCCTTTTTTCAACAAAAAGTATATGAATGGCCCGATTTTTCTGGATTCCTATATGAAAGGCCCCATTTTTCTGACATCCTGGTATATGCACATATTTTTCGCCCAGAGATTTTTCGCGGCTGCTTATCCTCTTGGTATTACATGAACTGACTGTGATATTTGTGTAATAACCAGCAAAAAATGGGTTCAATACTTTCCACTGAAGAACTCAAAGAAGCTCTCCTTTATCACACATGCACAAATCAAAGACATAGTAAGCAAAGTGGCGACTCAAATGTATATTATATACCGTATATACATTTAGCAATCGGACAGAAAGCAAACAGTTTAACCTAGATCAAACGCCACAGAGTGCATTTTGTGATAAGGATATACAGTCAAACCTCGATAGCTCGAACACCGATGGTTCGTTTACCATGGCTTATTCGAACTCGTTTTCGAGTCCCTACGAAGTTCTTCCGATAGCTCAATAAAACAAATATTTAGGGAAATGTTATTTTATCGTGAAATTGTATGTTGTGTGTACTCATTAGAATCGCCTCGATCGAGGCGATTCTAATGATACACTCAACATACCATTATTATGTAGGAAATAGAAAAAAAAAATCCTAAATTATCGCCATTTGCTTCCTGACTTGGCACCATAATTAACCCAAAGTGGCTCGAACCACCCATGTCTCGAACAATTTTCTATGGTCCCAAAGATGTTCGAGCCATCGAAGTTCGACTGTATTCTGTTTGCCACTCATCCAGGATTTTTTGTCGATGCGATTGTTCATAATTTAGAATAGCAGGCACTGTTCTGACTTCTGATAATATCAAATATACATCAAAGCTGTCACCATTGCTGGGGTGAAGGATGGAACATTTTAAACACGTTTTCATAATGTCGTTTGGTAACCCACAGAATAGGACTAGGTTAAGCACCCAAAAACACAACGCACGAAACACGGCGAGAAACAGCGTGTCGCATTTCTCTCTGAACAGCTGATATTTAGATTAATCAGCATTATAACATGGCTGAACGTTTAGCAAGCTGGGCAAAATTTTCAACCGATGACATTTCGAAGTATTTTCCTATATTTTCCCAGAAAATAGCTTTTGATTCAGGAGACAATGTGCATGACATGTCAAAGCCTACTTTCTGTGAAAAATAAGAAAAATATATTAGGTTGTCATCTGAATTGTGAAGGTTGAAAAAAATGTTTCATCGCCTTCCCTATTGGCTTATGGACCAGAATGCTGACAGACATCAATAACAGACAAACATTTAAGGCAATCCTCCCGGTAGAAAAAGAACAACGGTTTAAAATGTCATAGTACTTAGCATGAGGGTTGATGAACAAGTACTGACGAAATTCTATTTCGTCTATTATACGTTTGAAACAGACGCGTACGAAGGTGCATTACATTAAAACCGCGTGACTTATGAAAGGAATGAGTGACCTAATAAAAGTTATTTTCAGATATATGCAAGCTGCGCTAGGCTATTTCTTTTGCAGTTTGTAGATTAAAAACTTATATAGCGCCATGTAATGCACCTTCGTATTTACAGATACTGTCTTTCTAAACGGCTATAGGCAGCAAAATTCTTCAGGTGTATTTATTCTCCGGAATTGCTTCTGTCATTGTTAATTTTGTTATAAACTCTGGTCAGACCTTGCTAAATGCGGCGTCTGCGATTATATTCCACTGGTATCAACAATCCGCTTTGGGACAACAAACGTGAATAGTTTAAATCTGCATGGACTTTGTGATGTAACTTAAAAAACATCCCATGTGCTAAATCCGGTCACAGCTGCTTTAGAAAACAAAATGTCGCAATGACGGAGAAAATCAAGATAACGCCACATGAGACCGAGAATACCAAGACAAAACTGCACTAAAGTGCTGGCTGGTTCGGACCACAGTTATTTTATTATTTTTACGAAATTCAACCATCAGTCTTGTGCGGATTCTCCATCACGAAAACATACCTATATAATTTTGACCCCCTTAAATCCCACTTTTATATAGTAAAATGGGGTTTACCAAGTGCTATACATTATTTTTCATATTTCTGCTCAAAAACTTAGAGTGTGGGTACTCGTTAGAACCGCCTTGTCGGGGCGGTTCTAACGAGTACCCACAGTCTATGTTTTGAGTAGAAATATGAAAAAATGTCAGAATTTTTATCTGAAAACTTTCAGTTTTGGTGGTGTAATTTTCAATATATTTGAATATGCGTGTTTTCGTAATGAGACTATTGTGTGCAGTAAGGTCCTGCACTGGTACTGCATATGTAAGGGCACAGCCTGTTAAGGTCATGAAACATTCCTAGTACAGTAAAACTTCAATGACTCGAACACCGATGACTCGTTTACCTGGCTGATTCGTACTTTTTATTTTTATTTTTTTGAGTCCCTAGTAAACTATTCGGATACCTCAAGAAACAAATATTTAAGGACATTTTAGAAAAATGTTCATATTACGAAACTGTTTGTTATGTGTACTCATTAGAATCGCCTCATTGAGACGAATCAAAAGAGTACATTAAACATATCATTATTTTATAAAAGATCGAAAAGACCTTCCAAAATTAAACCCCATTGCCTCCTCACATGGCGCTGTTATGAAAACATGCCTATATAATGTTGACCCCCTTAAACCCCACTTTTATATAGTAAAACTTGGGTTTACAGGGGTATACATTTTCTTATTTCTTCTCAAAACGTATATTGTGAGTACGCGTTAGAACCGCCTCGGCGAGGCGGTTCTAACGCGTACCAACCATCTATGTTTAGAGCAGAAATATGAAAAAATATCAGAATTTTTTATCTGAAAATTTTCATTTTTTATATACATTGTATTAAAACTGGGGTTTACAGGGGTATACATTATTTTCTTATTTCTGCTCAAAACATATTTGTGAATACGCGTTAGAACCGCCTCAGCGAGGCGGTTCTAACGCGAACCCACCACCTATTGAGCATAAATAAACTTTCAGTTTTGGTGGTGTAATTTTCAATATATTTGAATAGGCGTGTTTTCGTAATGGATTAACCCGAGCCACTGAAGTTCGACTGTGCAACATTTACAAAACATTGATGAAAATTAATGGGAATGGATACAACTTCAAGGGAAATAACTCAGAAATCAGATAATCTTCTCTCTTTTTTTTTTTTTTTTTTTTTTTTTTTTATTGTTGGCTAATCTATAAGGTAAGAACTTGCTCCATGGGAGCAAATTCTTTCCTTAAAGAGTGGCTGCCATTTCGAAATGCAGTTCTCTCGTTATCTCGAACTCGCTTATCTCGAATAACCGCTTATCTCGAAGTGAAAATCTTGTCCCTGCCTAAACATGAAAATCTATTGTTTATTGTTGTTTATTGTGTTGGGGTTTAACGACACGTCAACCCTTGTGGGTCATTTTGTGTCGTCTCCCAGAGAAAGGGAGAGGAGTGATAGAAGAGACAGTCGAAGAGATGAAAGAGAGGAACAGGGAAGATAGAGGAACAGGAATGAAAGTGAAGAAACAGAAGAAATAAAAACATTCCCCCTCTACCCTTACCTGCTACAAGGATAGCAGGCCTTACCCAACTGTAAGCCAATATCAGTTGGACGCCCCGGTGACATAAGATACACAACACCTTCGCACCACCCGACCTCCCCCCAACATGAAAATCTAACAAAAAGTGAAAAATATTGTGGAAAAGAGGAGAAATTGCTCCTAAGGAGCAATTTCTCCTCTTTTCCACAATATTTTCGCTATATATCTAACTAACTATATAATTTGTTGAATGTGGCTGTTCGAATTACTTTTTCCTCAATTCTGCAAATCTGATATGTCGAAGTACGGATATCTCGAAGTATTTCAGAGATTCCCTTGGAATTCGAGATAACGAGAGTCGACTGTGCTTCAAATACTTGGGAGGCCAAGTCTTCTGTCAAAAAGTTGCTTCCCTTTACAAGGAACAAATTGTCCGATAAGAGTAGCCTCATTAATAAATATTTTAAATACTAGGGAAGGGAGGCAAATTTTGTTTGCAAAAGTTGCTTCCCTTTGTACAGTGGTGACAAAATCTTACAGGTGCATCCATGCACCAAAACACCATGTGCCTATAAGTAGGCATATTTTTCCCGTGCCATTCCGAGGAAATTAAAAGATTACTTACTTTCCTGTTCTTATTGAAAGACCTCTAAAACTTCTAATTTTTAATCCGTCTTTATACCACTGAAACAATGGTAGCGGAAATGTACTTCTTTTTATTCTACAATTTAATTCTATATTTTTTCCAAATCCTACTCTTTTGTCTTTTAATGCTCGCCTGGAATCCACCACTGGCAATTTAACTGAAAAAAGAAATAAAAAAACAAACGTTATAGCATATTTATCGTATGTAACACGTGTAGTGCCGCAGTTTGACAGCCACGTGTACTTTGACACTGACATACTGAAGTAAGGTTGAACGTCAAAGTACACCGGTGTCAAAGTATGGATTTGTGTTACAAAGTACGTTACATTGCACCGCACTTTGACACATTGCTATACTAAGTACGCTAGAATGTCAAAGTTTAGCATTGACGCCGCCGTGTTTTGACACTGCCAAAGTACAGAGCCATAATACAAATAATGTTACATCGCACCGCACTTTGACCCGCAGAAGTACTTTGCCACTGTTATACCGTACTTTGACACTGACGTCAAGAGATGGAACTATGTTAAACAGAATGATAATCGCATAGCACGCTTATGCTCAACTTTGTAAAGGACACAGCACTTCACAGAACACTGCATATGCACCCAACGTAGGTGGGCAGCACGGCTGTGATCTGCCTGCGCAGACTCTCAGGCTGATCACAGTCTTGCTGTCCGCTTGAAGACGCTTTAATCCTCGGTTACCCGTAGAGCGCTGTGCGAAGACTGATCAGACTGCGCTTACTCATAGGCTGACCTTTCACTAGGCACACGTGCAACTATCTGTTGTGTTAAATGTTATTTGATGAGTGGCAAACAATGTAGATTCTGAGGTGTGATCCTGGGGTCTGATCTGGGTCTACTCTGTTTGCTCAGGTCTGACTGACCAAATACTTAGGATAAAATCGGTAATAATTCCCACTGTAATAATAAATGATAGGAAATTATTTCGGCTTCCAAAATGCCTGTGTTTTCTCACAGAATACATATATTAAGGTTATTTATTAAAGCAAAATTCATTAAATGCAAATGAAAGCGTCTGTGGACGATAAAATGCGCAATATTCAGCAATTTTTATAAAACTGAATCAGGATTAATGATAACCAACCAAAATATTCATTACAAGATGAAAATGAAAAATAGGATGAGTTTTAAGCTGCTTTAAGCTTTAGATTCTGTATCGTATTTATTCTAAGTATTGGGGCAGTCAGGCCTGAGCAAGCAGTGTACACCCAGATCAGACGCCGCGGAAGATCCGGGTCTACACTATTTGTCACTCACCCATAAGTGTTTTAACACAAAAACAGGTAGTGAAATGGACTTCAAATTTCAGTAGCAGAATGTTATGAGGTTAAAGTGCCGACTTTTCAGGGCGAATTCGGTAGACTTTGAATACATTTTGACAAGCTGTTCACCTTGATGTTTTTGCCAATTATTCGGGTTTCGGCTTTTTTTCCTGTTACTTAACTGCTAATAATGATAGTAGAAAACAAGATTATGGTAACGATAACAAATCTGGCACAGGTGTTTACAAAAGACCGGGCCAAAGGATGAGTCTCAATGTCTCGTCCTTTGGTTATCGCAATCTGACCATCTAGTTCAAGATCTACGTGCACAAGGGTTATTTACTTTTTTACTATTCTTGACGGGTTGTTTACTTTTTTACTATTCTTAACATTGAAATTCCTTTAATCTCTTTACATTCTGTCTATGACAAATGAGATACAACATATAAAAAAAAAGGATATTGTGAAATACATATACCTGAAAGGCACAACAGACTCATCTCATCACGAAAACATGCCTATATAATTCTGACCCCATTAAACCCTACTTTTATATAGTAAAACTTGGGTTTACAGGGGTATAGATTATTTTTCTTATTTCTGCCCAAAAACATAGTCGATGCGGTTCTAACGAGTACCCACAATCTATGTTTTGAGCAGAAATATGATAAATATCAGAATCTTTTATCTGAAAATTTTCATTGTTTGGTGGTGAAAATTTCAACATATTTGAAGAGGCGTGTTTTCGTAATGTGTAACTGCGTACTATCTGATGTTGTTCCATGCATTTAAAAATGTCTAGGAGGCCTTGTATATAGCACGCATGTGCCTTTTGCATAACACGCACTGTATATAGAGCGATGCAGATCCTGAACAATCTGCGCGGATTGGCGAATACTTAGCTAAGTTTGAAATAAGGTACCTTTCCCCCTTTCTTCCTGACTCAATTGATGTCTTATGACATCTTATTTTACTCTTTTACACCCCCGCGATACAGATAATCTTCCTAATCAAACAAACGTACTCACCCGTGATCTCACGACAAGACTATATCTGATGCGCAGCGTGAGAAAATAGCCCTTTCCGCGTTTTCGGGGGAATAAAGGCCCTGACCAGGCTTCGATAAGGCGCAGCCTGCTTAGAGTCTTTATCCCTGCTTACAGAATTCCTGAACGCCCTAGAATATATGGAGGATAAGGGAAAGTCCTGATCGGTTTGTGCTGATGCAGCAGATTAATCTGGGACTAAACGTTGTTCGCATTATGGCTCAAGGGCCCGCTTCCAATGCTGCGTATTATATACAAATGTAGAGCCTAAATATACGTATCTTCTTTCATCTTTTTACATTCCATGTGGTAAGAGTATTCAAGTCAAAATATGATTTGAATTTCATATACATTCTTCAAAGTTTCAGTCACTAATGGGACGTTCTGGGGTTATAAAACATAAGAATTGCAACATCTGAAATCGTACCTTCCTACGTGTGCGCCCAGAGAAGATTCAGATCAGACTGCGCATTCGCGCAGTCTGATCAGAATCTTCACTGGGTGCATTTTGGATAGTCAATGAATTAAAATTTATCCATGTGGACAAAGTAGACTGATCAGACTGCGAGGATGCACATGCTAATTTGAATCTTCATTGGTGGTATATGTCAGAAGGTACGTTGTGGCTCATAAGAATGTAAACTCAAGACTCCGCCCATCTGTAAACACGATAGATTTTGTTTTAAAATGTATCGTTTTAAGCAGATGAAATGAATAATTTCTGAGTCAAACGAAAAATTGATAAGATTAATCATAACAAAGTTCCGCAAGCAATGGATCCGGTTACCACGCACACACATACGCATGCACGCACACATCAGCCGCAAAGTCTTAAATAGATCTAATGACATGTACGTCAAAAGAAGACTCAGTTGTACATGTCATACGGTATTCTCTCGCATCAGCACGATCACAAGCCCATTACGAAAACACGCCTATTCAAATATATATAAAATTCACCTCCAAAAACTGAAAATTTTCAGATACAAAACTCTGATATTTTTCATATTTCTGCTAAAAAAATAGATTGCGGGTACTCGTTAGAACCGCCTCGCTGAGGCGGTTCTAACGAGTACCCACAATCTATGTTTTTGAGCAGAAATAAGAAAAACAATGTATACCCCTCTAAACCCCAGTTTTACTTTATAAAGTGGGGTTTAAGGGGGTCAACATTATATAGGCATGTTTTCGTGATGTATGTTAAATGTACATTCTTTCATCTTAGCAATATGAGCTTAACTATACCTAATTTAATGCCACAGAGGCCTTTCTGTTATTTAAACTTCATCAGTGTGGCTAAACCCCAAAAGTTTGGAAATGAAACGTATGATGCGCATGTCTTGGCAAGCAGCAAGACATACAGAAAGCAAAATAAGCCTAAAAAGTGGATCCCGAATCCGCTAAGATACGTGTCATATTGACAAGTCAGTCTTAGTTTTAGAAATATTTTTGACATTACGAAAACACGCCTATTCAAATATAAAGAAAATTTCACCTCCAAAAACTGAAAATTTTGAGATAAAAAAACTCTGATATTTTTCATATTTCTGCTCAAAAAATATCGGCGAGGCGGTTCTAACGAGTACCCACAATCTATGTTTTATCAGAAATAAGAAAAATAATGTATACCCTTGTAAACCCCAGTTTTACTATATAAAAGTGGGATTTAAGGGGTTCAATATTACATAGGCGTGTTTTCGTGATGATTTGTACTATAACAAAGATATATACATCCTTAGCCATAGCTTTAAATCAGAAAATTTTCAGCCAAAAATATTGATATATTTTTCGTTTCTTCACAGAGGCGCTTCTAATGTTTACCCACAACATATATTTTCGAGGAAATATGAGAAAAAAATATTACCTGTAGCCTGTTAACCATGGCAGTTTCACCATATAATATGAGAAATAAGATAGATTTGGTCATTAAGCAGATCAAGATACTTATGCAGCAAGACATGTGGACTGATGTTGCAAACTCTTCGAAACAAAATGGTATCAAAAATGTTAAATTCTGAAAATCAGTCTAATCATACCTACCGCTGTATACCCCTGATTTCACTTCAAATTATGAGGAAACTTGGGGATATATATCATAGACGTCTTAGCATAATGTAAACACTGCATACAACCGCACAGTTCCTGAAAACTTTTTTTTTTTTTTTTTTTATAAAATTACCGTTAGCGTACATTTGATCAAATACGTGTGCGCATACATTGTATTTCCTATTCTCTTTGTTCGGCGGTGTTTCGTTTCATAATAGAAAGTTTCATATGTTAAAAATCTTTATTTAATTTTTTGAATTAAAAAAAAAGTCAAAATAGACCAACCCTCACCAGTTTTATCCAACACAGCTATATTTATTAAACATGTAGCTAGCCAGCCAGCAGCCACCCAAGTCCTTTTAGCAACACCACCTAAAAACTGTTGGACTGTTTTATACAGTACGGGAGAACATGCCACGCTAAAATGGTTCTTAACACTCCCGTAAACGACTCAGCCAGATTAAAGCTTTCGCACAGTCTGACCAGGGTCTACGCAATTTGGTATTTCTAGGTTATGCACGGTCCATATCCAGTTTATACGAAATTACACTAACTCTAATCAGTCTGCAAGAAGATGCTCGTGGAACTCGATCTGCGCATGTTTGACATGTTAACGTACACACTCACTTAAAGCTGTATATAGAAAGTAATAACTCTATCATCGGGCAATCATCGGGCAATAAAAATAAGAAATGACGCCTTGAATAAGAACTAAATACGGATAAATACAAATGCCGTATTTACTCTAAGTATTGGGACAGACATTACTAAGCAAACAGTGTAGACCCTGATCAGACGCCGCGTGCGGCGTCTGATCAGGGTCTACACTGTTTGACGCTCATCCAGTCAGCTGTAAGACATATTAACGGATAGCAATGAGGATTTAATTTAAAATTTTAGGACGAGCAAGTTAAGAGTAAAGGCGGTCGAAAACTGAATAAATGCGGTTAAAGATATTTGAGAGTTGTTTTGCATGCCTGCATCAGGTTTCTGGGTAATTTGTCATACAGTTGAAATAAATCTTTGAATAAAAAATATTGTGAAAAGAAAACAAAATGACACTCATTCTCCCACATTAGCGAAATCTACACACTTTGTAATTTATAGAGGAAAATATTTAAAGAGCGATTATAAACAGATCTCTCTCTTTCTTTCTCTCTGTCTTTCTCTTTCTTTTTCTCTCTCTTCTTTCTCTCTTTCTTTCTTTCTCTCTGCCTCTCTTTCTCTCTCTCTCTCTCCCTGCTAAGGTTTATTCTTATTTCCATGCAAAATATATTGTATTTACACTAACTATTCAGGCAGATATGCCTGATGTTTCCTAAGGATTTCGAGATATACTCGAGAAAACAGTGATGGCCTTGATCGGACGCCGCAGACTGCATAAAACAATTTTAGACAAAACAAAAATAATGACCAGTGACTGGACTGTGAAATATGAGTCACACTGACCTCTAAAGATAACATATTTTATGATCCAGTCACTGGTCATTATAGTTTTGTAGACTACTGGATGGATTAACAAGAAATATACATTTTGGTGTCAATCGTCAATCAGCTAGAACATGTATTGTGTGCTATGCATATACCAAGCCTTTTGTGAAAGCTAATACTTGTGACTCATAACCATTGCGGGCATACTGTAGACAAGATGATCAAGGATACTTAGGTCTCCTAGTGTGAAAAGATTAATGACCTCGGCATCAATGATTCAAGAATAACTAATAATTGTTTAATTACTTAACCACCAGAATGCTGATTTTCTATATTAGACCTCATTTTTAAGTACTATTTCCCAAGTTAGTGGAGCAAGCCATTTCATTCAAATCGTATCCAAAGAGAATGTTTGAAAGAAATTTAAAAAAAAAAAACAAAAAAAAAAAAACATGATTTATGAAGAAAGTCGGAATACAGGCGTTTTGTCAAGAGAGCTGAAGTAGTTGAGCTATTTTAGTATCGTCTCCTGCATGACGACAGAATTTTTCCTGGGCGTCTGCGTGACTTAGACCAGAGCGTTTCCGTCTGTGTGACTTAGATTAGGTTACACGAAATGCTCAATTATGGTGCGTCTAAACACCCAATGCACCCAAAGAGAACATATGCACGCCTACAATGCGACAAAATTCATTCCGATTATTCACGTTAATTGGAGGTGGACGGAAAGAGTTCTACTTTTGGTTTAGCTTTCTAAAACCTTATAACACATCACCGCATTACTTCATAGCGCAAAAAATGATTTTCTAAGATTTTTAAAAGCTAGCTCTTGTGCTAGTTTGCCCGAGTCGCTATTGATGGTTTTTACCCCGAACACATCAATTTATTGTTGGTCACTTACATAGAAACAGAAGACATGAATGCTGCTCCTAGTTTTTCATCACGAAAACATGCCTATATAATTTTGACCCCCTTAAACCCCACTTTTATATAGTAAAACTGGGGTTTACAGGGGTATACATTGTTTTTCTTATTTCTGCATAAAACATAGATTGTGGGTACTCGTTAGAACCGCCTCGCCGAGGCGGTTCTAACGAGTACCCACAATCTATGTTTTGAGCAGAAATATGAAAAATATCAGAGTTTTTTATCTGAAAAAATTCAGCTTTTTGGAGGTGAAATTTTCCATATATTTGAATAGGCGTGTTTTCGTAATGATTAGATCAGTGCACGAAATAAACAGCATCTTATTTTTACGGGCGACCAAGACCTTCGTCCCACGCAAAATTTGACAATGACCGCCATGAATGGGTTGCAAAATAAAGTAAAACAAAACAGTTTCTGTGGTTAAGGTGAATATATACACTTTAGGGGAGGCAACTCTCTCAAGAATTGTTTTGCCTCCCTCCTGAAAAGGGGTCTACACTGAGTAAACCCCTTTTCAGAAGGGACTAGGTGTGCAGAGAGGCGAAAAGGTAATCACAAAAATTACATCCCTTGTACGACTGGTGAAAACTAGCAAGGGGAATTTCAATATTTAGTCAATGAAACGGTCAACGACCCGAGATTACACTAAGCACTTAATTGGTAAACCAAATTGTTTGTGGTAAAAGTATTTTTTATCTTATTTCTCCGGTAAAACACATCAAAGCATACGAGCCATGCATGCCAAGAGTAAAAGGTGAGTTTAGGTCATATGCGAACTGTAAAATTCCACAAGTATTAGCTTTCAAAAAGGTAGCTGTACACTGAGCACACAATAAATGTTAAAACTCATTGAAGATTTACAGCAAACTGTCAAATTCATGTTAATGCATTAAATCGTCGCCCAAGTATAATGACCAGTGACTAGTCATAAAATAACAGTCACGTTAACTTATACTTGAGGGTCTCTGTGGAATACTTCATGTTCCAGTCACAGGTCATTGCATTTACATTTATTGTGTATAAAGCGTTGACCTAGCTTTTTGTATAAGCTAATACTTGGTTAAAATAACGTCGAGCAGTCTATAGAAAATAGCATTGAACCAGTCCATGGACCTTTCATAAAATGTCTACAGCGCACTGGCAAACTCTAAAGGGCACAGTGAACCAATTGTGACAGGACTGCTGATTGGTGCAAAAAAGTGTAGGGAAGCCCGGGGTAGTTATTTTATGTAAGGCGACCTGTGATTGGTTAATAATAAAGATGAATTAAAACTCATCATTCTAATTTGAGGAAAAAAATGTGTTTGTAATTTTCTGATTGTTTCAAAGAAATAAATGTTTCTGTGTGTGTTTGCTGGAGCCCAAAGAAGAAGTGGTGAAATTGCAAAGTTTCTATTTTTGATACCTTCCAACTGAGGGGTTGCTACATACAGCCTCCAAAAAGCCCCAGAAAGTGCTGGTGATGGTGGTATTTTTCCTTGTTTATTTTGCTATGCTAAGCCTGGGCTTTGAATTAAAACAAAATTTAGAAGCCCAGCCATACCCTAAAATGAACCCTTAAGCACCAAAAATGGTGGAATCACTATGGAGCTCTATGGGAAAAATAATTAGTTCACTGTACCCTAAAGCGCAATAACAAGCGAAGATCGCATAATCTAATAAGGATCTTTGCTATAAATAGAAATATGTATACAATGACCCTGTAAGTGTACAGTGAATGTACTCACCAGTCTGCGCTATTTAGAATGTACGTATTCGCAGACTGGTTTGAGTTTTCGCTGCCGTATTTACTCTTAATATTCGGACATCTATCTCCTTACCATACTTGTCCCAAATATTGAAAAAAGTCCGTTTGATTACCAAGCCATTTGTCTCAAATCGCCGGACGAGCGGGCAAACTATGTAGACTCCGACAAGATGCCGCGTTCTGCGGCGTCTGACTGGAGTCTACACAGATTGCTGAGGCCTGTCTGTCCGAATACGTACGATAAATACAATATAGACATTACAAAAACACGCCTGTTCAAATATATTGAAAACTTTACTACAAAAAAAAGGAAAAAAATCAGATAAAAAAATTCTGATATTTTTCAAATTTCTGCTCAAAACATAGATTGTGGGTACTCGTTAGAACCGCCTCGGTGAGGCGGTTCTAACGGGTACCACAATCTTGTTTTTTAGCAGAAATAAAAAAAATAATAATGTATACCCCTGTATGCACCAATTTTACTATATAAAAGTGGGGTTTAAGGGGGGGGGGGGTTCAAAATGATATAGGCGTGTTTTCGTGATAACATAATATGGAGAAATCTACAAGTACAAGCTATTGTACCACAAGAACTTAAAATCTTATTTGTTGTTTGTCTTACTTGTAAGGCGGTATTTGTTAAGTCTATAGCAACTCGTTGCGGGTATTGTATTAACAAAATAAGTAGATAGCACCGGAACAAAGGAAAAGGAAACTGAGGGCATTTTTCGAAAAGGGAAATTCTGACTACGATGTGAGGATCAGGATCCTTATAATCGATAAGAGGATGACCAGTTATGACCGAACAGTTAGGGCCCTGGTCAATTTGCACGAATGCCCAGTTAATCTGGACCAGTGCGAATGTGCAGGCCTTCGTTTTCGTATTTTTCATCAGGCCCCCTTTCTACTGGATCACCGCTAATTTATCTGCTACCTTTGTAAACTTGTTACCTTAGGATTATTTAAAGGCAAATGAATCAGTTTAGGATTGGTAAGAGACCCTGGTGTCAATGGGGAACAAGTCAAGTAACATAATAACCTTAAAGTTTTACACTTGCATTACGAAAACATGCCTTTATAATTTTGACCCCCTTAAACCCCACTTTTATGTATTAATAATAAAAATAATGTATACCCCTGTACAGGTGTATACATTATTTTTCTCATTTACACTCAAAAACATAGATTGTGAGTACTCGTTAGAACCGCCTCGCCGAGGCGGTTCTAACGTGTACCCACAATCTATGTTTTGAGCGTAAATAAGAAAAAAATATCAGCATTTATTATCTGAAAATTTTCATTTTTAGGTGGTAAAATTTTCAGTATATTTGAATAGGCATGTTTTCGTAATGTGTGAAGTAACGTGCATTTCCTCTTTAACAACCGTGAAAGTAACGTACATTTCTATGTGCTAAGTGTAAATGGCACAGACAGACCAAAAATGTTCGGCTGACGTGAACAAAACATTATGCTGGCAAAAAAGCGATTGTACATGTAATAAAGGGAATGGATTCACTTTCAGGGGAGGCACAATTCTGTCAAAATGATTTTTGCCCCAATTTGAGAAAGGGCTCCTGTAAAAGGAGAATTCGCTCCCTTTAGATCCTTTTCCAGAAGGTGATTGGTTGGCAAGAAAGCAAACAGGATGTCACAAAAGCTGTCCTTGTAAGAAAAGATGGTAAATCTACCAAGTCTATCCATTTATGCCAAGTGGACTCTTCTACCTTAACCCTTTGGACAGGTCCATTTCCTATATAAGGGGTGCTTGGTTATTTATATATAAATATATATATATAATTATCGTTTATAGAAATTTATTAACCTAATACCAACAGTGTAGACCCTGATGAGACGTCACTAAAGTATTTGTATATAGAGCAGGCTGCATGTTTTATATCCTCGTCTTTAACCTTAAGCACTCGCTTTGCAAATTTAGCAGACAACAAATTGACATTTACGCTTCTTTTTTCTTCAGAAAATAGGGTTTGATATTACATGCAATTTATCGTGGTTATGAGGCAATTTGCATGAAATGTCACCCCTACTTTCTAGGGAAAAAGGAAAATGATATTTCAAACTCTAGTCCGCTCAATATTTATCCGGAATGCTATGCAGTAACAGTATGCTGAAGCAATGGAAATTGAAGAACATTGATTTTTTTTTATAAGTTTGTTATCTATAAGGAAGCTTGTTACTGATGCAATTGTAACATCATTAGCGATGTCTTACAAATGGAAGAAAACGTAACGGAACATACATTTTGTGATAAATTTGATCACTATCAATGAGACGCTTGCAAAGCTATGTTTAGACATTGTTTAGACATTGTTAAAATGCGCCGATATAGGGTCCCCGAGCTTGATGTAAGATTCTGCGCATGAGCGGAACACCCTGTGTTTATCCTGGTTGTATAAATGTACAGCAAAATGACATCTTTTTCTAAGACGCAAAGTATTTTAATATTTGAATATCTACTTGCAAAAATAGTGCTATTCGCGTATGCGCATGATGAAGGCCCAGATCAGACTGCGCATTCGCGCAGTCTGATCAGGGCCTTCATTGCCCGTTTACATAATCACATCATTTTTTGTTGAGGATTTATCGATGGACAGATAATATCGGAATTCGCAGGCTAGTGCGGGCATTCGCTATTTAATCACATATACGTAAGAGTAATTCCCCAATGTTACGGTGCCAGTATTTCTTATGAGGGATTTATAACGAACCAGATTTCTCTCTGTCATTTCAATTTGCTTGATTTTAAAGAAAATGAAGAAATACGTGCAATTTAACAAAGAGAAAATATTGTAAACTTTTTTTTAATAATCACACTCGAACAAAAGAACCGTCCGTAAATATAATTCATAAAAACCATATTTATCCTAAGTATTCGGACAGACAGACCTGTTAAACAGTGTAGACGCAGATCAGACGCCGCAAGATACGTTATCTTACCAGGATCTACAACTGCTGCCCGTTTATCCAGCAGTTTTAGAACATGAATAGGTAGTATACAGGATTCATTGAAATTAAAATTTGAGTCAGCGCATGACAAAACCTACAAAAATGCATTTGCGCCCAGCAAAGCCTCAGATTAGCCTGGGCATCCGCCCTGTCTGATCAGAGTCTTCGCTATGCGCTTAATGGGTAGCTATGGACCCAAGCGGACAGCGAAGACTCTGATCAGACTGGGCGGATGCCCAGGCTGATCCGAGTCTTCGCTGGACGCATTTGCCATTTTGTAGGTTTTGTCATGCGCTGGTTAAATTTTAAGAAGAATGGGTAAGAGTTAATGTGTGAATATTTGAAGTAAATATGGTAGCAAACGTTAGACCCCGGTGTCTGATCTGGTTCTCCACTTAGCCACTAATCTAGCACTTGGGCACATCATCAGGTAGTATAATGGGCTTTCTTCTAATTTTAGGATTAAGAGGTCTCAAAATTTAGGGTAAATTATACGATTGTTCGAGATCCAACTGAGAGGATAGTCTGAATATGACGCTGAAAAAAAAAAACTATTTGAAAATGAGCCACAGCGTGTGTAAAATGTACCTTCGGAGAGGGGCGCCAGGTGAAGATTCAGATCAGACTGCGCATGCGCAGTCTGATCTGAATCTTCGCTAGGCGCATTTTGGATAGCCCAGGATGCAAAATTTCTGCATGCGGACAAAGTAGACTGAACAGACAGCGCGGAAGCGTTGGACGCACACGTCAGAAGGTATGTTTTCTATTAACGAGGCTCATATGATACTGAGACGTCCTTTCCGGGCAATTAATTTTTTTTTTTAAGTAGTTTGTAGATCATTTTCAAGGTGTTTTGATACGTGAGTTTCTGAATGGCGAGACAGCTAGGCAGTCATTCATTCATAAAAATGCGGATACAACACGTTGATTTGTTTCAGTGATTTAACAAAATTGCGTCAAAATACGTATAGTATCGCCTCGAAGCAATACAATCTAAGTCCCCAAGCATGCTATTGCTTTAACATTGTGAGGCAACGCTATTTCGTGCGTTGGTGCAAACAAACAAACAAACAAAAAATAACCAAAATGCAGATTTACTGAAGCGCGGTTCCCCATAGGTTAATTCAACCTAGAAGAGTGAACCAAAGTGGTGTTTAACTAATGACAATTGCAAACACAAACGAGCCGAACATTAATCCATTTACGCCCAGTGGACTGTTCCACCTTAACTCTTTGAACCAGTCTATTTCCAACAGCAGGACGTGTAGTAAGTTTCTTATTATTACCATGTTTTATAGAAAGTCCTGTATTTAATGCAAACAGTGTAGACCCTGATCAGACGCCGCATTCTGCGGCGTCTGATCTGGGCATCACTGTTTGCAAATGTCCCTTTCATGGGACGCTAGCATAAATGGGTTAATTTTGTCCGCTGGGGACAACCATTCCTGCTGATGTAGTAGGATGTTATCATGAACACGAATTACACGTACATGTACCGAATGATACATCCACCCACGCTCACCTGCTTCACCCAGAAGAAATGAACTGTGCCAAGAAAAAGGACCTTAGCATATTTAATAATTGCGACATCAAAACCTGCGCAAGCGGATCAAGGTCTTTGTCCGGAGAAGGCTTGAACAGTGTAGAACCTACCCGCGGAACACGCAGGCTTCAGACTGTAGAGGCGTAAGCTAGTCTGGTCCTTCATCAGGTCAGATACCTGACAAGCCCGTTTCTGCATGGGGGCCATCAAACGTAGGCGGGTAAATAAAAAAAATAAAACTGAAGGATTGTAGGCTTTACTGTCATAAGACGTATACCTTACGCTTTTTGCAACAATGTGACTGATAGTAAATAGATAGTAATGAAACTGGGACACTGGGTGTATCAGGGAGCTTAGTTACTATTGGGCCGCGACATGGGAAAATGGTTCTTATCATATATGGTTGTGCGGAGATAGAAGGCCCGGAACAGAAGGAGTAGGCCGATTATATAAGTCGATCTGATTGTAAGTCGGTCTGATTATAAGTCGACCAAGTAAGCATTCTACATAAATCTATAGCGGGCCGTTATCGACCCGTCAGCTACCTTGACGGGTCAATAACGTCCCGCTATAGATTTATGTAGAATGCTAACTGGGATCTATATTCAACAGTATTACATGATTTTATAAGTGGGCAACGAACTGTGCAATGTACAATCTGACCAGGATCTTTGATGCCCGCATATGCGATATCCTTTTTTATTACACGTCATTAATGTCATATTTTTAAGTAAGCCACACCAAAGCAAAACCCGACACATTAGCATATACAGCACGATATAACCAAGTCTTAGACCAGCATGCGTATCATTGTTTTGTTTTCACACAGAAATATGTACATACATACTACACTATTCATACAGAAATACATACTTATATACTTTATAAAAACACATACACTATATAATAACACATATACTATATAAAACGCTTATATAATAAGTACACTATTTCCTTGGAATCTGGGTGTCCGTCTTGCTCTTTCCACTATAGCGGTCATTCCAACTCTCTCTCTCTCTGTCATCTTTTATTAAATGTTACTTAAATATGTTCAGGTCAGTATTTGATCAGCATCTGATCTAGATGAATAAATAAAAATAATACCCATATTTAGTGTGCAAGCACAAGTCTCTGTATTTAACGTCCTCAGCAGCCATAAACCCCTCAGTTTGAAAATCAAAGCACTGAGAGCACTGATGGGTCGCTTGTCTGCGTGTAGGCTAGAAAAATGGTCCTGAACGGGAGCAAGACTGTTTCATTTAAGCATTAATTTCCTGTTATTTAAGCAAACAAAGGAGACCCAGATCAGACGCCGCGTTCTGCGGCGTCTGATCTGGGTCTGCATTGTTTGCCAATGTCCCAGCCTAGGTCTTACAGATAACCCTCCATCAACAGTACTCTGACGTCACAGTGACAAGAATAACGCGGCTATAAATAACCGCTACATAGATTTCGTCTAGCGCGCGGTTTGATTACATTAGTCAATGATAATCACGTGGACAACTACATGTACCTTAAGGATATTTTGGCGTTTATATACTATGGTTCGATTGTAAACAATCGACCTAAACCAGTGTTGTTTTTTGGCGATACTACTTTCTACTTTATCGACTTCCTTTATTTATCAATGAGGAGGCTCTGATCAGGCTCAAAACATGCGTATACTAATCTATTCTAAATATACCCCCGAAACACCTATTTGTTTTTTCGCTGCACGCGTCGTACATGTATATGCATAAGGCTGCTCTCCCAAGCGATCTTAAATTATTCTCAGCTTTGACGCATTATCGACAAACTTGCTTTCTTTCAGAAGTCTGGTGTCAGAGCGGCAGACTAAATGTCTTAACGTTTGCAACATATAACACCTAATCCCGATCCCCTGGGTAATTGTCAGAATAATTTCGCGCTAGTCAAGAGAGAAATAAAAGGCTCTAAAAACATAACCCAACAACTAGGTCATTGAACAACGCGATCAACCACGCAGTTCAGTTAGAGATTTTAGTGCTTCCACTGTCGCATGTAACAGTAAGCCAATTACGAATACCCTGATCAAAACGCGCGAATATATTAACTACTTTCGCTGGATTCAATTTGTCAACCATAAATATCGGGACATTATACACCCCCTACAATCTACGTCATATCGATAATGAAGCCATGTATTTTCGTCGGTAACTAGTTTCACGAATCTTGTTGAATAAATTAGGGTTTTAGGAAATTTATAATATTCACTTAGTGTACATAATTCTTTGCTCTATGGGCTGTCTGTCTATGAAACACCGGGCTTCAGAAGTGTCATGGATATTCAGACACTTCGACCATCTTCAGTACAATTGGTCGAAGTATCTATAATAAATAGAAGATGTATTGCGATCATACGATTTCCGGTAAAATGCAGTACTAAAATAGACATGTTTGGTGCACATAGTAATTTTCCGCTGCATTATGCCCTCTTCAGGTGTTTGCCATAAATCCGAACAAATGTTACAGTCGCAGGTATATACATATGACCATATTGCTGACGTAGGTTGTTGCCCCTGTTATAATTCCTTGCCATAATTGTTCTAACATTTGAACAAGTCCATTCACTACCTAATGATGCTTACTAAAAGTACTGGTTCCAGTAGTTTTGTAAGCATCTGGTTCTACACTGTTTGCTCAGGCCTACTGTTCCAATTCTTATGGATATTATGCATTACGAAAACACGCCTATTCAAATACACTGAAAATTTTACCACCAAAAAATGGCAATTTTTTCAGATAAAAAATTGTCAGATTTTTCATATTTCTGCTCAAAACATAGATTGTGGGCACTCGTTAGAACCGCCTCGTCGAGGCGGTTCTAACGAGTACCCACAATCTATGCTTTTGAGCAGAAATAACAAAAATAATGTATACCCCTGTAAACCCCAGTTTTACTATATAAAAGTGGGGTTTAAGGGGGTCAAAATTATATAGGTATGTTTTCGTGATGGGTATTCTTGGATAAATTCTTGACAAGTCTGTGGATATATTTCTGGAAATCATGCATTCCATTAGATGCGGTATACATTAGTTTGCTACGTATCCCACACACGAAACCATAGATGGGACATTCTCATACCGGTCGTTTGTTAAAAAAATGACGTTCTACATGAAAATGGCCTTATAACACATGTGAAAAACGAAGGCCGGTCTACAAATTCTTGCATGTATACGTTATATTGAGAAATAAACAATTCAAATATAGTCTTAATTAATGATTTACATTTACGTGTACGCGGTTTTTCATATTAAATCAGTTTTACAATCATAAGGTATGTATACGTGATCGTTTCTTTTGCCATCTAGTGGTATTGCGATTCTTTTTGGTGTCAGTATATATTTTTACACGTGTAACCGCTTATTTTTTTTGTATTTGAGTATAATATCTTTTCCTGCCTAAAGACTGACGTCGAAAAGAAATCAAGCTTTTTATATACGCCGCGTCCAGCGAAAACGTCACTTTAGGCATATGCGAACAGCGAAGACCCAGATCAGCCTGTGCATCCGAGCAGTCTGATCAGGGATTTCTCCGTCCGCTAACAGAAGCATTGGATACTGCAGAATGTATGAACGGAGAGAAAAGGTCACGGATGATGCTTTGCGCATGCGTAGAATGATCTGACTATGCGCATGTTCGAAGGCACATTTTAGCTTGATAAGGACCATATTATCTTAAGTGAGATGAACAAATTATTTTGCACTTGGCCTTCGAAAATGTCAAACAAAACGCTTCTGAAGAAAGAATCTTATTCCATCGGCGATCAGCGAAGTTAAAGGCGTCGATGGCTCAAAATGGTCAGGATATTTGCTGTCCGCCAACGACCTCTGAATACAGGCCTATCTATTCATAATCGACAAGGAAGTTGCAAATCTGAATGACGGTCTGTCTCGTGTAGTCTCGCTATAAAGTCGGTTACAATTAGGCTATACCAATCACTGCTAAAGACATTAACAAACCTAAAATGTGGAGACGGTGTATACTGAAACACCATTAAAGACAGCATTCCTTTCTTAAAATAACTCACAAATTGTCAGAGTTTTTACTTAGACAAGCAATTCAAAGTTAAATTAATAACATAGATTATAGATATCAATTTCGATTATTTTCTACTCATAAACAGGATAAATTGAAAATCCAGAGAATAGACGATTAAATGAACAAAGCACCAAGAACAGTAAAAACGAAGATTTTAACTAACTATAAGACGACCTCTAATTAAGACGAGGTGACAATTTAGGGTATTGTTTTGTTATTTTGCACCAAAACGTAACTTGCGGGTACTCACTGGAATTGCCTGTTTATTTTGGACAGCTGTTCGGCCAATTTTTGGGAAAGAAAATGTCCTTTTGGCTTTCTAGTTGTAGTGTTTTGATTGTGGTGCCGTTGCTTTAGGTGCGTCCTTCTTTCTCTTTGGTGTCTTGGACGAAAGGTGTTTGGTAATTGTTTCGATTCCTGATCATTGCCTTCCTTTCTATTTCTACATCACGAAAACACGCCTATATAACTTTCATCCCACTTAAACCCCACTTTTATATAGAAATACTGGGGTTTACATTATTTTTTGCTAAGAACATAGATTGTGGGTACATGTTAGAACCGCCTCGCCTAGATGTTAGAACCGCCTCGCCTAGGCAGTCCTAACGAGTACCCACAATCTATGTTTTGAGCAGAAATATGAAAAATATCAGAATTTTTTATCTGAAAATTTTCCATTTTTGGTTTTAATTTTTCAATGTATTTGAATAGGCGTGTTTTCGTTATGATATTCAATAAGTACCCACAAGTTATGTTTTGGTGCAAAGATTATTAACACACATTTCTTCTGAAAATTCCTATTTATCCGAATCAATCCCATGACTCACAAACAGCAAAACCGGCCAATGAGCTGCGTGCAGAATATATGGCGCGTGACACGTATGTGATCAGCGAGGACCAAGCTCATCCTACACAACCTAGTGAGGCCATTCGCATCCGTCAGCAGAATGTAAAGAGTATAATGTATTCTGAGAGCACATGCTGAGGCCGTTCCAATCATTCACTGCTTGCTTTAGTATTAAGGTGAAAACATGAACAAAAATGCAGTCGCCTCTCGTTACTGACCGCTTATCTTGAATAAACGCTTATCTCGAAGGGAATAATCTGGTCCCTGTTTAAACATGAAAATCTAACAAGAGGTAACAAAATATTGTGGAAAAGAGAATTTGTTCCTCAGGAGCAATTTCTCCTGTTTTCCACAATATTTTTAATATATCTCTAACTCTATGAGTCAAATTACATGTTCATTTGTGAAATGTGCTTGTTCGATTTATTTTGTCCTCAAATCTGCAAATCTGACATGTCGAGGTACGGATATCTCACAGTATTTCAGAGAGTCACTTCGAGATAACGAGAGTCGACTGAACTTTGCCGTAATTATCTTTTCGTAGTACAACCCTTTACAGAAGAAGCAGGGGGCAAACGGTTTTGACAGAATTGTACCCCCACATCTCTCAGAATGTGCATTATATCTCTTTAAGATGAATGGGATACATACAGTAAACATTCTAAAGGGGCGCAGACGCTACTCCTAAAGGAAAGAATTTGCTCCATGGGAGCAAATCCGTTCCTTTCAGAGTAGCCTCTAAAAGTCAAAAAGGGATTTATCTACCAGTGATCCGAATTCTCTTCTAATCGAATGGCCTCCCTTTCAAACTAAAGACAAGAAGACTTTCAATTTAGAGTGCTTGCATTTTGAAGTACGTATATTCATTCATTTTTTTCCTGCAGCAACTCAGTTAAAATGTGTAAGATAACTATAAAGTAAGACATAATTACTTCTCATACATTTCATATCCCATTTCATAAATAAGTGGTTCTCAATATCAACATTTTTCGCTTTCTCTATGAAACGCACATAGCAAAACAAAACAAAACAGTACAAAAAATATCAGAAAGACCCAGTTCCTTCTTCTGGAGGGTTCATTTTCATTATAGATTCAGATAATTGACAGCTTTGGTGATATATTTTTATCATTTTTTCTCTGTACCAAATCATCTATGAGTCCTTTAATGTGTTCAACAGTATACATCACGAAAACACGCCTATATAATTTTGACCCCCTTAAACCCCACTTTTATATAGTAAAACTGGGGTTTACAGGGGTATACATTATTTTTCTTATTTCTGCTCAAATACATAGATTTGGTACCCGTTAAAACCGCCTCGCCGAGGCGGTTCTAACGAGTACCCACAATCTATGTTTTGAGCAGAAATAAGAAAAATATCAGCATTTTTCATCTGAAAATTTTCATTATTTTGGTGGTGAAATTTTCAGTATATTTGAATAGGCATGTTTTCGTAATGGCAAAGTATACATTATACTGAGCTGGGGAACATAATTTCCTACAAGATTGCCTGTGCGCCCAATGAAGACTCAGATCAGCCAGCACATCCGCGCAGTACTTATTTTACAAGTAGCAATACTTGTTTTAAGCCGAAAATCTCTGGGCTGCCTTCACTATCCGGATATACTGTTTTCTTATCTACTTTTCCGTATCGCGCTACAAATTCGATGTTCTATTGATTCACTAGTGAAACGGTTCAAGAGGGGGATTTTGCCATTGTACTATATGAGTATAAGCACCACAATGTCCAATACAATAAACATCATGCGACGCTATGAGTCGGGATGTAAAAACGGGATAAACATAATATATGTCCTCAGTACAAATTATTTGTGCCTTAATGTAAATGATATGTGCCCTTTCTACAGATGATATGTGCCCTTACTACAGACGATATGTGCTCTCAATACAGATGAGATGTGATGTCAATACAGATAATATGTGCCCTTAATACAGAAACGTGCTCTCAATACAGATATTATGCGTCGTCACAAGACAGATGGTTTGTGCCCTTCATACAGATATTAAGTGCTCTCAATATGTTATTATGTCTCAATACAGATGGTTTGTGTCCTTAATGCAAATGATATGTGCCCTCAATACAGATATGTGCTCTCAATACAGATGATATGTGCCCTCAATACAGCTGGTATGTGCTCTCAATACAGATGCTATGTGCTCTCACTACAGATATGCGCTGTCAATACAGATGATATGTGCTTTCAATACAGATGATTTATGCTTCAATACAAATATTATGTGTCCTTAATACAGCTGATATTTACTCTCAATACAGATGATATGTGTTCCCAATACAAATGATTTGTGCTCTTAATACAGATGATTTGTGCCTTTAATACAGATGATATGTTATGTGCTCTCAATACAGAAGAAGTGTGCTCTTACTACAGATGATTTGTGCCATCAATACAGATGATATGAACTCTCAATACAGATGCTTTGTGCCCTCAAACAGTTCGCCATCACCAGTTCACAGATGTTTCACAATACTCCTCTGTAAAAAGGGCGAATATCTACCAAGTGTGTTCGTTTTAGTTTGCCTCTGTGTAAGTGTAAGATACAAACTAAAGCAAAGATTATCTGCCCAGTTTACGGGAAACGGATACACTTTCTGAAGTGGTGATGAGTTCAAAATTTCGACCCTCATGAAAATCGGATCTACTCTAAAAGGAAAGAATTTGCTCCCCTTGGGAGCAAATTCTTTCCTTATAGAGTAGACCCCTTTTCTGATAGAAACTGATGTGCAGGATAGCAAATAGGAGGTTGCCTTGTGAAAAATGGCGGACAAAGTCCAAAGTGCTCCCAGCCCCCTCAATCTTAAAAAGACTAGACTAGAACGGCAGACAAACAATAGAGACAAAATTATAAGTGTATCGACTAAAGTCTATGGTAATGACAGACAGACCGTTAGATATCATTTACGGACTCTATCACCTTTCCCAGACAATTTCCTAAGTATATTTTGTTTTATGAAGAGAAAAAGAAATATTAATACTTGTAAAGTAAATTGGATTGCCACTTGACTTACACAATAATGCTTCTACGAAATCGCATACCACAACATTTGTTCCTTAAATTAAGGTAATTTGCACTACAGTGCCGTAGGTAAAAACACTTGACTTCCCGCTGAAGAAAAACAGCATTTTATCAAACCTGAACCGTGAAAATGCAAACCATCTTGTGCGGGTGCCCAGTTTCCTTCAAAACAGAACTTGACCTTTTATTGTGTATATTATACAATAGTCTTATTCTGTGTATGCGAACGGCCAAGACGCTGGTCAGACTGCGCATGTGCAGTCTGGCCAGCGTCTGCGCTGTTCACGTATGACAAAATCCTGGTTTTCCTACAGAAATCCCCATCTCCTTGTTACAACCTGCAAATGAAATCACAGATGAGGAGTTCTTAGCGGGAACTATTTCTGACGCGTAGTATGAAAACAGGCCTTTGCATATAGGTGATCTGAATTCGGCTAGATCTAATAGGACGTCAGCGTACCTACGTTCTTCCAAAGGACCCAACAAGTATTCCAACGCAAGATTCTTCAACCCAGATCAGCTTGCATGGAAACATTGGAGGATTTGAACCATTTATCTTAAAATAGACAATAAGATCCATACTGGCTGGATCCAATTCAACTCTCAGACAGATAAAACATACATTACCTTGTAAACATATAAAAAAATAATTAGTACAGGTGAGAGATGAGATGAACAGATTTTTTGTCTGAAGTGATTTTTGTTTTGTAATGTGCACTGTAATTTGCTGAATTTGCTCTCAAGAAATATAATATAAAACTGAGTCATTTCTGATAGCAGCCATTAAGTGGACCATTTCTGACATTTTTCTGAAAGAGAAGAGACGGTTTCCATCCCAACCCATGCTGATAGACAATCTGTTGCTCTTGATAGTTAATTCTGGGAGGAGAAACAGTCAGTCAAAATGTAGGACCTTGGTTAAAACGATAAAAAGATCTATCAAAACTACGTTTAAATTCTGAAAATCCGTCAAAACTTGAATTTATGATTAGAACTGTTCATCGATTAATTCACGGCTTGATAATGAAATTAACATTGACAATAATTTGTCAAATAAAAATAGAGACACCACTGATAATATATTAGTAGTGACAAGTTTGTCAGCTTACAAAAAATGGATTTGCTATCCTTGTTTTATGTATTGATAGTCACAAAAAAAGCAAGACAAATGGCAGAATGGTTCATTTTACCCCGTCCCGTGGTATTGGTGACTTTTCTTAATTTTCCAAGAAAACAGAATGATATTTCGGGAAAACGGTCTCCTTCCATGAAATTTTAAAGCCTATTTTCTCAAAAAAAAAAATAAAAAAAAATAAGAAAAATATTTCCATATTGTCGTCTGCTGTTTCTTTTTTTTTTTTTTTTTTTTTTTTTTTGTTGTTGTTGTTGTTGTTGTTGTTTTTATCTGGCGTGCTAAACAATTATACAGACAGTACTATTAACAGGCAATAGTTATCATTTTTCTTGTTTCTTATTCAATGGTTAGGATCATCAAAGGTCTGGACCCAGTTGTTCAAAGCGTCGTTAGCTTAACGAGCTCGTTAAGAGTCATTTCGTTAACTGTTTTAGTGGATTCAATACACAATATTGTGATATATTTTTGCTGAAAAAAATGTGAGTAGCTTTTGCACTGCAAAAGCTACTCACATTTTTTTTTCAGCAAAAAATTTCAGCATATTTGAGTATAACTTGAAGTAACTTTTAACGAATCGTTCACTAACGATGTCGTTAGTTTTGAACAACTGGGCCCTGGTCACATAATCCTCTAAATGAGAACATAAAAAATGAAATGTTTGTGTTTGGACGGACGCATGTATTCGAAGTTTAGCTGAGATATGTGATCATGCTGCCTTTCGGTTCAAGTTCTGTTTATTTATTGCGTTGTCTTGTATATTTCGAACACGCAATCTCAACTTCGGCAATCTTAACCTTTACCACTCGCTGGGCTAACTCAGCAGACGGCAAACTGACCATATTTTTCTTACTTGTTTTCCAGACAATAGAATTTGGTATTTGATGCGAATTGTCTCTTTAGGAGTCAATTTGCGTAACATGTCAAATCCTGTTTTCCGAAAAAAAAAAAAAAAAAGATAAAACTATTTCAAAACGTCGTCTGATGATTTTTCTACCCAGAATACAGAGCTTTAATAATATTGCAATTATACAAAATCACAGATAGTCTTTTTATTAAGTTATGAAACTTCTTTGTAATATGTTTCACAGAATAGAATGAAAACTATTCATGAAGCTGCCGCTCCGAGTTTTGCCCGCATTATGTACCTAATCATAAACACGTTGAAAGTCTCACGGGGACGAACAGAATTGAATGTGAGTGCAAAATACGTCATGTTTCTTCATGTAAGTACGACGTATGGCAAATGTACCGCTTTTGCAAACACATTGAACCTTTTACCACTCTCTAGGTTAATTCAGCAGAGACGACAAGTTGACGATTTTTTTTTTTTTTTTTTCCCAGAAAACAGGATTTGATAGTTCATGGAGAAAATTTGCATAAAACGTTAACCTGTATTCTGTGAAAAATAAGAAAATTATTTCAAAATGTCGTCTGCTGAATTTTGAATGCTAAGCGTTAAACCAGTTTTCAGTAGTTTTGTAGTTTTGTAATGGCTCGTTTCTTTGCATGAAGAAATAAATCGTCCTACTGGCTTAACTCCAGAGTTTTAAGCCTTTCTTTCATCTTAATGAGATTAACAGATAACCTCCATCAAAAACAACTTGTGCTGTAACAGTAGCGATGAAATAAGTATCATCACAGTTTGGGTAATAAAGCGGATTAGACAATCTGCCTGTAATGACGGAAGAAAGCTAAAGTCTTACAGATAATTTGGATGAGTTATGGCAAAAAATATTTGCTCAAACAGGTTATACCGTTGTACAAGTAGCTGCCTGTTTAATGACAAGTATCATGTGTGTGTGTGGTACGAAAGCCTAGCCTTGAACACATGTCAAAGCGTACTGTTTCTTTTCTCACATCACGAAAACATACCTATATAATTTTGACCCCCTTAAACCCCACTTTTATATAGTAAAACTGTGGTTTACAGGGGTATACATTTTTTATGAGGCTGAGGCGGTTCTAACAAGTACCCACAATCTTTGTTTTGAGCAGAAATAAGAAAAATATCAGTTTTTTTTTATCTGAAAACTTCCAGTTTTTCGGTGGTGAAAATTTCAATATATTTGAATAGGCGTGTTTTCGTAATGCAGAAAAAAAAATCGTAATTAAAACCCATTATGCCCCAAACCCTCGCCTAATTCCCTACCCACAGACATGAAATTGACAAGAATCCTGACTGAATCTACCATTTCTTCAATGATGTGCACTCTCCGATTTTTACATGCACGACTATTTGGACAATTTGCTTAAGTTTAATTTCCGAATTTTTAGTCATTTCGAAAACACGCCTATTCAAATATATAGAAAGTTTCACCTCCAAAAACTGAAAACTATTCAGATAAAAAAACTCTGATATTTTTCATATTTCTGCTCAAAACATAGATTGTGGGCACTCGTTAGAACCGCCTCGGCGAGGCGGTTCTAACGAGTACCCACAATCTATGTATTTGAGCAGAAATAAGAAAAATAATGTATATCCCTGTAAACCCCAGTTTTATTATATAAAAGTGGGGTTTAAGGGGGTCAAAATTATATAGGCATGTTTTCGTGATGCAAAATAAGTTTCGCTTATGCTTTTATGTAACATATCACAAAACAATATTATTATTTTATTATTTTTTACCAGTAGAAATGTGAAATTGTGTACTGTATCTGCATGCAATAAAAATCCAGGACTATGTTAAAACATTCAAATTACCCATTCAATTGGGATGATAGACAGTCCCGCGAGAACACGATTACCAGTAATTACTAGTATCGCGACCAGAGAAATGGTCCACAGCTGACTCAATGTCTCGCCAAGGCTTTCGCCATTTCAAAAACAATATTATCCTTCGAACGTACACAAAGGAACGTTAAAAACTTTGCTTATATACAGGCTAGTCTTGTTTTTTTGCAGCTTGAAAACGACTGGACTGACGTTTCCTCATCAACGTTAAGGTTTGTGAACAAAACGTCTGTCTCTTTCATTTATTTTATAATGGGGCGGACCTATTAATAATTCAGATGTGCTTTGTTACACACTGGAATTGGATACAGCACTAACGCAAATGTTATTTCATCTAATTTGTTGTCAATCAGTTACCGAGATCCATACTAGCTATCATACTTACAAATACTAGTTTTCACAATAAGCTTGGTCAAGCAGTAATAAGCTCTTGGCTGGTATAGGGAAATATCATTCTCGGGGAAGGAATTACTAGCAGGGACTCGGCAAGCCTCGTCCCTGGTTGAAATTCCTATCCCTCGGGTGAGATTTCCCTATCCTACATGAACATGAGGGATTCTAATAATCTCCTGTTTAAGCTCATTTGTTGTCTGGTACATTCGCCTAGAAATTCATCTAAAATAGCATTGTTTGCAGCTGCGTGCAATAGCCAGGATGGGCGAGCGTACAAAAACTCTGCTTATTAGAACACATTATTAATTTTGATGTCTATTCGAGACGCAATTCCAGGGAACGTCGCCGTTCATGCGCATCGTTTCTCTTTCGAATCGGAATTATTCCAATAATCACTGAGGCTCAATTTCACATTATTTTGTTCTGCGGCTGCCCTGTCTACGATGTATCATGGGATAGTATTAAAGCACAACAAACACTGATAAATGGAAATAATTGCTTTTAAAGTGCTTCTCGATAAATTATTGACGTATTTTTTCCTTCTGTAATCAAGGTAAAAGGTAGTTGGTTAGTCTGCGCCACAAGCTCTCTGACAACGTCAGAAATCTTCTACAACCTATATAAATGTGATCACCTCGTCTGGGGAAGAAAAAGAGCCGGGCCCAGTTGTTCAAAACTAACGATATCGTTAGTTAACGTATCGTTAAAACTTTGATCGTTAAATATTGCATATATACTAATATTTTTGCTGAAAAATGTGAGTAGCTTTTGCTACTCACATTTTTTCAGCAAAAATACCTGTGAATTAGATATTGTACTTTCTAGAACAGTTAACATTTTGACCACTAATGAGCTCGTTAAGCTAACGACGCTTTGAACTTCTGGGCCCTGATTGCTTTAATTTTCGTTGTTTTATTGTGTATGAGCTGTCCGTCAGTCTTCTTACTCTTCCTGTTGGTGTCATTGGTAGGATATGTTCTGTGATTGTGGCATTACCTGGACATGTACTTTATTATTTTCTGGGATTGATGCATACTGTGGCGTCCATTATAAAATTATTGATTAAGAACACTTCAGCTGTAAATACAGTCGACCTGATATCAAAGTCCAAGGGACCACTGAGAATTTTCTGTTTGAGATAACACTAATTTGAGAAAGAGCTGAAATGTTGGGAAAACAAAACCAATGTTGCCCGTTATTTAGTATGACTTAAGCAGTAGTTTGAGTTATCAGTGTTTGAGATAGCAAGAGTCAACTCTATATGACATTGCAATAACGTCCTTTCACTATTTACATACGAACGGTACGGGATTGGAATACATAACATCAGTGTGTCTACCCTTTCAGCCCTGCAGATCAATACAAATACTTTTACAAACAGGATAGATCCAGATGAAAAGGCTCCTTACGAGTCGCCTAATCAGGATCTACAATATTTGCCATTCTGTTATTTAATTTTAACTCTAACCCCTGTTTGCAACAATTGCTGTGTTCAAATTCAGAAAATGAAGAGCCCATTTTAGAAACTTCGGGGTGAAAGGATTTGAGTACTGAAACAAATGTTATAGATTTGAACTCAGTGTTCCTTGCAACAGCTGGGAATAAATACAATAAAGCAGGAACCACAGGCATACAGTTGCCTATGAGATCAGACAATAATATTTGGCACAAGCCAGGATGAGAGCTAATCTACGCATCAATTTAGTAAAACTGATAACCCAGCTAAGCTAATTTTCTTTGAAACAACATACGTCTTAACGAGACTTAGACGAAAGTAAATACTAAGGTCTGGCAAACTATATGGTGGTTCTTTTTACCATGCGTTCTAGAGGTTGTACTTCTACTAGAGATATTTAGGCTGTGGGGAACAGGGTGGGTACCAATTAGGGTGATGAAGACTGGAACCAAGGGTTATATTTGAGGATCTCAAGGGCTATATTTGATAAAACATTGGCTCCGACTGGACAATAGATGAGATGTTTGAATTTGTCAGTTTTACATTCAATTGCTAAACACTGAAACTTAAATTTGTCAATAGTGTTTTTGTGTGCTAGTGTTGAAAAATCAGACCTGATAAACTTTTTTCCCCCACCAAAATGAGCGTACATGTGTTAAAGGATAGAAAAGTGACAAAACATACATGCTGACAGACCCTTCTTTTTTGCGATGTATTTTGTCAGTCTAAGGCTAATCTTGAATTTGAGACCCGATTTGGTAGCCAAGGAATATTTTGAGGGTCAGAATTTAGCCAAATGCTATAATGGAAGCCTATGGAAAAAGTAATTAGGTTCCTGGCTCTTGTTATATCCGAATTATAGGGCTATTTTTTAAGCCACGTCGTGTTAATAATTTGTCACATTACGAAAACACGCCTAATCAAATATATTGAGAATTTTACTACCAGAAAATGAAAAGTTTCAGATGAAAAATTCTTGCATTTTTCATATTTCTACTCTAAACATAGATTGAGGGTACATGTTAGTACCCACAATCTATGTTTTGAGCAGGAAATAAGAAAACTAATGTTTACCCCTGAAACCCCAGTTTCACAGTACAAAAGTGGTGTTTAATGGGGTCAAAAATAAACAGGCGTGGTTCCGTGATGAAATGCGTAATAATGGATCTTTCCAACATTCACGATAGGGACAGTCCGTTCACGATACCATGGCATCAAGAGGAGAGATGGAAACGCTTTCACACGTGGAAGGTATTTTAACATTGCTTGTAAAAATTGTCCCCAACAGAAAAGGTGTGTGACCAAGCTTTTTGTGAAAGCTAACACTTCCTAACGAATAGGTTTAGATACTAACATTTTACTATGGTGGCAAATCAATACTTCTGTAGAACGATTGTACTAGTTTGCTTCGCGGAATGATATACAATTTAGTCTGCGATTAAACCGATTGTTTACATCTGTAGGCTCCATTAAACGATCGTAGAGAGACTAGAGTAAAACACTAGAATTCAATCAAGTTGCGGTTTCTTAGAAACGCTTTACTTATTTCGTAGCAAAACGTGCAAAGACCTAGTCAGAATAACCTGTCAGTTGTGTCTCTTTCTATACCATGTTTTCATATAGCATATCATTGCGGTTATCATACACCATCTTCTGCTTGTGTTTTCGATATATATATATATATATATATTGTACAGTTGCCGATGTTTACAGCTGATTCAGGAGGTAAGGGTGAGGGTTAGACGCTCGTAATATAAGGTGTAAGCCCTCACCCCGGCAACAGTTGTTTTGTTGATCGTTCTAAGATGGTATGTCTGTTGCAATTTGTTTTACTTTGTTCGTGACATTTGCGATGAAATGCTGCATTATGTTATGTAACTGAACCCTTACCTTATGCCTTGGGAGAGCTGTGTCCCGAGATTGTGGCCTTACCCATTACGAAAACATGCCTATTTAAAATGTACTGAAAATTTTACCACCAAAAGCTGAAAATTTTCAGATAATTTTCTTTTTTTTGTGCGTCAGAAGGCTGTGTTTCGTGAATGTGGCATTTCCCGGATATCTTCTCTTATATTTTTATATGTGCCTATCCAACTTGTGAGAATATTCTTGGTTAATTTAATTTTCACAAACGAATTTTGTTCTATGTTTAGCCGACCGATCAGAAGATAAGTGTAAACAAACTTCTTCTGAAGCGCTTTTCTGTAATTTGTTTGACTGATACAACCCAGACAAAATTGCTATAATTGATGCAACTAACCCTTAAAGCGCAAAGCACAACAACAGCAGACGACAATTTGAAATATTTTCTGACATTTCATGTAAATCGTCTGCTAGACAGGCGATTCACATGAAATGCTTTACCTTATTTTCTCTGAATAATAATAATAATAATAATAATAAAAATAATAGAAAGTCGTTTGCTACAATTCTGCTTGGTGCTTGAATGGTTAACAGTCTGATGGAAGATTTGAGCAGTATCGTGCCAAAAAGGGTTTTTGGGACATATGCGGGCAGCGACGGCCAAGATCAAACTGCGCATGCTCAATCTGATCAGCGATTGTATTGTCCGCGTATAGACTCACTGGATAGTATATACCGTACTGATGGTATATCAATAGTCCATTACGAAAACACGCCTATTCCAAATATACAGAAAATTTCACCTCCAAAAACTGAAAATTTTCAGACAAAAACTATGATATTTTTCATGTTTCTGCTCAAAACATAGATCGTGGATACTCGTTAGAACCGCCTCGGTGAGGCGGTTCTAACGAGTACCCACAATCTATGTGTTTGAGCAGAAAAAAGCTAAATAATGTATACCCCTGTAAACCCCAGTTTTACTATTTAAAAGTGGGGTTTTAGGGGGTCAAAATTACATAGGCATGTTTTCGTGATGTTCAGAAGGCACGGCTCTTCTTCTGGCTGTTCAAGGTCATCTTGCCACCATGTCATATTGTGCCTTGTCAATGATCAGATTTGTGTATAGCGTTTGTTTTGTTGTTGTTTTGTTTGTTTGTTTGTGTCTTTTTATTTATTTTTTTTTTTTTTTTTTTTTTTTTTTTTTTTTTGGTAATATGCATGAGGTGAAATCGTCACGTTATAATGAATCAAATATAATAACGAAAAATTTTAAACTGGGGTCGTTCTCCCCCTTCCTGAATCGGATTAGTTTTCGTTGTCCGAAAGAAGAAATTTTGTATCATTAGCTACCCAAAATGCGCTCGGTGAAGATTCTGATCAGACTATGCGAATGCGCAGGCTGGTCTGAATCTTCTCTGGGCACACATGTCCGACGGTACATTTTCTGACGTTGCGGCTCATATTGATATCGGTACATACAAATGTAATCAGAAATGAACAGTGTTTAATGTAATCAGAAATCAAGCCTTTTTAAATGTGATCAGAAATGAACAATTTTTAAATGTAATCAGAAACGAATACTTTTTAAATGTAATCAGAAATGAACAATTTTTAAATGTAATAAGAAATAAACACGTTTTAAATGTAATTAAAAATGAACACTTTTTAAATGTAATCGGAAATGAACACTTTTTTTAATGTAATCAGAAATAAACACTTTTTACATGTAATCAGAAATGAACATATTTGAATTTGATCAGAAATGAATACTTTTGAAATTAATCAGAAACGAATACTTATTTTAATTTAATCAGAATTGAACACTTTTTTTAAAAAAAATGTAATCAGAAATGAACATTTTTAATCTGGTGCTGTTGTCTTCATGACGTTTGACCGATGCATACTACATCACGAAAACATACCTATATAATTTTGACCTCCTTAAACCCCACTTTTATGTAGTAAAACTGGGGTTTACAGGGGTATACATTATTTTTCAAATTTCTGCACAAAACATAGATTGTCGGTACTCGTTAGAACCGCCTCGCCGAGGCCGTTCTAACGAGTACCCAAAATCTATGTTTTGAGCAGAAATAGGAAAAATATTAGAATTTTTTATCTGAAAATTTTCTTTTTTTTGGTCGTAAAATTTTCAATATATTTGAATAGGAGTGTTTTCGTAATGTGATATTGAAAACATACATTTGTCAAAGATTGCGTCGAGACATTCAGAATTTTATTTCTATTATCCATGCAAAACTTGCTGTAGAACTGTGAAAGTTATTTGCTCGCCGTGTGGCAATCGAAAGCTGGAGATAAGACTGTGCTTATCAGTAAACAACAATTTCACCTCCTTAACCCACGACGAGGGGGTATGTTAACGCACTGCGCTACTGATCAAAATGAACCGCACAGTAGGGAAACGTACCTTCGGACATGTGCGCCCAGCGAAGATTCAGATCAGACTGCGCATTCGCGCAGTGTGATCAGAATCTTCCCTAGGCGCATTTTCGATAGCCAAGAATGCAGTTTCGTCATGCGGACAAAGAAGACTGAACATACTGCGCGGATGCGCGGGCTGAGTTGAGTCTTCGTTGGGCGCACATATTCTAAGGTATGTTTTCTGACGTTGCGGCTCAAATGATTTAAACACTTCATCTGCCTGATGCTAAAAGTGTTGCGAAAAAGGAAAAGGGATCTTCGGGAATATGCGAATAGCGAAAGCCTGAATCATCCTACGCATCCAATTGTTATTATTGGGTACGGTATATAATGAATGTATTAAGACGGCAGTTAAAACTAGTCCAACTACGTACATTTGCAGACTGATCTTAGTAGTGCGTATTTTCTTGTAGCGTCTAGGCTATTAAAAAGTATCCTATACGCATTAGAACAATCAAGGTCCTTGGAGTTTGGTCAGAATCTTCCCCAGCAGCCAGATGGTGTTGAATAAACATTGTATCAACAGCAGCACAAAATCGCCGTTATGTCCTTGAAGGGTGCCTACACTATTCCTCATAATTCCAAGGTCAAACTATTAAGAAGTTAACCGAAAGCCAATTATTACCACGTTATCTTCCCTAAATTCTGACTGATAACAGGTCTAATAAAACGACCTTATATCAAATCAGTGCAAAGTACGCTTGCGAAAACTTTTAAGAGTAAATTAAATTATTTTCTTCCCACATTGGTATTTATCTGACTGTTGTTTATTAGAGGTCTAGCCTAGAAAATTTTCGTGTTGGTGTGTGTCTCTTCATTGATTTCAAGGGTCATTTCTTTTATACTTTTTATCCATCACGAAAACATGACTATATAATTTTGACCCCCTCAAACCCCATTTTTATATAGTAAAACTGGGGCTTACAGGGGTATACATTATTTTTATTATTTCTGCTCAAAACATAGATTGTGGGTATTCGTTAGAACCGCCTCGGCGAGGCGGTTCTAACGAGTATCCACAATCTATGTTTTTGAGCAGAAATATGAAAAGTATCAGAATTTTTTATCTGAAAATTTTCATTTTTTGGTGGGAAAATTTTCAGTATATTTAAATAGGCGTGTTTTCGTAATGCATTCCAGGGATTTTGAAATTTTATATGACGGTTACTGACGAGTCCTAACTGACCAAAACTAGATGGCGCTTATTACAAGTCCAGGAAATAAGACAAAACATCACGAAAACACGCCTATATAATTTTGACCCCTTAAACCCCACTTTTATATAGTAAAACTGGGGTTTACAGGGGTATACATTATTTTTCTTATTTCTGCTCAAAAACATAGATTGCGAGTACCCACAACCTATGTTTTGAACAGAAATATGAAAAATATCAGAGTTTGTCATATGAAAATTTTCAATTTTTAGAGGTGAAATTTTCTATATATTAGAATTGGCGAGTTTTCGTAATGAATTACCTGGTGCCATCTCTCAGGTACAAAAAGGACCTTGACACAAGAGCGTTGCCAGTACAGCGATTGTCCACGTGGTGTTCATCTGTCATCGGCGTCTAGTAGACAAATGTTAAAATGCTTTTCAAACTTTTTCAACTCATGATAGATTACGTAACAGCTGATATTTCAACCGATAATTAGTTTATGCGAGTTTGAGGAAGCAACCTCATCCACCTGCATCAACACTGATTTTAAGTGTCTGTGAATTTTAATCGTTTTAGTTGACTACTCTCTCGGTAAGTTCAGCAGACGACAAATTGATAATAGTTTTCTTGTATTTCCCAGAAAAAGGGTCTGACAGTTCATGCAAACTGTCTCCATTGGAAATAATTTGCATGGCATTTCAGAATCTATTTTCTGGGGAATATATAAAAAAAAAATTCAATATGTCGTCTGCTAAAAATTTCACCCTGAGTGCTAAGCGTTAAGAAGGATGTGTTCTTCCATGCTTCTTGTGGTTTGCTTATCTGTTCTTGAGATAGCATTACGAAAACATGCCTATTCAAATATATTGAAAATTTTACCACCAAAAAATTGAAAATTTTCAGATAAAAAATTCTGATATTTTTCATATTTCTGCTCAAAACATAGATTGTGAGTACTCGTTAGAACCGCCTCGGCGAGGCGGTTCTCACGAGTACCCACAATCTATGTTTTGAGCAGAAATAAGAAAAATAATGTATACCCCTGTAAACCCCAGTTTTTTTCTATATAAAAGTGGGGTTTAAGGGGGTCAAAATTATATAGGTGTGTTTTCGTGATGGAGTTTACTTGTTATTGAGGTGCAATACAAATGCATTCGACACTATGACAAATCAGACACGTTATTATTATTATTACTATTATTATTTCTGTTCTCAACTATTGAACAGATTATTATCAGCAATAAAAGCTATTCAAGAAAAAGAAATCGCGACTTATTTCCCAACTCAAAAAATACCTAATGACCCATAAAAAAAAACGACCTTTGCTAGAAGAGCAGACACACATCAGGGTCTGTACTGTTTGCGGTGATATTAACCATTTACAAAAACAAAGGCCATTAAAAAAGATATTTTCGATAAAAAAAAAAATGGTCACTTCGAGTCAATTGAAGATTTATTCGTGAATTAAGGGGAATGGGTAAGCTTTCTGGGTGGTCAGTTCTCTCAAAAGTGTTTTACCACCCCTTAAATGAGTTCTAGATTCTACTATAAAAGGAGATATTTTGTTTTTTTAGTAGAAAAATTTCAAGAAGAGTTTCGATGTGCAGAAAGCAAACAAAAACTTTAAGAAAAAAATGGCCGTTTGTCTTGTGAAACATGGCCGAAAATGGAAAATCTACCAAAGCTTGTATCATCTTACCTAGGCTATTGTTCTCTCAGGAGTACACTGCTTATGTTTTAACTTCATTAAATGTTACTCACAACAGTGCTATTTTTTTAACCAAATACCCAGTCAGCATTCTACGTAAATCTATATCGGGCCGTCATCGGCCCGTCAGGGTAGCTGACGGGCCGATGACGGCCCGATGTAGATTTACGTAGAATGCTAGCTGGGTAAAAAGCCTACTAAGCATTTTGAATTGTCATTATTTTCAACGGTAAAGCGCAAAAAAGTTGGTGTCAACTATTTTGGTACGTTGTGTTTATTTTGCTATTTTATGCAAAAGTAGGTAAAATTAATAATAATTGAAAGTTGGTAAAATTAAAAATAATCATAAAACAACGGCTAATCTAAATCAGTTTTCATTTGAATTTTCAGAGAAACTCATATTATATTATATATTATATTATATATGACAATTCGGACATAGCAACAATATCCCTTGTTGTTTCTTATTATATAATAAACAAAACCTTTAAATCACTTTAAGCAAAATCAACGTTTTGAGGGCTGTAGAAACTTAATATTTGAATACTACGTACAGTGTCTCCCAACTTTTCACTGTACTATGTTTATAAAAACGGGGTCTTAAAATGATTAATATTCATATGAAGCAATTTAGAGTGGGCTATTATGTATTTGCCCAACGAGAAACCATGCATTAAAGCGTAATTTTTCCGGCTGCAAATAAGACGTATTTTAGGTAATAGAATGAATAAAATCCTCTCACGATCATAAGTATGACAATTTCGAGACAAGAATGCTAACCATAAAATTGCCTTGATAATGCAGTTTGTAATAAAGTGTGTCTTCTGTCAAGGAGAGGATGTGAAATTGGGAAAAAGGGCATTTATGCCATTTGCAGACACTTCGTATTTTCTATAAAGAAATAAGAAAATAAATATCAGGACTCAGCTGTTCAAAGCGTCGTTAGCTTAACGAGCTCGGAAAAAATGTGAGTAGCTTTTGCAAAAGCTACTCACATTTTTTCAGCAAAAATATTAGCGTACATGCCATATTTAATGATCAAAGTTTTAACGATACGTTAACTAACGACATCTTTAGTTTTGAACATCTGGGCCCAGTACTTTTCAGCTGCATAGTCGGGAGCTATGAGACCAGGTTTTGGGGTAGTTTTCAATGTGTGATGCCTGTATTTAAAATAACCCCATCACCACTACACCACCACTAACCATTAACCTAAAAGTATAACTATATGGTTCTAGATAGCTATTTTTAAATCAAGAATTTTGACATTTTTCCTGATTTCTTGATTAACACATATCCATAGGTACCCAATAGAAGCATCTCTGCAAGGCGCTTCTAAAGAGTATCCAAAAGATACCTTTTTATGGAGAAATAAATGAGCTATTTTATCTTGACAACGGTCTTTTCTAGAGCAATGCAAGCCATGCAGTTTTTTTAATCATGGCGAATGAGGAAGAGTTTGATTTCTAAATACATTAAGACATATTCATGCGCCGGCTTCGGTGGCTCAGTTGAATGCGCGTCCGACTGGTGATCAGGAGATTGCGATTGCGAGTTCGACTCCCCCGCAGGGTCGGCAACATTCTTTCGTGAAGATTGACCATGAGCTACTTTCTACGGTCATTCTCCCCCTTCCGCTTATTCAAGAAGGGCAGTTGTCAGTTTCTGGTGAAAGTCTGTGTACACTACTGGTTAACCACTTAGAGGACTAAGCCTGCCCAGTAAAAGTGTGGTTAGTTAAACTGACCGCGCTAGACATGACCCATATGGGTTGACTGGGCTTGAACCTCGACACAAACAAATAAACCTGTTTATACAGCCAGCAAAAAAGATTTTTAGAAGCGAAAACAAAATAACAATTTGAAGAGCTGGTTTAGAAACAGCAAAGTTCTGAAAATAAATAATGTATACTTTACGTATCCATACACTATATGTGATGGGGGATCATGAAGGTGGAGATAACATTGGCTTGTTAACGAAATTTTTGACCATGTATATGTATAGGTTATCGCATAGTCTTAAATTTCATGGATGGGTAATAATACTTTGGTTTCGCAAACGCAAGTCCATACCAAATAGTCTATGGCAAGTTACACATCGAACTTTCATACATTTAAGGCTAGATTCGGGTTTTATATCTACGTACTACGGAGACATTTCAGATATAAAATCAATTTCGAAATACGTACATTTCAGATATAAAATCAATTTCGAAATACGTGGAAAATGATTGAAGGCCATGAATGTTGTATATAACTACGTTCTCGTCGTCACAGAGTACTAAACTAGTCCGTTGATAAAATACCTAGCCTATTTAAATTTCCAAAGTCATTCATAATTTTGAATGAATCGAGTCTGTGTATGTGTTGTCAATGTTGTTTAGATAAGGCGGACCTATGGAAAAGAGATAACCTAGTTGTATGAGAAGGATTTTGACTATCTTTACAAACTATGGTTCTTGGTGTAACCTCCGTCTTTAGTACGGACAAAGTCCTTTTGTTTATACCCAGCTAGCATTCTACGTAAATCTACATCGGGCCGTCATCGGCCCGTCAGCTACCCTGACGGGCCGATGACGGCCCGATATAGATTTACGTAGAATGCTGACTGGGTATTTCCTTATCCACACAAACGAAGTTTCTTACATTTAAGGGAAATTGATAATCTTACAGGGGAGGCAACACTGTTAAAGGGTCAACTCTAAAAGGAAACGAATGCTCTCTTTTGGAGCAAATTCTTCCTTTTTAGAGTATATCCCTTTTCAGAAGGGCTTGGGGTGCAATAAGCAAACAGAAAGTCAAAAGTTGTCCCTTGGCAATAATGGCGGAAACTGTCAAAATTATTTTACCTCCCTTCTTAAAAGAGGTCTACTCTATAAGGAAAGAATTGCTCCCAAAGGGGAGCAAATTCTTTCACTGAAGAGTAGTCCCCTTTTCAGAAGGAGCTTCAGAAAATTCTTTCATTGCAGAGTAGACCTCTTTTCAGAAGGGACTTCTGAAAATTCTTTCATTTGTACAGTAGACCCCTTTTCAGAAGGGGCTTGGCGTGCTGTGCCGCAAAGCAAACAGGAAATCGCAAAAGTTGTCTCTCTTGTCAAACATTGCGGAATACATATATTCACCAGGCGTATTCAGCCCCATTAAAACAAGCCAACAGTAATGTCCTGAAAGCATTTTAAGTCAGTAAAATAAGAGTACGCCAAACTCTAACTATATGAAGAAAAGAAACGGGCCATTGAAAATAAATGACAGGATATTAGGATCATGCTAATGAGATATAATTACCCTGCCAAAAAACAAGTGTGGATAGAACGAATATCTCATGACAAAATGAAACAATACCTGCTTACTGACAGGTGTTTGTGCCATCCAATCGTCTTTTGTCAATTGCAAAATGTGTTTACAGTGTTATAGGCAGTGCAGGTTATGCAAAGGCCAGCTTTGAGTGAAAGCTAAACTTGAGATACTATATAAAACCAGCAAAAAACGATAGAATTTCTTCAAAGGGTCATGAAGTACCCAATCATGAAATGAGCCGAAAGTTTGAAAAACCTACCTGCTGACGTGTGTGCCCAATGAGACTAAAATCAGCCTGCGCATCCACGCAGTATGATCTGAATCTTAGTTTTCCGCATGAAGAAACCTTGCATTTTTGGCTATCCAAATGTGCCAAGTGAAGATACTGATGAGACTGTGCGAATGCGCAGGCTGATCTTAATATTCGCTGGGCGCACATGTCCGATGGTACGATTTCTGTCATTGCGGCTCGAATGACGAACAGCAAGACACACTATAATGCATTGGCCCAGGCAAACTAGCATGCGCATTCGCCAAATACGGAAAATGATGCACAATATTTACCCTAAATATTCAGACACCTTAATTGATGCGCGACGTTGGAAAAAAGGTTTTATGTCATTTGCGAACAGCTAAGGTCCAGATGAGCGTGCGCATCCGTGCAACCTGGTCTGAACATTCTCTGTTCATTGACATATACTACAATATCTATTGATTCCGTAAGCGGGCAGCGAAGGCCCTAATCAGCCTGCGCAAATGCGCAGGCTGATCAGGGCCTGCGTTGTCCGCAAATAACATAAGGGCCCTTTTCGTGCATTGCGCGTCATATATCATTACTACACATTCTAAACTGTCCTATAATTTCAAGTCAATTTTACTACCTGTTGATACGTCCAATAAGTGCTGTACGAGTTGGAAACGGTGTATATGCTAATCCGACGCCACTTTTTGTTACGTTGGCTCTGGGTCCACACTGTTTGCTCAGGTCTACCCCAGTGTCCGAATACCAAGGGCAAATATGGTTAATGAACAACAAACTGAGATGTGCAAATCATGTTGTGAAGTCGCCCATTTGTAATCTAAACTGACATCATGTGATTGATTTTAATGCAAAACATAATGCAGAGTCTCAAGAAAGTAAATAACTGACTGGTTGACACGTACTTTCGTAGAAAAAGGAAACAAAAACTGCGGATATGCATTTGTTTAGATAAAATGAATGTCGAAAACAACAACTACCAAAAAGGTAAATGAAATGTTCAGGAAGTTCGACAATCACTCGATACCCTACATGTCCTAAAATTTGGACAACTCCATTTTACTATATGTCGATGTTTCTAAAAACTGCCTAATGCTTGGGTCTGATCTCCCAGGTAACGCCGAGCGTGGTAATAACGTCGTTTCGACGCTGCTGCGACGTCATGACGTCGCGTTATTCTGACGTTCTGTGTTTCCTGGGCTGTGTCTACATTGTTTGGTCAGAAATGTCTATCCGAATATATATGGTAATAAATACATTAATAACTACTTATGTATCTACCGTTATTTTAACATCACTCCAAGAGTACTTTTTGTCAAGTGCTGTATTCAAAACCTTAAATTTGTAAGTTTTTTTTTTCTTGAATTAATATTAGATTTTAACTTTTAACTAGCTCTTTAAATTACATCTGCTTAAAAGCTAATGGATACCGTATTTCTTGTTAACTTTTTTTTTTTTTTTTTTTTTTTTTGTTTGTTTTTTTTTTGGTTTTTTTTTTTTTTTTTTTTTTTTTTTTTTTTTAATGTAGGCCTTATCCAGCATTCTACAGTAGAATTACATATCTGAGCCCAGAAAATTACTGATTCACCCTTCTCTCGAAATGGACAGCGTAAAATGTCCCAGTATCCTGAATTTCGATACAAACATTGGAAATGTATCTATATCAATGCCTAACACTGAGAACCAACTGAGTATTGCTTATTGTAGACCTTATTAACGCATAGCATGCCGGGTTAAATTTCAGCAGACGGCATTTTAAATGTTTTTATTATTATTATTATTATAAATTTCCCAAAACACAGACTTTGGCATTTCATGCAAATAGTCTCCATTTCTCCAAAAGAAGACATCTTGCATGAGATGTTAAAGCCTGATTTATGGGAAAAATAAGAAAACATAACAATATGTCGCCTGATGAATTCGCACAGAGAGTGGTAAAGATTAATTATGACATATATGGAATTTTATCTCCTATTCCCACAAGCTAAGATTCGAGGTTGTGTTACTTATTAATATGATCAGTCTTTGTTTAAAATCATTGACACCTATTATACGGGTGAGGAGTCGAATGGATTATATTACCAACACCATGTAGCTCTTCTTTTGGACAGTTTTGGAATTTAGTCTGCATTAAGAGCACCTCTCTTAGAAGAAGACAGTTGTTGAAACTTTCACACTGCTAGTTCTCTATACTGGCACCATAGCTTATGCAGTTCGCATGTAGACTCTCTTTAATTAAATTCATAAATAAAAAAATCCATGGATCTTCCTTCGCTCATGTGGAGTTACCAGTTTGTCTTGTTTCGTGCTATTTTATGTCCCCAACTGTGAAAAGTGGATGGGCATATTGATTTTGCATTGTTCTTTCGCCCGTTCGTTTATTCGGCACATTTTAACTTGTGTACCAGATATCTCAAAAAGTGTTTTAGCTAGGGCATTGATATTTGGCACACTTATTGGGGCTGAGGAGTAATATCACCTGATATATCACCTATATCACTTAACTTAAAATAAGATAATTTTTTGTACGCCCTTTTTTAAATTTGGCATTTTGTTGGGGGTGTAGTGACTTACAAAGGTTCATCAATTTTGTACCAAACTATGTCCTTTCATAGCTATTTATAACCCATGAACCTTATAAATGTAGCTTTGTTATATCCCTCTAATTATAGAAAGCATGTTTATTGCAGTTTAGACATCCTTGTACATGCTAGTTAAGGTGAATGGACACACCTTTAAGAGAGATTATCCGAACTTGAAAGTGTCCGCCTTCTTTTCAAGGGTAACTGCTCTTATAGAAATAATCCCCAAGGGAAGCAATTTATTCTTTCCTTCAAGAGTATCCCAATTAGAGACAGAATCACATACATTTGTAACAGATAAGCAAATCCTTTTCATCTAGAATGACATTACGAAAACACGCCTATTAAAATATATTGAAAATTTCATCACCAAAAACTGAAAGTTTTCAGATAAAAATTTTATTTTTTTTTTTTTTTTTTTTTTTTTTTTTTTTTTCATATTTCTGCTCAAAACATAGATTGTGGGTACTCGTTAGAACCGCCTCGTCGGTTCTAACGAGTACCCACAATCTATGTTTTGAGCAGAAATAAGAAAAATAATGTATACCTCTGTAAACCCAAGTTTTACTGTATAAAAGTGGGGTTTAAGGGGGTCAAAATTATACAGGCATGTTTTCGTGATGTCTCCCTTTAGAAAAGGAGAGTTCAATCTAGAGAGCTCACATTTTAATATTGATCTACCTTAAAGCAAATCATGACCAATTCACGTGTAAGGTGCCAATTACATTGGCGAAAGAAAGAGGTCGCCTGTATCTAATTTCCTATTTACGTTTGTTTCCCGGATGCATTCGCTTCCTGGTCAGTCAAAAATGAACTGATGTGACCAATATTGGTAAGATCCCCACTCCTCCCCCCCCCCCCTCCCCACCCCCGCCCCAAAATGGTAATTGGAAAACAGTGCAGATCTTGATCAGACCCCGTGACCAGGGTCTATACTGTTTGCATTAGATACGGGAATTTTATAAAAGAGTAATAAAAAAAAATAACAGACACCCTGCTATTGGAAATAGACCTTACCAAAAAGTTGTGGCATACGAGTCCGCTCGACGTAAATAAGTTAGAAAAAAAAGAAGAGTCAAAGATACCCGAGTAAAGCAGACGACCGAATTTAGACTAATATTATTGACTCTAAATGTTGGCACTGAAAAGTTTGAGCGAACAGTGCTATCTTAAATCACACTGATCCTATCATAGACTTCTATAGTGTTAGCCATTCCCCAGCATGGTAAATTTAAGATAATTACAATACGAGGGATGTTCGAAATGAATTGCTTATTTCTATCTGGAGACTTCAAATTTCAAGTTAGCCCAAAAGTACTCATTTCATGCCCTCGAAGTACTCCCCGTGGCTAGAAATGCAAAGTTTCAGCCGATGTATCCACTTCTTGAAGGCGTCACGGTACGCTGATTTGGGCACAGTAATAAGGTACTGATGAATGGCAAATCCAAATGCCTGTCGGGACTGGTATTTCTGCCCAGCAAGGAATGCTTTCAATTTCGAAACAAAAAGAAATCACACGGGGCAAGGTCTGGGGAATACGGGGGGTGAGGCAAAACAGTTACCTTTTCTTTCTTCAAAAACGCCGTTACTATTGCGGAGGTATGAGCTGGGGCATTGTCATGTAGAAGACGGACATGTTTAAAACCAGTGGCAGGGCGTCGTTTCTGATAATACTTTTTTTTCAGTTTCTTCAGTACTACGTCTTTGTAGTACTTTCCGGTGATGCTTTTGCCATTTTTCACTGGCACTTTTATTGCGACTCTTTCACCAGAGAAGAAGATTGCATACAAAGCCTTCTTTGTACTCAAAGAACGTTTGGCAATTATTGGGCGTTTGCTGTGTTTAGTAGCCCAGATCTTACTGCTAACCTTTCTGACGGGCTCAAAATAATGGACCCAGGTTTCATTACCTGTGACGACATTGGCAAACTGCTTTTTGTCATATTTTGGAAACATTTGAAGGAGCTTTTGGGCCACTTTAACCCGTGGCCTCTTTTGCTCGTCAGTCAACAGATGTGGCACCCATCTAGCAGAAATCTTTCTGACTTTCAAATGCTTCTTCAAAATAAGGTGAACCGTTGAAAGTGATATGCCTACCTTTCGTGCAATATCACGAACTGTAAATCTGGCATCTCCTTCAATGATTTCCTTTATTTTGGAAACGATTTCTTTACGAGATGCAGATTTTGGCCTACCTGATTTCGGTGCATTTTTGATGGACTCTACACCAGACTCAAATTTCTTTTTCCACCGCCGAACTGTGTCATAAGACACACAAGAAGGTCCAAAAGCAGTAGAAATTTCAGTCATCAGCTTCTTCAAAGAACAACCAAGTTTTGAGCGAGCTTTGATGTAAGCCCGTATTTCATCTTTTTTGTCGACGCTTCTACCAACCATTTTTACTGCAGTGGTCAATGACTGCGTGTATTCAAATGGCAAATTTTATGTCTTACACTTAGTCTAACATGTACATTTATACACCATTGTGTAGATATTGAATAACCCTATACAGGTATGTATTGGTTTTTATCGTGCCCCACGTGGATATCGAGCTAGAGGACAATAAGCAATTCATTTCGAACATCCCTCGTAACTGGTTTAGGTGTCCCAGTTTTCTAGATTATTACGGAACAACCATTCATGCTTAGCATCCCAAATCAAAGGATCTAGGCAAACAGTGTAGAACCCGATCAGACGCCGCAATGTCTATATTGTTTGTAATAAACGTAAAATGTCCTTAAAAGAAGTTATAAAAATACACAAACCAGATTCCCCTTAAACTGAAAGTGGACCTGCACAAACAGTGAAAATGAAAAATTCAATATGCATTAATGCGTAAACAGACCACTTTCAAATTAATACACTGACGTTTGCATGACCAGTAGGTTTTCTACAGACCATTCCGAAGCGGCTTCAGTTCTTTTTTGTAAGTCGATGGTTTCATTTGTTGCATTTCATTAGGAAAAGACGCGTATTCAAATATAATGAAAATTTCACCAACAAAAACTGAAAGTTTTCAGGTAAAAATTCTGATATTTTTTCATATTTCTGCTCAAAACATAGTTTGTGGGTACTCGTTAGAACCGCCTTGGTGAGGCGGTTCTAACGAGTACCCACAATCTATGGTTTTGGGCGGAAATAAGAAAATAATGCATACCCCCGTAAACCCCAGTTTTACTATATAAAAGTAGGGTTTATGGGGGTCAATATTATATAGGTGTGTTTTCGTGATGGTTTTCTCATTGTTTGTTTCTCATCTCTTTTGCTTTTGGTACGTCGGGGAAGGTTTTTGCTTATTGATTGTGCCATATCCTGGGCATCATCCTGTATATTTTTTTATCTTAGGATTTTCTAGACGGCACAGTTACATGAAATAAACTATCAAGTCCAAAACGTGATTAGGTTACAAGTAACTGTCAAGATTGTGGGGAAATCAATTGTTTAATCCACAAGTTTGTATTTGTTTAACCAGTACATGTACATTTATATAGTCTCGTATATTGCAAGTCATCTGGCGTATTCAGTCGAAACAGTCGTACAGTTAGACGGTGCTGGAACAGTGTAGACCCCGGTCAAACAACCACTAAAATGTTTGATAAAGGGCAACACTGTTTGTCATTCCGACAAAACAGTTTAGACATATCATATCGTCAGTTGGACGTATTCTTAATTTACGCTAAGTATGGTAATGTGTCATAAAGTCTCGGTATTTAGGGTAAACATAGTAAGCAGGATGGGATAATGGACATAAATGGGTTAACTTTTTCTTAATATTCCGAATATTTAGAAATAAATAACCCATTTATGTCGAATGGACTGTTCTACCTCTAAATCTCTGGACTGGTCCATTTCCAGTAGGAGACAATTTGCACGAAATGTTAAAGCCTATTTTCTTCGCAAAATATGAACATATTACAAAAAGTCTTTTGCTGAAAATTTAACAAGCACACAGAGGGTTAAGGAATTGATGTGTTCGAATATTTACGGTAAATACGTTATATCACATGCCCATTTTAACCTGAACTTGTTCGCTTCAAATAACGTCTCCAGGAAGAGTTACAGGTCGTTAATCTGTCCTACTTTTCACCTTCGTCTCTCGACAAGATGAATATAGGTGAACTATTTTGTGCCGTCAGACAAATGAGAAAAACAGTTAACACTTGTTGCTTTCTTACAGCTGGCTGCATCAGAAAATATGGTCTTTTCCTTGACTTGTTCATACCCACAGTTCCAGATAAGATAGATTTGCATTTACGAGTGATATTAATCCCAGTAAGCTTGCTACATATATCTATAGCGGGCCGTTATCGGTCCGTCAGGGTAGCTGACGGGCCGATAACGGCCCGCTGTAGGTTTATGTAGAATGCTAGCTGGGTTGTTTCTATTTCTTAAAAATAAAAACACTCTACTGGCAAATAATAAATACGTCTGTCACAAGCGAAAGGCAAGTTTAAGGGCAGTGGATACACGTTCATAATAGGAAGCTCTGTCAAATTATTTTTGTTTGCTCTCTTCTCAAAAGGGTCTACTCTAACAGGGAAGAATGTGCCCCTTTGGGGCCTGAGATGCAGAAAAGCAAACCGAACGTCATGAACGTTGTCTTCCTTGTATAATGTTGCGAAATATCTTCGATATAATAACTTCAATGGCTCAAATGCGGATGACTCGTTTACCGTGGATGATTCGAACTCGTTTTTTTTTTCGTTCCTAGGAAATGCTTCCGATATCTCAAAAAAAAAAAAAAAAAAAAATATTTAGGAATATTTTAGGGTAACTTTATTTTATAAAAAAAAATGTATGTTGCGCGTAATTAGAATCACCCCATCGAGGCGATTCGAATGAGAACTCAACATAACATTATTTTATAGAAGATCGGACTGGCGCTATGATTAATCCTCAGTGGCTCGAACTACTCGTGTCCAGAACAAATATCAATGGTCGCACAGATGTTCGAGCCACTGAAGTTTGACTGTACCAAGTTTATTCGTAGAAAGACCAAATTTATCCGTAGAAAGACCCAGTTTATTCTTAGAAAGACCAAATTTATCCGTAGAAAGGCCTTTCAACATTTCCTCAGCTGCACTTTGCCCTTAATTTGTACTGCGTTTCAAGTCTCCGTCCATAAATTTGCTCTTTCTGCATTGGAGTAAAATCGGCTTTGATGACCCCGTTGTTTGTCCCGAGGTGAACAGAGATGGAAAGGCACTGCTTACACAGTTGTACAGACTTCTTAGGGTTAAGTTTTTCGCTGTACATATGATACACGACATACATGTATATTTTATGAAGACCCCCAAGCAGATAGTATATGCGGTTTGTCATGCGTCTTCCCTGAGTGCAGCTGAGAAAATTTTAAATAGCCTTTCTAGGGTTTTTAAAGTACGATTTCATTCATGTCCATAAACCGCTCCACAAAGACTTAGTGAATGAATGAGGAGAGGGAAAATGTAAATGAGCCGTGAAACATAACACCAGAACCTGGTGGCAATTTTCACTTTTCATTCACGTTTTATTTTACACTTGATTCAACCCTATTAGTAGACTGGCCCCAGTCTCCAGTGACTAAATATTTGTTTTCTTATATTCTGTTTAATAATTCACTAAAATAAAACTAAAGTAGTATCGTGACTATAAAGGCTGGTCACTTAATGACTAGTTTTTTGGCGGTTTTATTTTAGTGGTTTATTAAACAGGATTATGAGAATAATATTTATTCGCTGGAGACTGGAGCCAGTCTATCCTGTACCATTTTTACCCCTAAGTATTCGGACAGACAGGCCAGAGTAAATTATGTAGTCCGATCAGGGTCTACTGTTTGCCACTCGTTCTGCAGTTTTTAGACATATCAACAAGAAGTCAAATCGACCTGTATGACAAATAGTTATAGTAACAGAATATTTAGTTTAAATACGCATACTTACTTTAAATATCAGCAAACAATATTTCAAAATACTTTCAAAATTTATTTTCGTTTCTTGGATATGGTTCTCATAAAATGCTATATCTTATTTTACCGTATTAGAAAAGTTAGAAAACGCCATTCATTAATGATCTACTTACTTCGTCGCAAATCAACTGTAGGTTAAGCCAGTGTAATTAGCCACTAGGGCCAAAGGAAACCCAGTTATCTCTGCTTTTCTTGTAGTGTTGTGTTCCCATCTGGATAAATGTAGTTTCCTTTTATAACTATCAGGATATTTTTGTTTGATGTTTTGCATCATAACATAGTTTTAGGACTTGTTGGAGTACCTCGCCGAGGCGATTCCAGTGAGTCAATGCAGGGTATGTCTTAGTGCAAAAATAACATACATGCTTTTATTATTCCCTTTCTCTAAGTAAGCATTCTTTATAAGTCTATAGCGGGCCGGTATCGGCCCGTCAGGGAGCTGACGGGCCGATAACGGCCCGCTATAGATTTATAAAGAAGTTACTCTTGACTTGATTTTACCATACGTTTAGGCTACATAGTTCATGGCTCCAGATAAAGGTTATAATTTATTACAACTATATTTAACCAGTAAAGCACTGAATGAACTCTGTCCATATGCAAATGTAGCAACCGACGTTATGACATATACTGTCAGTACTGACCCAGATCAGCTGTTCGCCAAGTTTTTAAGGGCAATATGATGCTGATGATTTTGTAGCCTCTGATCAAACAGCGAATGCACAAGCTAATCTGAGTCTACAGTAGTCGCATATGTCATAAGCTCGCTTTTTATCCGAGAGACTCAAATGATATTCAGGAAAACCTAAACATCACTGAAATAAACAAGGCTTCATGCGGCGCAGAAACTTTGATAAATTAAGTTCTTGTTGCTTTGGACTCGTTGCCAACAGCTTTTTAACCCTTGTCATGTTGAATAATTTAAGATGCCACGCCCACTTCTAATTTTTAGCCAGTCATATTATTTGATCCAGGTTGTTGATAGAAAGTCAACAATACTTAATGACAAACAGTGCAGATCCAGATCAGTTGGCTTAAAGAAGCCAACTGATCTTGATCTGCACTGTTTGCAAAAGCAGGGCATATCGGGTTCAGCAGGGCAATGGTTAATTTATTAGCAAGGTTCGCAGCATTATAAAATAATATGAAGAGAATATTTCTATTCTTTATCCAGACGGACACTGCATTTACAATATGATATGAAATATATTCTTAACAAAGGTCACCGACCTTTAGGGAAATGCCCTCTCACACACATATAGGCCCCACTACATTATGATATGCCTATAGATGTATGTCTGTTTAAAAGGACTTGGAAATGGTTATTCATACAGAATTAATGGTAATTCAAAATGCATTACAAAGCGGTGTCTCGGAAAGAAAAAATACAACCTAAAAATCGATGTTCTCCACCAGTAAACAAACAACAAAAATAAAACGCTTATTTTCAAACATAACCTTGCATTATCGATTTCACAAACATCTTAAGATATATTTTATTTCAAACTAGAGTATATGAACAAGTGCACTAGAAAACCCCAGTATTGCCGTATTCCAAATACCCTGCGCATTCGCGTAATCTGGTCACGACGTCGCAATAAGCCTACATAAATTATGAATATTGCAGAATCATAACTCTAACATTAAAGTCTCTAAATGAAGAATACGGGGCTGCGCATGCTGGTCTAGGCCGTGAATGTTTGCATGTGGCATTAAGTACGCTTTCCTCTGCCCGGCCTATATGTTTTATTTTACCCAGTATAGATTTTCACATTGTGCTTCGATAACTGGCTATTACCGGGTATATAGTAGAAGGCTGCTTCAAGGTGAATGTATTCCAATAAAAACCGTATAAAATTGTAACAATTAGCTAGGATTGTTAGCATTTTTTTTCCTACAAAAGTCGAAAATAAGGGCAAGGTGTGCCTCCTTATGAATGTGCCATGTCAAGGGAAAAGGTGTATTCAACTATATGCGCAATGCGCTTCGACATCGTCTAAGCTAAAAAGGCCCCGATCAGATTGCGCGGATGCGCAGGCTGATCGAGGACTTTGATGTCCCCATGTGTTCATCAGTACATTGCATACTTTTTAGTAAGTTAAAACTTTGCAATGACATAAACTTAAAAACCCGGCGTAGACTGTGTAGATGCATGCAAAGGGAATTCTAGGTTTTCGCTGTTTACATATATGAATGTGCTGGTCTTCCCATGGGTATCAATCATACTCCACATATTTACTGGGAGTGCATGGTTGGAAAATAGCAGGGAAATGACGGTGTGTCTCAAGAGTATCATAAAACAATCTTATGACATTATTCTTCCTAATTGGGGCTAAAAACTTTTTTTCAGATTCTGTCACACAAAAATAGCTGTGTTGCGTGCGAAACTGACAGTGTCTTGAAACTGAGCTGAGGAAATGGACCTGAAAGTGAATGTTAAACGACATTATTGCGTCCTCTGTTGAATTATTTATCCATTAAGGCCCGAAGAAACCTATCCATTTCCGACATTCAGAGAATGTAAAAGCCAATATATACTTACAATTGACTTCCTGTACTGAAACCTCCATGACAGATGGTTTAGATTTTGTTTTCTTTTGATGAAACGAATGCTAGTGTGCCTAGTGTTTTATCGCCAGGTCCATGTGCCTTCAGTCTAAAATCATTTTTGTTTACAGACCATCTTGTTACCATCCGTTCACTTATACCTAAACATTTTGAAGTCGTACAAGTTACTAGCGTGTATCTAAGTATGCGTGACCTTGGTGGCGTTGGTTCAAATTCTTGAAGGTAGGGCGGAGATCAAGCTTAAAGACAGACAGTCGTTTCATGCCTAAGTGTGCGCTTCAAATGCTAGAGATTATGCATATACCGCTTCAAATATATATATAAAGATACATCAGCATGTGAAGATTCAATTACGGTAACTGGAGCAAGAATTATTTCCAACCAGATACATAATTTTGCCTCATCTATGGTTACGTACAGCGCACTGCTGTGGCCGCATAAATCATAAAAGAAATCCCTCGCGTTGAAAATGTATTGATATCCAATGCTTATTGCTTGATAATAGACTTTATTCTCGACAAAAGGACTTCTAGTTTAAATGACCAGTACAGTTCAAAATCAGTTCATGCATCCACGTGATCTGATCAGATCTACCATGTTTGCTTACACACTGTTCGAATATTAAAGTATATCTAAGTAAGAGTAGCTGTCACGGAAGATCTCAGACTATACATCTACAATGTCAGAAGTCTTCACCGTTGAAAGGTCTGGGTTCTGCTTTTGTCCTAAGGCCTTTTTTCTACTTTCATGTGATATAATTATCCACAGCATCACATAATAATGTCCGATATAGTTATTGCGGTTCACCGAATTTATCTAATTTAGCTTTATTAGTTCATTGACGCTTAATTGGATAGGCATACATTGGTAACTTGGTCAAACTACAAGCTTTGCATAAGACTCCCTGATCATTCTGACAACAACTAATATAATTTAGTCTGCGATCTACTCTAACTGTACAATTTGCGTAATCATCAAAGTACATATCATATGTATCAACATTGCTGGTCTACTTTTGTATACTGACTGTTTTACAAATGGGCCGGGCCATGTGAAAACGTGTCTTCGGACATATGCAGACAGCGAAGGCCCTGACCAACCTGCGCATCTGCGCAGACTGATCTGGGCCTTCGCTGTCCGCAAACAAAATCATTTTATACTATAGAATGTTACAATGGAGAGCAAATGTTCATATGAGACTTTGTGCCTGCGTACATGGATGTTAATCTGCGCATGTTCGAAGGCACTTTTTACGCTAGATGCAGCCCAAATATATCAAAGGGCTGAACAGCCCTGAAATGACAGATTCTATGAGAAACCAATAAATTCCAGGTATCATTCTGTTCTCCATTTAAGTTTGTGAGACACTTCTTCGTCGAAAAAAAAACGAGCTATAGCGAACAACAAAGGCGCTGATCAGCCTGCGCGGACGCGCAGGCTGATCTGCGCCTTTGTTGTTCGCTCATATATTAAGGCGGGTTTTCTCAGCGACTCTCGAGCATAGATCAAGCACAAGTTGCACTACTTTTGTATGGACAGCTCTTCAATGGCGTACTAATATACACACACTGAAACATTGGGTCTACTTTTGTGCACGGATGAATATGAAATTGAATAGTAGTCAGTCACTTTCTCTAAAACCGTGCGTGGCAACGAAGAATGACAGATAGAATCTGTCATTAAAAAATGTGCTCCCGAATGAATGGGATACTTCTCTACATAGGGATGGTAATTGCCCAGATCAGTCCGTCCATTCGCATGCTACAGAGAGCAGCAGTGACTGTGCAGCAAGTGAAGTAGACCAATCGGTATGTGTCCGCAGAGAGATACATCTTTTTTGAAATTTGAGATTAACCCAATTATGCCGAGTGGATTCTCCTACCTTAACTCTTTGGACCGGTCCATTTTCAGTAAAAGGGGTTTCTGGTTAGTTTTTTTTATTATTACCATGGTTCACAGAAATTCCTGTACTTAAATGCAAACAGTATAGACCCTGATCAGACGCGGTGTTCTGAATTTTTTTATCTGAAAATTTTCATTTTTTGGTGGTAAAATTTTCGCTCTGTTTGTATAGGCGTGTTTTCGTAATGCCTATGTAAAAATGTGTCGACGCGTTTCGCTCAATTCATCAGGACTATTGCATAGAATATACTTCAGATCGAATAACCAGAGTTCTCAAATTTCTTCACGAAGTGAAGACAAACGCAAATCGATTATGTTTATACACATAATATGCTTACATTGCATTTCCTTGTATTTTTTGGTTCCCTAAGTTTCTGGCCTCTTCCAGCTTTGAATTTAGACATGTCCACTGTTGCAAATGGAGGTGCCAGTCAAAAATGAAAACAGAATGGCAAACAGTGTAGGTCCTGATGGGCTTGTTACGAGCCGTCACATCTGGATCTACGCTGTTTGCAAAAAGCATCTTTTTTGGTCTGCAGGGCTTAAAGGGTTAAGAGAACCGGGTACACTTAATAGATACCAATCTTTTACAAGGTTGACAATGACCAGGCTTTTCTGCACATCAAACTCCTATAAGGGGTTTTATCTGAACATGTACAATCCAGCCAAATTTAGTGATGCTTTCTCAATCAGTTTGGAAGATATGAGATGGATACAGATTTTGTACCAAGCTTCATGACTGGAGAGGTACTGTATCACGTGATCCAGTGTGATCACGTGGCTAGTGGCGGTTGACTGGAAGTAAACCAAATCAAAGTTTTTTTGTTACACTTTTTATCATGAAGTCGTACAATTCGATAAAACAGACACGGCATAAAATTAAAATAAACTTCAAACGCCTAAAAAGAAGTAAAATAAAATGTGAGATTTTCAGTCAGAACAGTGGAGCAACTAACGATAATATAAATCTATCTGGTATAGTTAGTCATAAAAATAAATTTGAGGCCCTTCTGAAAACAACCATTTGCCAGATTTGAACAGTTTTATTCAGGACAGCGTGTGCATCGGCCACATATAAAACCGCACACTTTGTACAATTTTCCATAAGGTATAGGAAGAGAACAAACATCCTAGACTGCGATGAATGGCAGGCTGGCTTGGATCTTTGCCCTGCACAGATGAAAAGAGAATGTTGGTTTTCACACTGCTAGCCTTGTATTCGACTTCATGCATATGTGAATCTGTGTTTTTGGAGTAGTGGAATTCGGTTCCATAGCTACATGCACCAATGACTTCAGGTGGCCTGCTTCTGTTTGTATACAGGTATTTCACTGTTGCCCATTGTTGCTTTTATGTGCAGTTTAGCTACTGGCAGAACGAAATGGGCACATGTTCCGATAAAGAATGTATGAAAATGTACCGATACTTTTGAAGCTTTTATGCCAGATGATAACTATTTTTGTAATCATTTTGAAATGTTTTCTTATATTTCCCTGAAAATGGACTTTGACACATCATGCAAAGTGTCTGATTCGCATGAAATTTCAAAAGTCTATTTTCTTAGTGAAAGTAAAAAAATATCATCAATTTGTTGTCTGCTGAATCTGCACAGGAAGTGTTAACGGTTGGGCTTGAAACTCCCAATTAAATACGATCTTGTAATAACAAAACATTTTGAATAGTTTCTTACATCTACGAAAGAGTCGGACGCTTCTCTGTGTAGCTTTTGCATGTATATTAAAAATGAGGGCATAAATAGGATCTGGCTGGGTTTATACATGTAAGCAATCAGAAATAAAAACGCAAACCAGTCCTTGGATCTGGCCGGGTCCAAATATGTGGGCATTCAGAAAACGCATAGCAGTCCTTGAATCCGTATGATCTGGCCGGATCCATACGTGGGAGCAATCAGAAAACGCAAACCAGTCCTTGAATCTGTAGGATCTGGCCGGGTTCATACATATGAGCAATCAGAAAACGCAAACCAGTCCTTGAATCTGTAGAATCTGGTCGGGTTCATGCATATTAGCAATCAGAAAACGCAAACCAGTCATTGAATCTGTAGAATCTGGCCGGGTCCATGCGTATGAGCAATCAGAAAACGCATGCCAGTCCTTGAATCTGTAGGATCTGGCCGGGTCCATGCATATGAGCAATCAGAAAACGCAAACCAGTCCTTGAATCTGTAGAATCTGGTCAGGTCCATGCATATGAGCAATCAGAAAACGCAAACCAGTCCTTGAATCTGTAGAATCTGGTCGGGTCCATACATGTGAGTAATCAGAAAACGCAAACAAGTCCTTGGATCTGTAGGATCTCTGGCCGGTTTCATACGTGTGACTTATCAGAAAACGCAAACCAGTCCTTGAATCTGTAGGATCTGGTCGGGTCCATACTTGTGAGTAATCAGAAAATGCAAACCAGTCCTTGAATCTGTAGGATCTGGCCTGGTCTATACATGTAAGCAATCAGAAAACGCATACCAGTCCGTGAATATGAGAGATCTCGCTGTCCTTAAAAGGACGCAGTCGGAAAATGCAAACCAGTCCGTGAATCTGTACGATCTGGCCGGGTTCTTTCATGTGAGCGGTCAGAAAAGGCTAACCAGTCCGTGAATCTGTAGCATCTGGCTAGGTCCATAGAACTGAGCAGTCAGAAAACGCGAACCATTCTTCTATATTTATATATTTTCATGATAAAATATAACATTTATTTGACAGTGGGTTTGTAGATTCTCCAGGATATCATTCAGAGCGTATATTTTTAATTGAATCGTTTTTGCCATTAATATACCTATTACGAAAACACGCCTATTCAAATATGTTGAAAATTTCACCACCAAAAACTGAAAGTTTTCAGATAAAACTTCTGATATTTTCATATTTCTGCTCAAAACATAGATTGTTGGTACTCGTTAGAACCGCCTCGAAAAAAAATGTATACCCTGTAAACCCCACTTTTACTTTATAAAAGTGGGTTTAAGGGGGTCAAAATTGTATAGGTATGTTTTTGTGATGGTTTCTAAATAATTGTACAAAGCATTACCAAAAAATGGTCAGTCAAAGAGAATACAGTCTGAAATATAATGTTAGCAATAGGTGATTTCTCTACTATTTCTGCTTTATCAAAAGTAGCGCTGGTATTACAACAACCTTGAACTCTTAATGCGCCAAGCAAAATTTATAGCAGACGACATTCTTATTATTACTTTTTTTCATTGGATTTGATTTTCAAAAATATAAGTAATTACTTTGTTATTTGTATTTTTCTTTTTTTTTCAGGAAAAATAAGTGTTAACATTTCATGTGAATCGTCTGTCGTCTGCTGCAGTATTCAGTGGCGCTTTAGTTGTTAAAACAATGATTTTTTTTCATGGTGAGCCTCCCGTGTGTTTGAAATTGTGAGGTAAATTAGATGCTGTTACTAATCTGACACGAACCAGAGAGAACAGAGAAACAAGAATGTAAATTTAATATAATAATAATCAAAATTTACCAGCATGTTCTTGAAGCATGTCTTTTAATGGTGCTACCTTATTATAAAGATATTTCTGTAACGTTTGCCGCTGTGTGAGGTAGGTTGTGTGCACTTGATGGCATAGCTGGTTGTTTCTTTAGATCTGGACGCGTGTATTTTGCCCACCCTTCAACACAGCAGCCGTAGAGAATACCAAAAATAAGACCGTCGTGCAGCTGCAGTAAATAACTCGGGTTCGTAGACGCATGGGCTTGAAAAACATTGTAATTTAAAATTAAAACATAGCGTTATAAATAGACAGCACTTAGGTAGAGTTGAAGGCTGATGACGTCAAGTGGACTGGGTATACTTGGTAGATTGTCTGCTATTTTTAAAAGAGGGACAACTTCTATTACTATAAGGATCAAACATGGTTTTTTCATGCATTTACATTCGCCATGTCCCGAGGGAGATGTTGAAAACCTCGGCCTCCGTCCGGAGGCCGAAGTTTTCAACACCTCCCAAGGGACCTGGCGAATGTTAATGCATTGAAAAACCACGTTCGATCGCTATTATTTCATAAAAAATGAAAACATTTGCTCCATTTCGCGTTATTTCTTGCACTATTTTGTATCGCCTTTTCACCGATGTCTCGCGAACGCGATTTCCACGGATTATGCTCGTTCTTGGGCCGGGCAGTACACATCTCGTGACGGCAGCAATTCTGTGGCCCCGGTACGAGCATATTGAAGGTTGCGTAGCCGTGCATTAACAGCGCGTGAATGGCCTCGTTAAATCAAGACTTTTCGCCGGTTAATGCACGACTGTTAATAACGTGCGGCACTGCTTTTTATGCAATAATTCCTTTTCATAAGTACCCACAATATAAGAGCTAGCGCACGACAAAACCCAGTCCAAAACAACTTCTGCATATTTATGTATTCATTGTATATGATGGGGGACATGGTGGGTATACATTAAAAAGACTTGTCAAAACGATATGATAAAGACGTGTGTTATCATTGGCCAGTTCTTGTTTTCAGCGACATTTTGTTTGGCTTTGTACTTAAAGAACCCTTAGTACTTGTAATACAAGGGCAGTTTTATAAAATATAAAACTCCTCAGCGAAGGAACTGAAAGGCCCTGTCAGACCAACACGTGTCCGTTTTCTCATGGCGTGGGCTCAAATATTTCAAATTTCTACAATACTTTAATACATTTTTTAAGATAATCTTCCGTCAGTAATACCTACATTCAGATATAAATCATTTATATGGGCAATCATCTCAGTGACAGCTATTTATTATGACCCATGTTTGGTCAGATTTATAGTTTTATTTGGCACAGTATTCCTTAGATTGACTGTAATTCAAAACCGATTAAATACTTATCATATTTGAAATATTAATATAAGGGGCTATACATATATGCATTTCACGAGGACTGGAATTTGCCCTTGTATAACAATGTGGTGAAGATTGTCTATAAAAGATTTGATTGAGGTTTCCCACATGTTTTGTTGTTAGTCAACAAGGAACAATTAGTCACTTTACTACTGCAAGCTATGTAGAAGGGGTCTATAATATTATGCAGATTTTTGTCTTTTTTTTTTTTTTTTTTTTTTTTTTAATTTTGCAGTTTTTAAACCAGCTCTTCATTTCGTTTGCTTCTTCTAGCAACCTTTTTACTGCATAAATCCGTCTTAATGAGCTGAATAACCAAAATTCTTCCTCATTTCCCATATTATAGGGTAAAAATGCAAACACATAAATAGCTCTAGATAGGGAGATCAAGATACATAATTTGCTTATTTCTCCACAAAACATATGTTGTGGTTATTCATTAGAAGCGCCTCACTGAGGCGCTTCTAATGAGTATCCAAAACATATGTTTTTATGGAAAAATGAGAAAAAAATGTCACTATTGCTGGTTCAAATTGGTTAATCTAGAGTAATGGCTAAGAAGTGTATATTTCACTGAGGTGTGTTGACGTAATATGTCTGTCTATTGCTCCCTTCTTCTGCTTCATCTTCTTGTTTTTCATTTAAGCCTGTTTTTGTTGATTTGATTAAAAGACAATGTTAAAGTTTAGTGTTCATTTCATTGGTTCAATTCCAATAAAATCATGTCATTAATTTAACAACTTGCAGTCAACTAGATATCTCTATTTTATTTGCAACGTGATGTCACAGTTAGCAAGCTATCGAAGTCCGTGCCATACAGCAATTACAGCAGAACGTGTCTGAGACTGGAGTTCAACAACTAAAATGCAGAAAAAGCTCAGTTAACCCTTCTCTTGCTGAACACGGCATGTCCTGTCTTAGCAAACAGTGTTGATCCAGATCAACTGGCTTCTGAAGAAGCCAACTGATCTGGATCTGCACTGTTTGTCATTTAATATGTGAATTCTATCAAAAACCCGGATCAAGTACTCTGACTGGCTGGAAATTAGAAGTGGGCGTGGCATCTTAATTTATTCAGCATGACAATGGTTAATATTTATAAATTTGCGTCGCAACAAGAGGAAACGTACCTTCCCTTGGACATGTGCGCCTAGCGAAGATTCAGATCAGTCTGCGCATCCGCGCAGTCTGATCAGAGTCTTTGAAGGCACACTGTGGGAAGCCAAGGATCCAAAGCGCCTGCAGGTGGACTGCTATGACTGATCAGCTGTGTGGGTCAGTCTGAGTGCTTGACGCACATCCAATGTTGAAGGAAACGTTTTGCCCCTGTTCATTTAACTCTTTCGGTGCCAGATTTCAGACGACATTTGTCGTCTGCATTTTTTCCAACAAACTATCGCTTGGAAAGAAGTTTATATGTAAAGTTGAAAGACTGAATGTCAAACAGCATAGATCCAGATGAGACGGCTCATGATGAGCCATCTTATCTGGATCTATGCTGTTTGCAAAAGCCTATTAATGTGTACATATTTAATTCTTACATGTAAGTAAACGCTGTCCGTACATGTGCTCTATACTGTTCAGGGACATTTATAAAATAATCTATTCAAATCGCTCAGAAAGAAATGGGCTTAGTTTTAACTACAGACACCTGGTCATACATTCATGACGAAATATTGTTAGCTTTTAGTTCCATAAGCAACACAGCATTCACCGCTTGCAGACACCATCCTGTAAATCTTTACTGCGCATGCGTGATAACCATGAATGTACGTCTATGCCCGTTGGGCGAAGTAACAATAAACAAGAGGCTCATGGGTCACGGGTCGCTCACCTGAGTGACATAGCCACTGCAGATATGCAGATGTTATGCAACATTTTTTTCCAATTCTGTCATCGCAACTAATGAAAAGATCATCATTTAAGTAGTTCTTAATTTTGAAGAAGAATATATATGACATGACAGTCAATGGAGCGTGATCATTTGAACAAACTCTCAATCACATTTCAACAGTAGGATCAATGTGAAATTTGGTGGCAAATGGCTAAGTGGTTTCTGAAGAATCACTATTTTATACAATGTAAAAAGCTCAGTGGCAGGGAAATAAAATAAACATAAACAAGATTGCAGCCATCTTGGATTTCCAATCAGAATGCTTTTAGCTACTGCTGACTACAAGTCACCTCGATACTTCCAATGAACTTTGAGTCGATTGCCCTTTCGGTTCAGGAGAAAAAGTTCAAAACAGATTTTCAAGATGGCCGCCATGGCCGCAATTTGGGATATCCTATCGCAATGATTTGAGCTATTTTTTATCTACAAGTCACCCCGATGCTTCCTACCAAGTTTCGAGTCAAATGGCCTTTCAGTTCAGAAGAAGAAGGGAAAAATACATTTTCAAGATGGCCGCCATCTTGGATTTCCGATAGGAACGATTTTAGCTATTTTTATATCTACAAGTCATCCCGATGTTTCCTACCAATTTTCAAATCAACTGGCCCTTTGGTTCAGGAAAATAAGCGAAAAAAGGAGTTTCAAGATGGCCGTCATGGTGGCCATCTTGGATTTCCGATCCAAACAATTTAAGCTATTTTAGATTTACATTCGTCACCCAAATGCTTCATACCAAGTTTCGAGACAAATGGCCTTTCAGTTCACGAGAAGAAACGAAAAATAGATTTTCAAGATGCCTGTCATGGCGGCCATCTTGGATTTCTTATAGGGACGATTTTAGCAATTTTTGATCTACAAGTCACCCTCATGCTTCCTACCAAGTTTGGAGTCAATTGGCCTTTCGGCTCAGGAGATGAAGTGAAAAATAGATTTTCAAGATGGCGGCCATCTTGGATTACCGATCGGAACGATTTTAGCTATTTTTGATCTACAAGTCACCCCGATGCTTCCTACCCAGTTTCGAGTCAATTTGTATTTGGGTTAAGGAAAAGAAGCGAAAAATAGATTTTCAAGATGGCCCATGGCGGCCATTGTGGATTTACAATCGGCACGATTTTAGCTATTTTTGATCTACAAGTCACCCCAATGCTTCCTACCAAGTTTCGAGTCAAGTGGCCTTTCGGTTCAGGAGAAGAAGTGAAAAATAGATTTTCAAGATGGCGGCCATGGCGGCCATCTTGGATCTCCGATCGGAACAATTTTAGCTATTTTTGATCTACAAGTCACCCTCATGCTTCCTACTAAGTTTCGAGTCAATTGACTTTTGGGTTTAGAAGAAGCGAAAAATAGATTTTCAAGATGGCTGCCATGGCCGCGCGGCCATCTTGGATTTACGATCGTCACGATTTTAGCTTTTTTTTATCTACAAGTCACCTTGATGATTCCTACCAAGTTTCGAGACAACTTGCCTTTCGGTTCAGGAAAAGAAGCGAAAAATAGACTTTCAAGATGGCTGCTATGGCGGCCATCTTGGATTTCCGATCGGAACGAATTTAGCTATTTTTGATCTACAAGTCACCCCGATGCTAAGTTTGGAGTCAATTGCCTTTTGGGTTTAGGAGAAGCGAACCATAGATTTTCAAGATGGCTGCCATGGCGGCCATCTTGAATTTTGATCGGAACGATTTTAGCTATTTTTGATCTATAAGTCACTCCAATGTTTCCTACCAAGTTTGTAGTCAATTGGCTTTTGGGTTTGGGAGTAGAAGTAAAAACAAGATTTTCAAGATGGCCGCCATGGCGGCCACCTTGGATTTCCGATCGGCACGATTTTAGCTATTTCTGATCTACAAGTCACCCCGATGCTTCCTAGACAGTTTGGAGTCAATTTGCCTTTCGGTTCAGGAGAAGAAGCGAAAAATAGAATTTCAAGATGGCAACCATGGCGGCCATCTTGGATTTCCGATCGGAATGATTTTAGCTGTTTTTGATCTACAACTCACCCCGATGCTTCCTATCAAGTATCGAGTCAGTTGGCCTAGGGGTGTAGGAGGAGTAGGCTTTTAAAGCAATTGTTGACGCCACACAACGCACGACGGATGACGCACGACGGACGACGCACGACGGACATTGACTGGCCACAATAGCTCACCATGAGCACTTCGTGCTCAGAGGAGCTAAAAACTAACGTTTGTACTAATGTCAAACGGAAATTTCGTAAAGTTCTATTTTACTGCTACATTAAGTAATGTGACATGAAACTAGCCTGCCGGCACAATGACACAGTCATTATTAAAGGTTTTAATTTATGCATGCTTTTATCAAAATACCTTACCTTACCTTTAATAAATAAGAAAACTATATATATAAATGTTGTAACTTGCGTAAAAATAAACCAAAGGTATTTAGTTACCTACATTTAACAAACAACCTCCCATTCACTCAGCAGGAAACAATCTAAACTTTTTAATACACAAGGCAATGTGCAAGAAGCGCCCTTATGCCAACACATAGATCGGCCTGCATTAATGCGCTGGCTGATATGATCTTTGTTGTCCGCATATGTCCCAAACCTCATTTTCCTTCCATGTACAGTCGAACCTCGTTATCTCGAACTCGCTTATTTCGGATAACCGCTTATCTCGAAGTGAAAATCTGGTCCCTGTTTTAACATGAAACTATGACAACAGGTAACAAAATAATGTGGAAAAGAGGAGAAATTGCTCCTAAGGAGCAATTTCTCCTCTTTTCCACATTATTTTATAAATATTTAGATATTTCTAACTTCAGGAGTAAAATTACACATTCATTTGTTAAATGTGATTGTTCAATTTATTGTTTTCCTCATTCTCTCAACTCTGATATGTCGAGGTACGGATATCTCGAAGTATTTCAGTGAGTCCCTTGGAATTCGAGATAACGAGAGTCGACTGTATTCATCTTCTTGAAATACTTGCATTATAAGTTGGCACGAATTAGCGCTTCGTCACCATTGCCAAGCTTAGTGTCTCAAAACGACTCTTTAACTTTCTTAATCGCTTTTGACACATAATACAATATAACATTGTACATCAATATTTAGGTAAAGAAAGCTATACTTAATATTTTTACCCCGTTACATATGTTTATTAAAACTCTGAGACAGTGACTTGCGCATTCCACAAGCTCTCCTGTGGTTAGTAGAACTTTTTATTCGGTGAAACTGCCAAGTGTGCGGCACTGGAAAGGAAGGTCATCAGTGCAAACTCTGAACCTGTTCGTATAGCGTTACTCAAGCAAGAATGTGTGCAACGTCTTACGAAGACACATACAGTGTATTGACAAAATGTAGAGAGTTTCAAGCATACTACCCAAGCAGCTATCGGCTGCAGCAGACGACAATGTAAAAGTGTTTTATTTTTCCTTTTTCGGAACAAAAATAAAGCTTGGCATTTCATGTAAATCGATTCGCATGAAGTGCCAAGCTTTATTTCCTCCGAAACAAATATTTCAGAATATCTACTGTTATTGTGATTGACGCTTTAAATGCTAACATTATATTTTCAAATTGTAGCCAAGGTCATAATAATAGACTGGCAGTACTTATGATGAAACCTCCTGTTAATATGACGTCAAACATGCGATAAATAGGCAATTCTTTTTCCACGAGCCCAGTACAAATTCTATTTCCATAAGACCATTTCCAGATTCGGTCCTATTTTTTCTGCCTTCTGACACCAAAATTCACGAAGCTAGAAATCCGGACGCTTGCATCAAATATCATATAACGTCACTACTCGTAAATAAAACGTAATTAGGCAGGTAAACGGCAACTCCTACGATCTTTATTGAATACAGACAGGCCAAAAGAAAACCGCAATGTGAACCAAGGAAATGGGAACAGCGAAGGTCAAGGTTGGCCTGCGCATTACATGCGAAAGCCAACCTTCACCTTCCTGTTCCCTCTATACAATTCGGACCTTGAAGACTCTCGCCTTAGTGTTCGGACGACGGACTGGTCTTAGTCCCCAACATGCAAAAAGGACGTTTTTTTTCCGCCATCGAGACTCGATGTTTATTAAAATATAACAGATGACATCAAGATGACAGGTTGAAACGTTCACGAGCGGCGAAGGTGCTATATTATGTCAGTGTGCAGGAACGTCATTAGTATGTATTGATTGATTAGGGTTGTATTACGGCTGTGTACATGAAAATAGTGATTGATAATTAAACTGATGTCAATATTCAGAAACACTATTTCGATATTCTTTTTTATCTAAATGAAAAACCAATAGAATAAGCCAACTTTTTACCTTCACAGTCCAAGAGAAGCTTCTATGCTGATGCACAATACGAAAACACGCATATTCAAATATAAAGAACATTTCACCTCCAAAATCTGAAAATTTTCAGATAAAAAAAACTCAGATATTTATTCATATTTCTGCTCAAAACATAGATTGTTAGTACTCGTTAGAACCGCCTCGGCGAGGCGGTTCTAACGAGTACCTACAATCTATGTTTTTGAACCAAATGTATACCCCTGTAAACTCCAGTTTTACTATACAAAGGTGGGGTTTAAGGGGGTCAAAATTATATAGGTATGTTTTCGTGATGATGCAAAATGGTAAATTTCAAACTGAGAGCATGTCGTTGTAATATTGATTGTTTATTTACTTATGTATATTTTTGGGGGTGTTTGTTTTTCTTTTAACATGTATGCATTTGTCTTCCATAATTTAGGGTTAAGAGAAAGCTGAAATCATTTGTTTCACAATTAGCCCTCTAAGTACAGGCATGAATAAAAATTACTGTGCTGTTTTGCAGGTCTTTATTATAATAGAAGACGGACGCTGTAGCGATCCACTTTTATAGCTATTTGATTGCAAGGGCATAAAAATATGGTAAAAATATGGAAATATAAAAATATTCCTTATTAAAATCAGACTCACTTATCACGGCTAAGTTTCTGGTATACATTTCAAAGCTGTGGTTGAAGGAAGAACCAGGCTGATATAATACTTGCGTGAAACAGTTATTTTGCGCATGTGTAGAAATCTGACCATGGTCAACGCAGTTCGCACGGTCCCATATTGCGAATGACGCTAACTCATTTGAGATGGACTGCCTCCTCTAAATCGCAGCTGCACTGGTTATTTACAGGTTTAGGTGCTGCATCCGGTGCCTTTTCCGCTAAACGAGCATCGCCTTTATGTAAAGTACACTCTGGGGAATAAATTCGTATGAATAAAACGAGTTGCAGACAATGGCTGCAATACTGGAATTTGTTTAGTAGTAAATTCTGATTAAATTGGATACAATAGGGACACTTGATGTTTGTTTGATGTAGTTCTGTAAATGGACTTCGCCATGCGAAAAGGCGCCTTTGTGACATATTCGGACAGCGAAGGCCTTGATCGGACTGCGCATTAGCGCAGTCCGATCAGGGCCTTCGCTGTTCACTGATGGAATCAGTTGATATTATTGAGTATACCGGTAAAAATAAAAAGACCCGAGCGAGACAGTCCTATGACACATGACGATCTGAATCTGAGCATTTCACAGACGCCCAAAGACGGTTTTTCGCTTGGCGCGGCAGAATCAATATAGTCTCTTTACTGCTGATTCTGCGATGTTGAATTGAGACCGTGCACGAGTAAAAGGAACGTTCACGAATTAGATCAGCTTAACCCGTGTCACTCAGCTCTTCTAGTCACTGTAATCAGGCTCAGGTTCTTCGACGTTGCTCAACTTGCTTTCCGCAATATCCAGGTTCGAATTAGGAAGAGAATCATCTAATTATATGACCTTCTGGACCCTCTGTTTGTATATTGATGAGGTAGTGCCTTTATTCTTTTCACAGTCCAACTTTGTAAATTGGATTTTTTCAGCTTTCTATGATATTGGAACACGAGTAACAAACATGACTAGAATTTGTAACTGTAGCATTTTCATGCCATAAAACTTGTACAGAAATAATAAGAGAGCGGAGAGCTAATATAATTGGAACTGGCAATTTTTTACAAAACAAAAAAATCTCAGACCAGAGCGTACCCCGGCGGCCGAACGCAATTTATCACACATTATTTAACTTCATTTGAGATACGTAATTTTGTCGCATGCGAAAAGACGTAAATCAGTTTTAAGTAACGAAAAAGGGGCCTTTTGTCATACGCGAACAGCGAAGACCAAAATCAGCCTGTGCACATGCACAAGCTGATCTGAGTCTTCGTTGTTCGCCGGAGTATTATCAGAAACCAGCGCTTATTTAAGCAGACCGCGAAGGCTTCCACCAGGCTGCAAAATGCGAACCATCACGAAATCATATCTATATAATTTTGACCCCCTTAAACCTCACTTTTATGTAGCAAAACTGGGGTTTACAGGGGTATGCATTATTTTTCTTATTTCTGCTCAAAAACATAGATTGTAGATACTTGTTAGAACCGCCTCGGCGAGGCGGTTCTAACGAGTACCCACAATCTATGTTTTGAGCAGAAATTTGAAAAATATCAGAATTTTTATCTAAAAACTTTCAGTTTTTGGTGGTAAAATTTTCAATATATTTTGATAGGCGTGTTTTCGTAATGGCTTATCTGGGACTTTGCTGTCCGCATATGCGATAAGGAGCCTTTTCCTATGATTGGCCCAAACCTTATGCGCATGCACAAAGCGCAGGACGACCAGAACACCCGTATGAGGTTAAGAGAGGAATTTGCTAAGCGTGTTAGTCACTGAAGAGGTTTTGCTACTACTTGGTCATGCTTATGAGTTTCTAAGTGCATATACTAGACAGTAATAGCCCTGTCAGATTTTCGAGGATTCATCCGTTTTAAGGATTCATTCAAACCCATTCATTATTGGTGAAGGAAACTTAACACTGATTTAGTCGCACCTAAAGAAAAAAATCGCATACGTAAGCAGAAATTCAGTCCAGCTTCTTGCAGATGACCATTCCGTCCATGATATTCTTTGTCAGCTTATTGCCTTCTATGCGCACGCGTAATTTACCCCATCCAATGGGCACCACCACAATTGAGCTTCATTTATTATATAGCGTATTTAGTCTAAGTAGTTGGACGGACCTGCCTGAGCAAACAGAGTAGACCCAGATCAGACGCCGCAAACGCGGCGTCTGATCAGGATCTACACAGTTTGCCACTCATCCAGCAACTAGTTTTTAGACATATTAACAGGTTGTAAAATTGACGGTTAAATGTTTGGATAAGTATGACAAGGAGGGAAGGTATCCGAATATTTTGGGTAAAACACGGTAGTTACATAGTTTAGTACGGTTTATTTTCACCCACCTCGTGCCATAAATATACATAAGTATGTATTGTACAGAAGGTAAATTAGGCGCTCCAAGGGAAAATCTCGAGGACTGACGCAAACTGAAGATTCGTATAATATCTGCATGCGAAAAATTCATTCAGCCTCTGTGACATGAGGACTTCCCTAAACGGTATAAACTATAGCGAACTGGGAAGATTTTGATCGAACTGTGCAGATACATATTCTATCATGCGTTTAAGCTGTTCTTAAATATGATCATGTTGTCCTTCCCGTGGTTCAACGTAACTGTCAGCCTACAAAGACTTCAAACAATTCCCGATAGGTTTAACATATGAACAATACGGGATTACCATTCCTGTGCCATTAACGCTAAGCATGCTGGGTAAAAATTACAACAGACGACATTTTGATATATTTTCTACTTTTTCCCAGAAAATAGGCTTTGAAATGTTGTGCAAATTCTCCGAATCCGAATGAGACAATTTGCATGAAATGTCTAAGCCTATTTTCCGGGAAAAATAAGAAGAATATCACCAATTTGTCGTCTGCTGAATCTACACAGAGTGTTAAGGTTAAGAAGTTCGTACCTAACAAACATAGGGCAGCGTTTTGTTATAACGACTATTCATAATTTGTTGACAGGCTTCTTATTCAGTATGACTCAGGTTTATGCCACCTTAAATGATTTCATTTTTAACAAGCAAAGAGGGATGGATGTCATAGAGGATTTATGGTTAACAGCATATTAACACTCTTTTAGTCATGTCGAGCCTCTCAGAATTCTTGCAGTCGGCTTTGCTTATTCATGTTTGTTTACCGCTGCTGACGTCCAACAATTTCTGTGTAATAGTCCTTATAATATCTAGTTCCTTGATTGCCCTTTTTACAATGTACTATACAAACTGGTGATTGTGGGGTTGGGAGGGGGATATGCCTGAATTCTGAATAAATGAAGTGTTTCTTTATGTAGTAGTTTCTTAAATCTCAAAAGTAATTTCGGGACCTGTTTAGTTTATTGAACTGGCCTCTGAAAAAAAGACGGAGCCTAGCATTGCGGAAGCACGTTAGAGAGTTTCCAAAGTTAAAAGTTTCTGAATAAAACTAAAGCAGAGTATTTTCTTATTAAAGCTTGACATTTCATTCAAAGGAGGGCGTTCAATCCAGCTCTATGATTTATGTATCCACTTACGAAGTGTCAGAAAGGTCCTCTCTTCGAAATTTAAATGTATTTGCAACACTTGGGAAAAGTCAGTTCTATTTTGTTCGCGTTTAGTGTATATACATCTGTTGCATATATTTTCAGTGCAAGTTTTATTCTGTCCCTACCGGATATTCTTTCTCTGTGCACAGTTACCGTTCTATTCAGTTTAATACACCTATTTGCTCTGCGCATATATTGTTCTCGTCTTTTCTGTGACACATTACGAAAATACGCTTATTTAAATACACTGAAAGTTTCACCATCCAAAACTGAAAGTTTTCAGATAGAAATTCTGATATTTTTCATATTTCCGCTCAAAACATAGATTGAGGGTACTCGTTAGAACCGCCTGTGTGAGGCGGTTCTAACAAGTACCCACAATCTATGTTTTTGAGCAGAAATAAAACAAATAATGCATACCCCTCTAAACCCCAGTTTTTACTATATAAAAGTGGGGTTTCGGGGGGGGGGGGGGGGTCAAAATTATATAGGTATGTTTTCGTGATGATAAAGCAGCAACTTCGGAGTTTTGAGTTTTAACTAACAGAAGTTTGAGATAACAGGATTTGAAATATAAAGAACATAAAGCAAAACTAAAACAACATTATCCAAAATTAGTTTGACTTAAGCAGTAGTTTAAGTTATCAGTGTTTAAGACAACGAGAGTAATATATTCAACCATCTGTGACTCATGAAGCTGGCAACCCAGTGTTTGAAAGCAAAAAATGGGCGAGCGAAATGCACTAAAACAACTGTTTGAATATGCAAAAGCAGAGTACATTTGATCTGTGACCAAATCATATCGGGGCGCCGAAGTCGCTGGTTATTAAAAAACTGCCAACGTGTTTGGAATTTTATCTTCATCAAAATGCATTCATAAGAGATGAAATATTGCAGATAGATCTCAATAACTTGTCGATAACAGAACGTGCTTAGAATTCATTTTGCCAGTTCCAATAACATTTTTCCAGAAGCCTAATGTCCAGACTCCTTGGATTCTATCTATTATAGCAGTTTTAATACATAGTATATATTACTTAGTCTGCACTTCATAACATCAATCAAAGGGCTGAATAGCCCTGAAATGACAGATTCTATGAAAAACTAATAAATTCCCGGTATCATTCTGTTCTCCATTTAAGTTTGTGAGACGCTTCTTCGTCGACAAAAAAACGAGCTATATCGAACAACAAAGGCGCTGATCAGCCTGCGCGGACGCGCAGGCTGATCTGCGCCTTTGTTGTCCACACATATATTAAGGCGGGTTTTCTCAGCGACTCTCGCCATAGATCAAGCACAAGTTGCACAACTTTTGTATGGACAGCTCTTCAATGGCGTACTAATATACACACTTTGAAACATTGGGTCTACTTTTGTGCACGGATAAATACGAAATTGAATAGTAGTCAAAGTCAGGCTTTCTCTAAAATCGTGCGTGGCAACGAAGAATGACAGATAGAATCTGTCATTAAAAATGAGCACAGAACAGAAGAGAAAATAAATGTGCACAAACAACACAAAGTGCAGTATCGAGGAAACGCAAAAAAAATGAGTCTTATAAAAGGAGAATATATTATCCTCGCTAGGCGAAAAAATGTCCTTCGAGCATGCGCAAAATGTGCGGTGGCATTATGGATTTGTATAGCCCTTGCTCCAAATTAATATCAGATTAAGAAATGGTTTCAAGTTTAACCTTTACTATGCTCAGGCACATTCAAGAGACAACAATTTGATACTTTTTTTTTTTTTCAGAAAACAGGGTTTGACATTTCATGCAAACTGTCTCCACTGGGGACAGTTTGCATGAAGTGTCGAACCCTGTTTTCTGGAACAAATCATAAAAAAAAGTATTTCAAAATATATGTTGATTTTTTTTTTTTTTTTGTCTTTGACTGTGCAACTGGCATGCGTAAATTATTATTGCTGTCAACATATAATAAAGTACTGCAGAGGTGGATTCTATTACATGTATTATACCAGCTTTTCTAAGAGAACTAGATCGTATTTCTGAAAAAAATCTGTCAGTAGCCAATCAGATGATAGGAACCCGCACACTACATGTTGCATACCGATACTAGGGAGCTGAAATTTTGATTGTGTTGGGGTTTAACGACACGTCAACCCTTGAGGGTCATTTTGTGTCGTCTCCCAGAGAAAGGGAGAAAAGAGATAGAAGAGAGAGTAGAGGAGATGAAAGAGAGGGACAGGGAAGAAAGGGGAACAGGAATGAAAGTGAAGAAACAGAAGAAATAAAAACATTCCCCCTCTACCCTTACCCACTACAAGGATAGCAGGCCTTGCCCAACTGTAAGCCAATATCAGTTGGACGCCCCGGTGATGTAAGATACACAGCACCTTCGCACCACCCGACCACCCCCTAGGGAGCTGAAAGCCCCGTTAGTACAATTATATGCCTCTGGTCACAAGGGTAGCATTTTCTTCTACTAGAGCGATCTTCGTTTAAAATGAGACAAAATCTTACAGCAAAGAATGCTCTTTGATATGTATAAATTCACTTTAAATACAGCAAGATAAAGGCTAAGTGACGTTCCATCACGAAAACACGCCTATATAATTTTGACCCCCTTAAACCCCACTTTTACGGGGCATATATTATTTTTCTTATTTCTGCTCAAAAACATAGATTGTGGGTATTCGTTAGAACCGCCTCGCCGAGGCGGTTCTAACGAGTACCCACAATCTATGTTTTAGCCAGAAATATGAAAAATATAAGAATTTTTATCTGATTTTTTTTTTTTTTTTTTTTTTTTTTTTCATTTTTTGATTGTAAAATTTTCAATATATTTAAATAGGCTTGTTTTCGTAATGATCATGTTCATCCGTGTGGTGAATTGGTGGTAAAATTTGCCGTCAGAAAAATCTTATTCATGATTACGTGGGGTCTTTGTGCGGTTAAGTATTGTAACATACCATGTTAATTTATCAGTGTTTTAACCTTTACCACTCTCTGCGCAAATTCAGCAGACGACAAATTGATGGTATTTTCTTATTTTTCCGAGAAAACGGGATTAGATGTTAAATATCAAAGCCTATTTTCTGGAAAAAATCAGATTTTTTTTTTTTTTTTTTTTTTTCTCTCTCTCTCTCAAAATACCGTCTGCAGCAATTTTTATACATCACGCTAAGTGTTAATTTATCAGTGTTTTAACAAAGTATGTTATAAACCACAATAAGTATGAAACAGGTTGCTTTAGTACAATGTGTGAAATAGATTATTTTGAGATACGATAGATAGGTTTTCCGACTACTCGTACGGCAGAATGACTAGACAGAACGGAAAATAATCAATGGTAATTCTCGCTTATTACGGAAGAAATAGAAAAACAACTTTGCATACAATTCCGAGACAGTGATCAATAGTGATAGAAATTTTGGGTGCACGCACGATAATCTGTCATAAGTTCACAAATATCCTCTGAATTTCAGACATACTGGCAAGATCTTAAGCTCAGCACAATTACAGCAGACGACACTTTTAAATAGTTTTTAATAATTTTTCAGAGAAAATAAGACTTGGTAATTAATGTGAATCGATTCGTATGAAATGCCGAGTCTTATTTTTTGGAAATACATTTGTTTTTAAAAAATCAAAACGTCGTCTGCTACAATTTTGCTTAGCGCTTTTAAGGTTTAACCGGGCAAATTAAGCAGACGACAAATTAGTGATTTTTGCCATGAAAATAATGTTTGACAATACATTCAAGTTTTCTATACTGGTAGCGACGATTTGCACGAAATGTCAAACCTTATATATATATATATATATATATATATATATATATATATATATATATATATATATATATATATATATATATATATATATATATATATATATATATATATATATATATATATTAAGCGTATCGTCTCCCAGTGTGCCAAGAGTTAAGAATGTGTTCTTACATGCGCCAACCTGAGGTATGAATGAATAAACCATGAATGAATGAATGAATATTTTATAACACTGACGCTAGTCCAGGGGACATTAACGGGTAATATTTTCCTATATTTCCTAGAAGTTGGTGCGTTCATTCAAAACAGATATAATTTATGTCGCGTGTTTATTTCCGAATATAGCACGGATATCACGCTGTATTTTCGAACTTGTAAACTCCTTACCAAACTTATCCCAAAAATTGAGTAAATCCATTTTACTAGTCTGGCCCCAGACCCTTTCTTTATTTTCTTTTCTCTCTTCTTTTTTTCTCTTTTTTTAAGCTTATATAGCTTATAGAATTTTTGTTAACTTCAGTCCCTTGGCTAGTTCAGCCATAGGTAACTTGAAGTTAGATTAAAGAGGATCATGATAAAAAATGATATAGAGAAAAAGAGAAATAGATATAAAACAAAAACGACTGGAGCCAGTCTACCATTTTACTACCGATTTCGTTTTAATAAAAAAAAATAAAGATATGATACATGAACACCCTCTCTAATAAATTTTATACGCCAGGGAAATTTAAAATTAATTTCCCATTAAAATTAATTTCCTGTTAAAAGTAATGCTTTATTAATATTCTGTATGACGCAGACACAATTTTCAGGTTAAACCTGCTGATGTCTGCCTCAGAAATTGCCAGATCCTGTTATTTCCAAATACCGTACCAAGTATTCGGAGGTGCCTGTTCAAACCGTATAGACCCTGATCAGCACCTAATCAGTGTCTGCACTGGTTGCAATGACAATAATTGGAGATGGTATCTGGTTAAAATAAAAGGCGTGACGAAGCAATTTCGCACTTTCTGCGGTATTTTCGTGGCTCCTGAAACCAATACTCGGACGACACATAGTCTCGTACTGACAGTTAATGAGGCTACCGTTCGTGGAGGTATTTGACCTTCTAGTAAGTGATCTTTCTATAATAATTAAGGAATACACAAACCATAACTGACCACACATACCACAAAATTGATTTATTGATACCTCCTATAGCATGCAAGAATCACTGGGGATATCAGCGAATCGACATTACGAAAACATGCCTATTCAAATATACTGAAAAGTTAATCACCGAAAAATTGAAAATTTTCAGACAAAAAATTCAAATATTTTTCATATTTCTGCTCAAAACATAGATTGTAGGTACTCTAACGAGTACCCACAATCTATGTTTTTGAGCAGAAATAAGAAAAATAATATATACCCCTGTAAACCCCGGTTTTACTATATAAAAGTGGGGTTTAAGGGGGGTCAAAATTATATAGGCATGTTTTCGTGATGACTAACTTTTGAAAATGCTGCTGGGCTTATTCAGCAAATGACAAACTAGGGATAATTTTCTTTATTTTTCCCAGAAAACAGGATCTGACTTTTCATGCAAACTTTCTTTAATGGAGATAATTTTCACGAAATGGCGATCCTGTTTTCAATGTGTCGTCTGTCGAAAGTTTTACTGGAAGTGCCTAGCGTTAGAACTAATTGAATTTTAGTTTCTGACTTTCAGTTAAATGAATTGAGGGGGTAAATGTGTTTGCCATAACGCAGAGAAATAATTCAAGGGAAAGAAACGAGGCAATAAGAGTTTCAGTTTAACATGTAGAGGGAAAGAAGAAAAAGAAGAATCATACTATTATTACTATAGCTGTACACTAAATAGTTGTCAACCGCGTCCTCGTTTAACTCTTCACTTTTCTCTTAGCTAATCAGCAGACGACAAATTAATATTCTGTTTTCTTAATTTTCCCCGGATGGTAGGGTTTGACGTTTCATGCAAATTGGCGAAATTTTCTTGCAAAATACAAAAACAATATTTCAAAATTTTGTCTTCTGCCATTTTTAACCAGCATGCTTTAGTGTTAAAGAAATTTGAAGCGTGTCAAGGTGACACAGGTAGAGACTTTTACTGACAATATAAACATGCTAAACCCAGACGTTTTGATAAAATCTTAGGTACAGATAACTCATTATAAATACATCTAATGGAAACTATTACACACGAGCCGGGGCTCAGCATTTTGTACAAGACTGCATGTGCGCCCAGCGAAGACTCAGATTAGCCTGCATATCCGCGCAGTCTGATCAGTCTTCGATGTCCACCTGAAGACTCTTTGGATTCTTGTCTGCCCAAACATCACGCAAACATGCCTATATTATTTTGACCTCCTTAAACCCCACTTTTATATAGTAAAACTGGGGTTTCCAGGGGGATACTTATTTTTTCTTATTTCTGCTCAAAAGCATAGATTGTGGGTACTCGTTAGAACCGCCTCGACGAGGCGGTTCTAACGAGTACCCACAATCTATGTTTTGAGCAGAAATAAGAAAAATATCAGATTTCTTTTATCTGAAAATTTTCATTTTTTTTTTTTTTTTTTTTTTTTTTGGTGGTAAAATTTTCAGTTTATTTGAATATGCTTGTTTTCGTAATGTAAGAAGACGCTGAATGTGCGGATACGCAGGCTCATCTGAGTCTCCGCTTGGCGAGCTGACTATCATTTAGCAAAATGCTGTTACCCAGCTCATATGTGTAAAGGATACAAAGTGAATGTCCTACAATGAGATACATCGTAATTTTCCTATCTGTTCATACCCCGTTTACCATATTATCCGTTGCAATTATGTTCAGCTGATTACCCGTTGATGTGTCTGTAAGGTGCTGACAGAATCAAAGGCGGATCCAAAGGGGTTTCGTGGGCAGGGGGAGTGGGGGACTTCAGCCGAACCATTTCAATTTCATGGGAAATGTTGGATACGCTTGTTAATTTAGGATACCATATTTACTCTAAATATTCTCACATCTTATTTTTTTTTACCATAATTATACTGCTCCTAAAATTTAGAAAAGTCCATTTTATTATCTATGAATGTGTCTAAAAACAGCTGGTCGAGTGGCAAACGTATAGACCCTGATCAGAAGTCCCTTTGTGTGTGTCTGATCTTGGTCTCTACTGTTTTGTCAGGCCTGTTAACTACATACTTAAAGTAAAGACGGTATTTTTGTCAAGTTAACCTTCCGATTAAATTATCCTGTACCCACCCCTGTGAATGGTAAAACAATACAGACTGATCAAACTGCTGCTCAGGAGCAGTTTGATATGGGTCTACACTGTTTGCCATGTCATGCTTGTCAGACCTTTGGGTAAAAACCGGTAATGTAGTGCCGGTAACTATAATAACAGACATTTCTGTATTCGACGAAACGATATCACGTTTGGGAATTGAAAATCATGTTAATCTCGTCATATGCATGCATGTACATGTACATGTAGTTTAAAACTATGAAATCGGCATTACTTTCCATATCTTATAGCTTTTAGTGAATTCAATCTGGTATTTTATGGATAAACAAAAAAGAAAAAGAAAGTGTTTTGTCATGTAATGTTAAGTGTAATAATGTCAATAAAAGAACAATTAATTATTTTCCTCATTTCATTTTCCATTAAATTTCTGTTTCATTTAATTTTGTATGCCAGGTTGTTGGGTGAGATTGCCAGCCATTTCAGCATTCAGTGACAAACCAAACCAGCGTGCGCATCTTCAATCACGCGGGCTCCAGCGGACACGAATGTTGAGACGTTGGACTTGTATACAAACAGCATCTGACGTTCATACAACGTCGTTGCATCGATGCAACGACGTTGTATGAACGTCAGATGCTGTTTGTATACACTATATACCGTATTAACCCTAAATATAAACACCTTGCCATAGATGCCCTAAAATTCTAACAAGACCATTTTTATTACCGCTTGATGTGTCTAAAACTGCTGCACTAAGTGACAAACTGTGTGGATCCTGATCAGACGACGCGACGTGCCTAATGAAATGCCCACGTTAGAAGGGTTGAGAAAGGTCTGTCAGATACTAAATTAATGCAAATTTGGGCCTGCTCAATTCAAAGATGGACGAGTCCACCTTGGAAATTCAGGTTTGAAAAGCTTAAGAAAGGTCTATCAGATATGTAAAGTAGTGCAAATTACTTCCTCTGTGGGAGACGCGGTATTATTTATTTAAATTCCGTCGTCGCGTGCGGTGTCACCTTTCGAAAGTAGCTGACCCGATACGTCACAGGTGATTTCCACGACTTACTTATTGGTTTCTTGATCTCAAACAAGACACGACATATAGATTACCTTATTAACATGTGTATATAAGGTGTTCCTAGGTTATGTTTCTCAATAATATATAGTGAAAAAAGGTGTATTTAGGGGATATTACTACCGTTATATTCAGAATTTGCAATTATAACCCTTTACGGTCCAAGTAAAATTTGTGGCAGACACATTTTATTTTGTTTTATTTATCATAGGAAATAAGCCTTGACATTTCATGTGAATCGTCTGCTGGGGCAGACGATTAAAATGAAATGCCAAGATTCATTTACTATGAAAATAAAAAATGTTTAAAGGTGTCGTCTGCTGCAGTTGTGATATGTGCTTTAATGGTTTAAACAAGATTGTGTTTTCAATTTGTTGGTTCTATCAATCTGTCTACTGCCTAAATCTGGTTTGATGCCAAAATCATCCTAATTTCCCCATACTGTATGGTGAAACTGATATGCCTTACATAGCTCAAAATAAGAGGAGTACCAAGATGAAAAAAATACTTATTTCTGCACACCAACAAAATAAAACATACGTTGTGGGTGTTCAAGTTAAAGCACAATATTTTGTATAAGACGTGTACTTGCTTGAAATTGTTCATTTACTCTTAAAAGTCTAAAAAGAAAAACTAAAAAATGACCATTTTAGTAATAAGAGTGCATGGTTATTACAGACAATTTTAATAATACGCTTGACTGTAATTCTTCATTGTTAAAGATTGCTTGTCTGGCGATTTCAACGCCACAGAGGACAGTTTAACCCTTTCACTCCACATAAAAAATGGCAAACAGCGTAGATCCTGATGAGACGGCTCATCTGAATCTACGCTGTTTGAAAAAAAAAGCTATCTGGTCTAGTTATACAGGACTGAAAGGGTCAACGGAAAAGACCAAGCCGTTATAACCGTAAAAGTAAACCAAAGTTTGATTTTTCATTTATTTCAGCCTTAAGATATTTATAAAGTCAATATATACATTGAATATTTACTTAAAGTTCATTCTTATGAATCATGATTTCGCGCTAACTCCCCGTATACACAAAATATGAATCGCTTGTTTAAAGTAGGACATAGTTGTGTCGAATTATAAGCAGCCGTCTTAATTTTCTTAAAGAATTTAGTAAAAAGTCAACAGTGTCACGAGTATGTGAAAAGTAATAGACATGAATTGGGAAATTGGGAAATGTATCATTGAAAGACGTTGCCCAAATCAAATGAGTCAGGTGGTAGAGAGAGAGAGAGAGAGAGAGAGAGAGAGAGAGAGAGAGAGAGAGAGAGAGAGAGAGAGAGAGATTATTCAATTAATAATCAGTGACAAAATTTTAAATTTTCAACTTCGAAACCTCTCCAATGCGCTTGCGCAATGCTAAACCCCGTCCTTTTTTGTCACTAGTTTTAATATACCAGAAAATGTTTCATAAGTCATTTATGAAATTTTAAGCATTATGTTTCAGTTAGTCAGAATTCAAACACCACCACCCCCCCCCCCCCCCCCACCCCTCCCCAACTCACCACTTCATATGGTAAACAGCGGGAGTGGGGTTGGGGGTCAGAAATTATGATGAAGTTCACGTTATGTCTGTTTAACTAACCTCTGGTATGTCTGACAGGAATAAATATGATTTGATGTTCACATGAACTACTTAAAATCATGACATGATGTGCACATAAAATACTTAAAATACTAATTACTAATTAAACGCATATTTAGCTTCTGACGGTATAACAAAACCATTTGTGAATATGTAGTTTATCTCTTCATCACATTTGGACCCATCATGGCTCTTTACCCTTAAACCGCCAATCATAGTCTACAGCAGACGACATTCTAAATGTATTTTTTTTTTTTTTTTTTTTTTTTTTTTTTTTTTGGAGAAAATAAAAACTTGACATTTCATGTGAATCGCCTGCCACATGAAATGTCATGTTTTTACTTTCTCTAAAAAATATAACAAAAAAAAAATACATTTAGAATGTCGTCTGCTGGAATTCTGCTTTGCGCTTTAAGGGTTAGCTCGTGTCATTACAAAATGTAACTTCGAAGAACCTGTGGATAGCGGTCAATACAAAGAACTAACCCGAACATCAGTCGTGCCTGCTCAATTAATTAATTCAAAGCTTAATTCATACAGAGGGCCTTGCTGACTTTTTTTTTATTATTATTAAACTGTGCAATTTTGCAGACTGGACCAGATTTTTATGTCCGCAGATGGAAAAGTTCGGTTTCCCATACACGGTAAGTCTCATGCTATATTGATATTACTGTAAGTCAATACACTAGTCTGTTTTCTGTCAAGGTCATCTTCTTTTTGCGCAAGAACACCTTTTAATTGTTATGCATTTTATAAAACTGTCATACATCCGCATTGTCTCAATATCTGTTGGCCCTGGCGGTCGTATTTTTGTCAATATTGAGATGTATATCGAAGTATTAAATAATTTCTGCTTGACTTAATTTTATTTGTTTTCTGTTCGGCTGTTTTGACAACTGGGAAATAAATGTAATATTTGCGGTACCTTTCTTGAGCTAAAAATATTTCTTCGCTAAAACAAAAACGGGTCCGTGTGAGAATGTAATTCAGCCGGGGCCATGTCACTAGATAAGACAGATATCAAGAAAATAGTTTTCTTACTTATTCAAGAATAAATATTATGTATGTACTCATTAGAAGCGCCTAAGAGACGCTTCTAATCATTACGAAAACGCGCCTATTCAAATATATTGAAAATTTTACCACCAAAAAACTGAAAGTTTTGAGACAAAAATGCTGATTTTTTCGTATTTCTGCTCAAAACATAGACTGTGGGTACTCGTTAGAACCGCCGAGGCGGTTCCAACGAGTACCCACAATCTATGTTTTAAGCAGAAATAAGAAAAATAATGTATACCCCTGTTTTACATATATATAAAAGTGGGATTTAAGTGGGTAAAAATTATACAGATATGTTTTCGTAATGGAGTACCCACAAAATATGCCTTCGTGCAGAAATAAGAAAAAAATCAATATTTTTGGATGAAAAAAATTATCTTAGCTGGTGCTATGCGGGGCCTCATACATATTGATGTATTTTTCCATATAATCTTGCATTATTGTCTCTAATTAATGAAAACATTTCAAGTTCTGTGTGAGATGTCTGAACCATTATGTAAAATGGGCACAGCCTTAGATAAAGCAATGTTTGTAACCATTTTTTTCTCGTTTTTTCGTAAAAAAAAACATGTTGCGGGTATTTACATCACAAAAACATGCCAATAAAATTTGACCCCCTTAAACCCCACTTTTATATGGTAAAATAGGGGTATACATTATTTTTCTTATTTTGCTAAGAAAACATAGATTGTGGATACTCATTAGAACCACCTCGCAGAGGCGGTTCTAACGAGTACCCACAATCTATGTTTTGAACAGAAATATGAGAAAATATCAGATTTCTTTTTATCTGAAAACTTTCCTTTTTTTTTGGTTGTAAAATTTCCAACATATTTGAATAGGCGTGTTTTCGTATGATTAGAAGCGTCTCGCAGAGCCGCTTCTACTGCGTACCCACAAAATATGTTTTGATGGAGAAATAAGATAAATATATATTTTGATGCCTCTCCTATCTTGAGCTATGCCGGACACTGTATTATCACTATATAATACACGACATAAGGAGGATATTTTGGATCATGAGCAACTTAAGCAAGTGTGATGCAGTCTGATAGGTTGCTAGAAGTAACAGAGCACAGAAAAGCTGACTTTAAAACTGAAAAAAAAATCTAAAACCCCGCCTACTAATGAATACCGACGCTTGATTTGGTTTTCACTATATATTATGGGAGAATGTGGCTTATACATTACATAGATTTATTAATGTAATAGCTATTAACAGGGTCAGAAAAGAATCTTATTTGTTGGAATACTTTTTTCTTGTCTGTCCTGCCAACCAAATGAAAACATATTGATTTTCCTTAATTCATCATCAAAAAAATATTTTTTTTTTTTTTAGTTTTGCATAAAGTGCGTAACCTTCTGGCCCTACCCTTGTTGCTAGGCGCTCCTGGGTCTGTCCTTTCATTTCAATACTTCGTAAAGTAATCGCTCTGCTGTATATGGAAAGAATAATTGCCGAGGTATGCCCAGGTGGTTTGTAACTGACTTAATCCCTTTCGGCGAGTCCTTTGAAGATAAAATTAGAGATTAAAAAAAAAAACTTTCTGATCCATTGTTACGAATTAAATATTCATAAATCTACCGTATTTTCTCTATGTATGGGAAATGACAGACCTGGGCAAACAGTGAAGACCCAGATCAGACACCACGAAGCGTGGTGTCTGATCTGGGTCTGCACTATTTGTCACTCATCCAGCAGTTTTTTTTTCAGACTCATTCACATGTAGTAAATAAGACTTGTTAAAATTTTAGGGCAAGTAGGGTAAGGAGTAAGGGTGTACATGTTTAAGGGGCTGTATGGTACGAACGGTACTTTTGAAAATACCGCCTAGATCGAAGAACTTAGAAATTTCGCAAAGAATTTTAAGGAACGCCTTTAGAATTTGTCTCCACTTACTCTTACCCTAATATTGTGCTTTTTATGCTTAGATGTACATTAAGAATGGTAAACTTATAAAATATCGGTTATCAAAGCTCAGTTGAAGGTCCAGATCAGCCTGCGTGTTCGCGCAGTCTGCTCTGGATCCTCGCGACTACATCATCACGAAAACACGCCTATATAATTTTGATCTCCGTAAATCCCACTTTTATATAGTAAAACTGGGGTTTACAGGGGTATACATCATTTGTCTTATTTTGCTAAAAAACATAGATTGTGGGTATTCGTTAGAACCGCCTCGCCGAGGCGGTTCTAACGAGTACCCACAATCTATGTTTTTAGCAAGAATTTGAAAAATATCAGAATTATTTATCTGAAAATTTTCCTTTTTTGGTTGTAAAATTGTCAATATATTTGAATAGGCGTGTTTTCGCAATGTAGAGTATGCCTTTGCTGACCAACACTGAGTGAAAGCCTGCTGATATGTGGACTGGGCCGAGCATTCAGAAATAGCACAGACCCGAAAATCTCTACATGGGCATCCCAGTGGATGGTGACAGTCCAAATGTTGTCATATTTAAACCGTCTCAATTTTTCTGCATTCCCCAAAGTTTAAAAAGGTTAAGTAATAACGATATACATAGCTACACTACAGATAAGAGGGGGTATCCACATAATATTTTTTTCTTATTTCTCAACGAAAACATATGTTTTGGGTACTCATTAGAAGCACCTCGCCGAGGTGCTTCTAATGAGTACCCACAACATATGTTTTCGTTGAGAAATAAGAAAGATATCAGCAGTTTTCGGATGAAAAATTGCCTTATCTGTTGCTATGGATACAGGATGCAGATTACCTTACCAAGCATGTTGCAATACATTTGGATAATGCGTATGCAGAAAAATTAAAAAAAAAAAAAAAAACAATAAAAAAAATAACTAAAGAAACTTTGCCTCAAGGTTCAGAAGAATATACCATTTCATGAGCGAAACTTTGCCTCAAGGTTTAGAAGAGTATACACACATGTACCATTTCTTGGGAGAGAAAAAGAAGTAAACCAGCTTATAGCACGTTACTGTAATTATCTTTTTAACATACTTAAGATTTTAAGATTGAATGTCCTGTTTTGTATATTATGCAAACTATGTCGTCTTGCCTGTGTAATATTACCATGCGAAAAAACGATCAGATTCAAAGTTTTTGCCTGAGTTTTTTTTTTTTTTTTTTTTGTTTTGTTTTGTTTTGTGTGTGTGTGTGTGTGTGTGTGTGTGTGTGTGTGTGTGTGTGTGTGTGTGTGTGTGTGTGTGTGTGTGTGTGTGTGTGTGTGTGTGTGTGTGTGTTTTCTGGTTGTTTTGTTTTGTCATGACTTTAACTTTTACCACTCACTGGGCTTATTCAGCAGATGACAAATTTTGCGATATTTTTCTTCCTTTTCCCAGAAAACAGGATTTGACAGTTCATGCAAAATGTCACCATTGGATACATTTTGCATGAAATAGCAAAACTGTTTTCTGATAAAAAAATAAGTACATTTCAAAATGAAGTCTGCTATTTTTTTTTTTTTTTTTTTTTTTTTTTTGTTTACCCAGAGTGTTATTTAAAGCGTTAGTTGTCCGCCAATCTGTGTCTGTCTGACCAAGCAATTTCAAAATTAGACATTACAGATTTATTGTGGAGTGTTTTTATCTTATCAAGACGGTGTAAAATCAATGATCCTTCTGTTGTAATGAAAATTGATGTGTTTGCTATGATTAAGATAAATGCTAAACATTTATACAATGTTACTTCCATTGACACACTGCGAAGAAATCTTTACAAGTCTAGTTTCAGACACTACATGCTCTCTCTCTCTCTCTCTCTCTCTCTCTCTCTCTCTCTCTCTCTCTCTCTCTCTCTAATACTAACAGTCGTAGTTCAATACGTGCAGTTTGAGAAAATAAACCCCTCTCAACCTCTCTGTCTGTAAGTCACTGTCTGCCTCTCTCTCTCTCTCTCTCTCTCTCTCTCTCTCGCTCATAGGCATTCCGTCAGAGTGTTCCCCACGTAGGAGATACAGTGTAATGAAAAGATATATAATGTCAACCATAATATTTAATCTTCTTCATATCAATATTTAGTAGAAGACGAAAATAGATGAGAGACAGCCTTTCAAAAAAAATTGCTTTGCTGTATATGAATAGTGAAAACCAAGACCAGTGCGTACACTCAAGCCGGGGTCTTCGCCGTTTCTGTGTTTACATTACGAAAACAAGCCTATTCAAATATGTATAAAATTTCACCTCCAAAAACTGAAAAATTTTCAGATGAAAAACTGATATTTTTCATATTTCTGCTCAAAACATAGATTGTGGGTACTCGTTAGAACCGCCTCACCGAGGCGGTTCTAACGAGTACTCACAATCTATTTTGTTTTAGCAAAATAAGAGAAATAATGTATACCCCTGTAAACCCCAGTTTTACTATATAAAAGTGGGGTTTAAGGGGGTCAAAATTATATAGGCGTGTTTTCGTGATGCTACGTGGATGTGCATTTGGTTCATTAAATGCAAAACCTTGATCAACCTGTGCCTTAGCACAGACCTTCTTTACAGGATCTTCTTTACAAGCTTACAGAGCCATTGGATAGTGTAAAACACATCGAATAACAGAACAGGCCCTGATCAGACTGCGTGGATATGCAGGCTGATCTGGGCCTTCGCTGTTTCGTATAGGCAAGGGGGCACTTATCTAAATATATTACATAATATTTTCAAAATTCAAGAAAAAATAGTACTTACCACATTTTCCACGGCATTTCAATATTTTCTTAACGTATTTTTTCGCCTTTTTAAAATCCTTTTTATTATCACTTGAGACAGGCATACGAGAATTGGTTAAAAATTTACTATCCGACGTGGAATTCAAGAAAAACATATATTGTGAATCTTGTGTAACACTCGCCACACAGCGATCCAAGTCTTCGGCCCCGAACTGGCCCACCGTAATGAGCCCCACTCTTGATCTTCTGCCCCTTTTAAGGAGCTGCTCGCCTTTAAAGATGTCTCTTTTACTGCCTATTTTTACTGTGATATTATATATATTATCAACAGGTGGCAAAATCTGTGACACTGTGCCTATAAGTACAATTTCCGACTGATAAGCCTTTGAGGCTGGGTCATCAAACTCGGTCCGACAACTTAAACTCCAAACGTGACAAACACACAGTAACAATCCAAGCAAGACGAAACGCAATCTGAATAACTTCATATTTGAATAATTTTTACTGTGTAAAAAATAAATATATCCTTTTATAAACAGGTTTAATAATCTTTTTTATCGCCACAACATAGTTAACACCGAGTCGTACAAACGAGACACATGTTCTACCAGTGAGTATCGTAGTAAAGCTAGTAAAACCTCGCTGTGGGACGAAAACCTCTGACGTCACAGCTATCGACCAATCTATAGACTGTTGCGGTGTGTCAATACAGTTACCTGTAAACCGGCTATAGCGGAGACGAAAGGTTGTGATTAAGAATTAAGTTCCAACCCTTTACTTATAATAATTACTCATCGCTAGTGACCGGTAAAATTACAAACTGACAAAAATATATTAAAAAGTACAATAGTTTATATTTGTAAAGCTGTTTCAGCATAAAATATCAGTGACAAGAAAAAAAACAAAAAAAAAAAAACATCGATTTCAAAAAATTGTATAATACATATGAGCCGGGGCACAGCATTCCTACAAAATTGCATGAGCGCCCAGCGAAGACTCAGATCAGCCTGCGTACACACAGTCTGATCAGAGTCTACGAAGGGCACTCTGCGGGCAGCCAAGAATCCAAAGCGTCTTCAGGCGGGCAGTGAGGATTCTGATCAGGCTGCCCGGATGCGCAGGCTGATCTGAGTCTTCGCCTGGCACATATGCAATCTTGTAGGAAATGCTGTGTCCCGGCTCATATTGATATCAGAAACAATGTTTTGTTTTATTCATAAGTCTGCAACTCTTTACTGCCAGTTAGGTTTAATCGATGTTCGATGTTATAGTAAGCTTGTTTGCTTTGTAGATAGCGTTCCATTAGGTTAACAAGTCTGTGTAATATGTAGAAAAAATAGGGTATTCAGTGGTATACACTATAAGGTGTATTTTCAGAATTTCGCATTTTTGAATCCAGCTTTTCAATGTGGGTGTGTATGTGGGGGATGGAGGTGGGTGTGGCGTGGGTGATAGCAGTGGTATGCAGGGGTATATACAAGTAGGTGCATTTTCAGATTTTTTTGGTCAGTTTTTTCAATGTGTGTGTGTGTGTGCGCGCGCGCGCGCGCGCATACATATGTCTTAATTTGCAAAATAACCAAACCATCCCTCAGTTCCCATAGCTCCAGTTAAGGTGCGTTTTTCATCCTAAAAGTACTGATATTTTATAGAGCTTCTAGTGAGTACCCACAAAGTAGGTTTTTATGGGGAAATAAGAGAAATATTATGTGGATACCACCTTTTATCTAGAGCTATACATCCCATATTGTATGGTGCAAAAAGTGCCTCAACTTACATAGCTCAAGATACATCACTAAAACATACCTATATAATTTTGACCCCCTTAAGCCCCACTATTATATAGTAAAACTGGGGTTTACAGGGGTATACATTATTTTTCTTATTTCTGCTTAAAAACATAGATTGTGGGTACTCGTTAGAACCGCCTCGCCGAGGCGGTTCTAACGAGTACCCACAATTTATATTTCGAGCAGAAATATGAAAAATATCAGAATTTTATCTGAAAACGTTGAGTTTTTGGTGGTGAAATTTTCGATATATTTGAATAGGCGTGTTTTCGTAATGAAGAGGCGTATCAAGATTAATATTTTTCTGATTTCTCATTACATTACGAAAACATGCCTATTCAAATATACTGAAAATTTTACCACCATAAAATGAAAATTTTCAGATAAAAAATTCTAATATTTTTCATATTTCTGCTCAAAACATACTCGTTAGAACCGCCTCGACGAGGCGGTTCTAACGAGTACCCACAATCTATGTTTTTGAGCAGAATTAAGAAAAATAATGTATTGCCCCGTAAACCCCAGTTTTACTATATAAAAGTGGGGTTTAAGGGGGTCAAAATTATATAGGCATGTTTTGGTGATGGAATGGGAAATGGGGAGGGAGATATGGGTTAGTGCACTATGAGGAAGTTAACGTGATGAACATTACGAAAACACGCCTATTCATATATATAGAAAATTTCACCTCCAAAAACTGAAAATTTTCAGATAAAAAAAAAACTGATATTTTTCATATTTTTTGCCTAAAACATAGACGAGGCGGTTCTAACGAGTACCACAATCTATATTTGGAGCAGAAATAAAAAAAATGTATACCCCTGTAAACCCCAGTTTTACTATACAAAAGTGGGGTTTAAGGGGGTCAACATTATATAGGCTTGTTTTCGTGATGAAGGTGCTAGTGATACTGCGGTTGCACAGTCTGATGTGGGCCTTCACTTTTCGTATAATGAGATCCTTTTTCTCCTACTGCGACAATGAAACTTCAGATTAGAAGTACAGTCGAACTTCAATGGCCCGAACATGTTTGGGACCATGGAAATATATTCGAGACATGGGTAGTTCGAGCCACTGAGGGTTAATCATAGCGCCAGGCCAGGAGGCAAATGGGGAGAATTTCAGGCTGTATCTTTTTTTTATTTTCCATAAAATAATAGTATGTTGAGTTCACTCGATTAATGAGTACACACAACATATATATTTATGATAAAGCAAGATATAACACCTACCCTAAAATAGTCCTAATTTTTTTTGTTTTCTTGAGCTCGTATCGGAACATCACGAAAACATACCTACATAATTTTGACCCCCTTAAACACCACTTTTATATAGTAAAACTGGTGTTTGGAGGGATATACATTATTTATGTTATTGCTGCTCAAAAACATAGATTGTGGGTACTCGTTAGAACCGCCTCGCTGAGGCGGTTCTAACGAGTACTCACAATCTATGTTTTGAGCAGAAATGTGAAAAATATCAGAAATTTTATCTGAAAATTTTCATTTTCTGGTGGTAAAATTTTCAGTATATTTTAATAGGCATGTTTTCGTAATGAGAATTTCTAAGGGACTCAAAAACGAGTTTGAATAAGCCGCGGTAAACGAGCCATCAACTTGAATGTTTGAGTCATTGAGGCTTTACATTATTGGAATAATAAAATAGAGTTAAATAGATTCTTTTTTTTTTTTCTGAACTGTCTATTCTATTTGCCATACTTACTTTAGGATTTTTGACACTTTAACGCTTACCGTACTTGTCCTAAAATTGAACGATTCTATTTTACTGCCTCTTGATATGTCGAAAAATTCCTAGACGAGTGGCAAGCAGTGTATACCTAGATCAACGCCGCGTTCTGCGGAGTCCGATATGGGTCCTGCACCGTTTGCTCAGTGCTGTTAGTCCGCATTCTTAGCGTATATACGGTACCCATTAGCGTCACTCCTGTTACTTTGTTATCGATTGCTAAAACCAAACACAAGTTTGCATCTTTTTAATTTAGAAATCACTGTTCTTCATACCTGAAAATACATTTTGAACCACCCTCTTCTTTTTGGCTTGCTTCTCTCGGGAAATGTGTCTCTTTTAAACCCATATGTACATAATGTCCCATAAATGGACTTTTATAAACAACGTAGAACCAGATGAGATCGGATGTATATTATAAGGGTCTGTACTGCTTGCCATAAAACCAGTTTTTGGGGTTTTTTTTTAGTTTTTATTTTCTGTTGTTGTTGTTGTTGTTGTTGTTGTGTTGTGTTGTGTTGTGTGTGTGTGTGTGTGTGTGTGTGTGTGTGTGTGTGTGTGTGTGTGTGTGTGTGTGTGTGTGTGTGTGTGTGTGTGTGTGTGTGTGTGTGTGTGTGAACATCTCTTTAAACTGATAATGGACTTCAAAAGCTTGAAGATGAAGGAATTCACAAAAGAAGTACAGAGTCAAACAGATTAACCCATTAATGCCTAAAGGAGCGTTAACAATTAAGCAGTGTAGACCGAGATCAGACATCACAGAATATGGCGTCTGATCAGGATCTACGCTTTATGCCATAACATCACCAATTCGAAATAATAAAGCAAGGCAAATTTAACATAACATGCATTTACACTCATAATAGACCTTTTGACATTCAGGACGAAAGAGTCCATTGAAAATATCTAGACATCAATGATTTTAAACACATCATTACGAAAACACGCCTATTCAAATATATTGAAAATTTCATCTCCAAAAACTGAAGGTTTTCAGATAAAAAAAAATCTGATATTATTCATATTTCTGCTCATAACATAGATTGTGGGTACTCGTTAGAACCGCCTCGGCGAGGTGGTTCTAACGAGTACCCATTGTCTATGGTTTTGAGCAGAAATAAGAAAATAATGTATACCCCTGTAAACCCCAGTTTTACTTTATAAAAGAGTGGGGTTTAAGTGGGGTCAAAATTATATAGGTATGTTTTCGTGATGTTCACTGACTAATTTCCTTTATCATAAGGAAAAATGTAGAATAATCAGAAACACAATTCAAAAGTACTTTATTTTCAACAAAGTTAATTTTATAATCATCGAGCTATCGTTTCTATGGATTTTTAATATTTATCCGACGGTGTCGGGTGTTACCTCCCTCTCAGCCAGTTGTTATTACATCAGTCGTATCATGGGAAAGTTCCTGGTTCATTGTTTTGATTTTTATTCGGTTTGGAGTTTTACGGCCCAAAAAACACTGTTAAGGTCATGTCGAGCCAGTCACTTAACATACTAGTTCATTGATACCTGTGTAACATGGGTAAAACGAATTTCACTATGGATTCTGTAATGGTAAAGCTTTTGACAAAGCCAGTCTGCGCCGAATCACGACCGGATTGGACCATCGTCATTCGCTCAGGGTTGTTAATTTTTAGTACTCTCTGGGCAAATTAAGCAGACGAATTTTTCCCAGAAAACAGTTTGATAATTCAAGCTAATTGCATGAAATGTAAAACCCTGTCTCCTGGAAAAATAAGAACAGTTTACAGGTAAAAGAAGAAAAATATTTTAAAATGGCGTCTATTGAAACAGTTTAGACAGCATGCTAACAGTGAATAGATGGCACAAGATGGGGTTTTCACATTATGACTTCCATGATGTGGTTAACGTCTGGCATTATCTTGGCAAAATAAGACAAATGATTGATGTCTTTTGCTTAATTTACAAACACAAGACTGTAGAACTTATTCAACTCAGTTCCAAACGAGGACTGAAATCTCAAGCTACCAGAACAAATAAAAACAGTTACATTACGTTATGTTAACAAGTATGTGTGATGTGTACCCTTCCGCCCCGATCTCATGTTTCCCCTATAATATATGGTAAAATGGGGGTAGGTAATGGTCAACATTATTAGGCGGGTTTTCGGAAGTGGTTACTTTGAATGGAATTTCAAGCTATCAGAAAATAGTTAAAATGTAGTCTGTTAATAGTAAATTCACCATGTTAAAAGCTATGGTCCATATGTAGTAATTATTAGTTGAAAAGGAGCCGCTATTCCAGAATGGCAGTAAAGCCAAAATTGCTTTTGTCTATTTTGTGCGTTAAAACAAAATAAAGCTTTCAAAAAAAAATCGGGTTTGTCAATGAAGTCGAACTGATCACTTTCAACGCACGAAATAGTTTGACAGTGTTAGATGAATTTTGAAAGCTGCTGCGAATGTGTCTGTATAAGGAGCAGGAATGCCTGAACAGTGTAGGCCCTAATCAGACTACGCAGAACGCGGTGTCTGATAAGGGTCTACACATTTAGTCACTTATTCACCATTTTTTAGACACATTTTCAAGTCACTGAAGTGTGTGTTTGTAAAACGCTATGCTCACAACTATATACTTGTCCCATAAAATGCTAACATTACGAAAAACACGCCAATTGAATTATATAGAAAATTTCACCTCCAAAAACTGAAAATTTCCAGATAAAAAAAACTGATAATACTTATGTTCTTATTCAAAAATAGATTGTGGGTACTCGTTTGAACCGGCTCGGCGAGGCGGTTCTAATGAATACCACAATATATGTTTTTGAGAAGAAATAAGAAAATTAATGTATACCCCTGAAAACCCCAGTTTTATTATATAAAAGTGGGGATTAAGGGGGTCAAAATTATATCGGCATGTTTTCGTGATGACTAAAAAAAGGGGTATGACTCTCATAAAATTTCTTCCGATGCTTTTTTCAAAAGTTAATAGGCCGAATTTCTCTTCAATAAGTCGACCAAATATGAAAACCCTTGCCCAAAAACTTTCTGCGATATCCTGTACAAAAGGTAAAAATTTAAGCCAGCGCACGACAAAACCAACAAAATGGCATGTACGCCCAGCGAAGACTCAGATCAGCCTGGGCATCCGTTCAATCTGATCAGAGTCTTCGCTCAATTGGTAGGTAAGGACCCTAGTTTTCTTCATGCGGACAGCGAAGCCTCTGATCAGACTGGGCGGATACCCATGCTGATCTGAGTCTTCGCTTGGTGCACATGCCATTTTGTTGGTTTTGTCATGCGCTGGCTCACATATGACGGCTGAACAATGAAAAGCAATATGCCCCATCAATTTTTTTCAAAGTTTGGGGCACAACAGAATGCGTTCGTTCAAATTTTAGGACTTAAAATGTAGATGTCTTAAGGCTTAAAATGTAGATGTCAGATTATTTAGGGTAAAAACGGTTTCAAGTGCTCTGATGGATACAGGAAAAGTAAAATCGACTTAATATCCAACATGTTACCCCGAGAGAGATTCTTTATAAATCTATAGCGGGCCATTATTGGCCCGTCAGCTACCCTGACGGGCCGTTAACGGCCCGCTATAGATTTATAAAGAATGCCACCTTTTCTCTTTACATTTTGATACGTCTGAATGCGCAGACCGATCAGTTTCCATTGTCCGCCTGGAGAAGCTTTGGACCTTTGGCTACCCACAGAGTATCCTGCCATTAAGCAAACACGCCTATTCAAATATATTGAAAATTTCACCACCAAAACCTGAAAGTTTTCAGATACAAAGTCTAATATTTTTCATATTTCTGCTCAAAACATAGATTGTGGGTACTCGTTAGAACCGCCTCTGCGAGGCGGTTCTAACGAATACCCACAATCTATGTTTTTGAGCAGAAATAAGAAAAAAAATGTATACCCCTGTAAACCCCAGTTTTACTATATAAAAGTGGGGTTTAAGGGGGTCAAAATTATATAGGTATATTTTCGTGACGGTAAGACCCTGATCGGACATGGATGCACAGGCTGATTTGAGTCTTCGCTGGATGGACATGCAATCTTTCAGAAAATGCTGTGCCCTGTTCTGAGGCAAAAACAGTTGCGGCTTGAGCTGCGAGAACACAAGAATACCCAGCTAACATTCTTTATAAATCTACAGCGGGCCGTTATCGGCCCGTCAGCTACCCTGACGGGCCGATAACGGCCCGCTATAGATTTATAAAGAATGCTTACTGGGTAGATCCAGAAGCTTTCACGAGCTTCCTTGTTTGATCTGTATACAGGTACTTTGTGTTATGGTCTATACGAGACTTGACTCAAGAAGTCAGGTCCTGCTGAGCAGAAGTATGCTACAGGGTAGAAGGCGTGTTTCAAAGAAAGACTGTTCGAGTAAAAGATACTGGATCAGGCTACGGTCTAAACTGCTACCTAAGATGGCTCAAGTTTTAATGTCAACGTTCTGAAAGATTATAACTTTCTTGCAGGTTTTCAATACAAGAGGCCCACGGGCCACGGTTCGCTCACCTGAGTGACATAGCCACTGCAGACATGCAGATGTTATGCAACTTTTTTCCAATCCTATCATCGCAACTAATGAAAATATCATCATTTGAACAGTTCTTAGTTTTGAAGAAGAATATATGGGCCTGACAGTCAATGGGGCATGATCATTTGAATAAACTATCAATCACACTTCAACAGAAGGATCAATGTGAAATTTGGTGGAAATTGGCAAAGTGGTTTCTGAAGAATCATGATTTTATACATGTAAACAGCACAGTGGCAGGGAAATATTATAAATATAAACCAGATGATGGCCATCTTAGATTTCCAATCAGAACAATTTTAACTACTGTTGATCTACAAGTCACTTCGATACTTTCAATATAAATGTATATGGCCCATACAAATGGGGAAGCAAATTTGACCTTGGAGGTAAAAAGGTCAAATGTCAACATAGAACCATCATTTTAGCAATTTTGGTAGATCTCCAGTCCCCCATAATTTGTGCAAAGATTAGGACCCAGGGCTTATTTGGTTATGGAGAAGAAGATTTTTAAAGGTTTTTACCATATATGGTTTTTAACATATATGGGCATGGCAGCCATTTTGATCAAAGGACCATACCCATTTTAGCAATCTTTCATTCTCCTGCCCATGGAGGCTCCGCATGAAATTTGAGCAACACTGGCCCGGAGGCTTCAGAGGAAAAGCCATTTGAAATTATAAACATTTTTTCCATACAAATGTATGGGGCCCATACAAATGCATACAGAAGCAAACTTGACCTCGCCGTAAAAAAGGTTAAATGTCCTTGTATGACAATTATTTTAGCAACTTTGGTAGACCGCCCGTTCAAGATGATATATGCAAAGATTCAGCCACAAGCCATCCTCGGTTTTGGAGAATAAGAGTTTTAAATGTTTTTTTTTCAATACAATTGCACAAGGAAGCAAACTTGACCTTGCCATAAAAAAGTCAAATGTCAATCTATGATGATTATTTTAGCAACTTTGGTAGACCCCCTATCCCCGATGATTTATGCAAAGATTCAGCCCCAAAGCATCCTCGGTTCTAGAGTAGAAGATTTTTAAAGGTTTTTACCATATCTGGGCATGGTGGCCATCTTGGTCAACGAACCGTGACCATTTAAGCAATCTTTTGTTCCCCCTATCTACGGAGGCTCATATGAAATTTGAGTAAAATTGGCCCAGAGGCTCCAGAGGAGAAGTTGTTTGAAATTCTGAACATTTTCCCATACAAATGCATAGGGAAGCAAAATTGACCTTACCGTAAAAAGATCAAATGTCAATGTACGACCATTATTTTAGCAATTTTGGTAGCCCCCTTGTTCCTGCTAATATATGCAACGATTCAGCTATAAGGCATGCTCGATTTTGGAGAAGAAGATTTTTAAAGGTTTTTCCCATACAAATGCATAGGAAAGCAAAATTGACCTTGCCGTAAAAAGGTCAAACGTCAACGTATCACTATTCTTTTAGCAATTTTGGTAGACCTCCCGTCCCCGATGATTCCTGCAAAGATTCAGCCCCAAGGCATTCTCGGTTCTGGAGAAAAAAAAATTAAAGGTTTTTACCATATATGGGCGTGGCGGCCATCTTGGTCAACGGACCGCGACCATTTTAGCAATTTTTCGTTCCCCCACCCTAAGGAGGCTCCATATGAAATTTGAGCAAAACTGGTTCAGCGGCTTTAGAGGAGAAGTCGTTTGAAAATGTAAACGGACGGACGACGGACGAAAAGTGATAACAATAGCTCATCCTGAGCAGAGCTCAGGTGAGGTAAAAAACGACAGCTGCATTCCATAAATTACATCGTCTTTGTAATCGAAACATAGTGATGATTTTGGTGTTTGCATGGTCAGCACATTCACATCTTTTTTTAATCTTTGTACATTGTGTTTATTATGTATCACCGAAAAAAGACTAGATCACAAGACAAGTGGAAATTTAGACTGTTCAACTTTGGACTCGCGAAGGGCATACACTACGTGCATGTCTACATAACCTTCTGCATTTGTTTAGAATTTGTCAGTCTTCTTTCTTAAACTTAATTTGTAAAGGTGAACTGATAAATGAGTTTAATTTACAGTCGTTTATTCAGATGAATAATTAACAATCAATTAGTACGACGAGATACAACCCTGTATCTATCTCTCCAGCGAAAGCCGGTGCCCATTTCTCGACTGGGTAGACTAAAGCCCCCTTGGGTAAAGTATCTTGCTCAAGGTCATACCAGAACCGACCACAGGTCTGTTCTGCCATCCAATACATGAAGTATGTGGCCTTGCAGATGTAAAAACTTCCAATCGCCAGCCATGCGGATCGAAAATAACACTAGTTTTCTCCTTTATTCCATGGAAAAAAACACACACAAAAAAAAAAACCCGCAAATCTTGGAAGTTATGTATTATATAGTTAGTAAACCTGAAGTCCTTTTTCGGGGAGAAAACAGAATGTTAATTTGAGGGTCACTGTGATTTCAAGGTCCAAAAAGCAGTCTTCGAAATGTCTTTTACATTGAGAAGTCAATTGTATGATAACGTTTTGCCATTTCCGCAGCGTTATCGGATCAAACTTGGTCTTACCGAATGGAATCAAAGGTTCTCATAAAAGGCAAAAATAAAGACTGCCAATATGTGGATGATTTCCCTCGAGGCGCCAGCCACAGGCAGAGACAGAAAAAATATTTATTTTCTTCCAAAAGGCCTATACAAGTACAGTAAGATAACATTTAGGCAAAAGAAATCAAATATAGTGCTAGCGTGTGCAGTTAATCTTGCACTCGACATCTGGATGCTTCTGCAATTGCTGCCTCTTATATTCTTGTCCTTTATTATCATTGAGCCCCGTCTGGGAACTTTAGCTATTGTCAATTTTGTGTCCGTTGTTCTCAAGGGCCAATCTTTTTAGAATCTAATCATTGTTGGTACTGAATATGTATCTGTCTAACCTTAACTGACAAGTTAATTTTGTCTTAACAAGAAGAGGTACAATTTCATGGGGTGGGGTGGGCAACTCTGTCAAAATGATTTTTCTGGAAATGAATCTACTGTAAGAGGGAGCAAATTCTTTCCTCTTAGAGTAAACCTGTTTCAGAAGCGGCTTGCCGTGCGTTAAAGCAAATAGAAAGTAAAAAAAAAGTCGTCTCCCTTGTAGAATGTCAAAAAACAAACAAAATCTGATGTCTGTGAAGGCCAATGCAATGTAGGTGAAATGTAACAATGCAAATACTGGGGTAGCAAGTCATTTCCGTCATTAACAGCTGTCTAATTTTGCAAAATGGTGACAAATTGTTTCAGGTGTAGCCAGTCATCTTTATTGTAACGTTTACGGTGCTATGGAAACTGGTTTATAGACGTTCCTTTTTTTCTTCTTCTTATAATATATTATACCAGTCGCGTGGTCTTTAGCTGGGCGATTCATCGAAAGCCAAAGAACTAAATATTATTCGGACGAGAGCGAAGACCGATCAGACTGTGTGGATGCGAAGGCTGATGATTCGAGTCTTCGCTAGGCGTACGTGTTAGACGTACATTTCCTCAAGTTACCATCACCCGAGTTAAACCCAGTATCGTTGGTTTTATCGAGTTTTTCGGGTTGCGTATACCTTAAGGGGTGTTACCACTTGGTAGAATGTCCGCCGTTTTTAGGGAGAGAGTTTTTTATGTCCCCACCTGCCGAAGGCAGGAGTGGGGCATATAGTGTTTCGCCGTGGTGTTACGTCCGTACGTGCGTATGTCACGTTCGTAACCAGGTTCAAGTTTACCTGCAAGTTTAGGTGCAATTTTACGTCCGCGTTTCTCTTGCAGCTTATAACTTCCATACCTTTTGGGCTAGGAAGTTGAAACTTGGTACGATACTTACCTAGAGCTTTAAATGCATGGTACCACTGCCCCAGGGTCATGCCCTTGGGCGAGGCTAGGGGTCAAAATATATAACAGGTCACCAAGAAAACATACAAAAATGTGACTAAAAATATCACTATGGTATCATTGGTGAGGCTGAAGAGTTAAAATTTAGCACAGTAATTACACAGAGGAAAGCTGTTTAGTTGTTGATGAAAAGGCAAGCTTCAGGCCACTGATTCTGGATCGGGGTGGGGCTACTGGGTGGGGCCAAAGACAGGTTCAAGTTTACCTGCAACTTTAGGTGCAATTTTTCGTCCGCGTTTCTCTTGCAGCTTATACCTTTCATACCTTTTTGGCTAGAAAGTTGAAACTTGGTATGATACTTACCTAGAGCAAGACCTTTCAATGCATGGTATCATTGTTCCAGGTTAATGCCCCTGGGCGGGGCTAGGTTCAAAATATATAACAGGTCACCAAGAAAACATACAAAAATGTGACTAAAATATCACTATGGTATGATTGGTGAGGCTGAAGAGTTAAAATTTAGCACAATAATTACACAGAGGAAAGTTGTTTAGTTGTTGATGAAAAGGCAAGATTAAGGCCACTGATTCTGGATCGGGGTGGGGCTACTGGATGGGGCCAAAGAAAATGTAAAAGTATTAAGTATGTAATATCTCGGAAACTGTTCAGATCCCAACCCCACAACCTATGTATTGTTATTATTTATGATGAGATGCATTTAATGACACATACCTTGCGACCCCTGGTATCATGCCCCACCCCGCCCTGCCCCTTTCATTTCATCAAAAACCAAATATCTCAGAAATTATTCAGATCCCCACCCCTAAACCATATATATTATTTTTCATTATGATAATATGTATTTAATGACACATAGCTTGTGCTCCTCAGGGGTCACATTGTTTCAACTTATTTTTTTGCAAAATGCCTGCGTGTGGATGAGGATGGCCCTGGGGGGCATCCGTGTCATCTTGACACATTTCTAGTTGTTTTGTAGTTGTTGTTGTTGTTGATTTTGGTTTTTGGTTGTTTTTTTCTGCTCAAAAACATAGATTGCATGTACTCGTTAAAACCGCCTCGCCGAGGCGGTTCTAACAAGTACCTACAATATATAATTTGAGCAAAAATATGAAAAATATCAGAATTTTTATCTGAAACTTTCAGTTTTTGGTGGTGAAATTTTCAGTATATTTGAATAGGCGTGTTTTCGTAATGGTTTGTTTCCAAAGGCAACCTGTCAGATTTTTAATCTTTTTTTTTTCCTGTACACCAGCCCCCTTCTCAAAAAAAAATCTATACTATATGGAAACAGACTCCTTTCATCAGGGCGAAAAACATTTTCTGAAGCGTTGCAATGCTTGAAAATGTATAAAGTGTATCCAATCTCCTTAACCCAATTATGCCGAATGGATTCTTCTACAATCCCTCGTTGGACTGGTTCATTACCACTATAAGGGGTGCTTGGTTAGTTTTTATTATTGCCATGTTTTATAGAAGTTCCTGTATTTAATGCAAACAGTAAAGACCCTGATCAGACGCCGCACTCTGCGGCGTCTGATCTGGGTCTACATTGTTTGCCAATGTCCCATTTATGGGACGGTACGCTCAAATGGATTAAAGCAAGTTTATATTTTGGATGCATGTTTCAGACGAATTTGATTCTGGACAAATGCCAGACGATAAGATGGAATTTCGTCGAGAAATAACCATATTCCGGGAAGCTATTGATTGTTATTGAAGCACACATAAAATATTATGTAAGTTTTGTAATATTGTACTTTCGAAGTATTCTGCAGAAAGAAATTAGCCCTAAAAGCGCTAATCACAATTGCAGCAGACGACATTTGATTGTTGTGTTTGTATTTTCCGAGAAAATAAAGTTTGGCACTACGTGAATCGATTCACATGAAATTCCAAGTCTTATTTTCTCGAAAAAAAAAAATAGAATGTCTCTACAATTTCTGCTTAGCACGGTAAGGGTTAGTGGCCGAAGGGAATTGATACCGTATTCACCCTAAGTATTTGTACACCTCAACTCCTTACCAGTCTTGTTCTAAAATTTAAACAGGTACAATTTATTACCCCATGTTGTGTCTAATAATTGCTGGATGAGTGGCAAACAGTGTAGACCCTGATGAGACGCCGCGTTCTACGGTAACTCATCTGGGTCAGAAGACTGCGTCTCACCAGGGTCATCTGGGTCAACACTATTTGCTCAGGCTTGTCTTTCCAAATAAATACGGTAGACTTGGGAGAAGCATCCTTATCATGAAGACAGTTGTGTTTTTTTTTTTTTTTTTTTTTTTTTTTGCTTTCCTTTTGATCACACCCGAAACACATCCAAGCACAAAATTCATCCCCTTTGTAAATATGGAAGAAAATCTCTCCAAAATATCATGAACCCTACAGTGTTAGCTACAGGAGCAGCTTCATTGAGGCCTTGTATAAATAATAAAAGAAATAGAATAAAAGAACTGAACCTAAAAGGTTTGTATTCTTAACATAAATTGTTATTCTACTTGCATAATCAAAACTGATTTGTGTAATATAAACATGAAAATGTTTCCCTATAGAAGTGGTATAGATAGTGAGGGCTTCGGAAGCCGCTTCTAATGAGTACCAACAACATAGTGTTTGTTTGTGTTGAGGTTTTACGGCCCAGTCAACCCAATGGGGTCATGTCGAGCGCGGTCAGTTTACCTAACCACACGTTACTGGGCAGGCTTAGTCCTCTAAGCGGTTAACCAGTATTGTGCACATTCTTTCGCCAGAAACTGACAACTGCCCTTCTTGAATCAGCGGAAGGGAGAGAATGACCGTAGAAAATATGTCATGATCAATCTCCACGAAAGAATGTTGCCGACCTCGGCGGGGGTTGAACCCGCGACCTCCTGGTCTCCAGTCGGACGGCGCATCCAACTTAGCCACCGAGGCCGTACAACATAGTGTATGTGGTGAAATAAGCTAAATGTTTACCTTTCTTATCTAATAAGCCGTGATATTCTTACCATATAATAAAGGAAAAGGGCAGAAAACTCTGATTGTGAAGCACATAAGGATAGATATCTGTAGTAAAGAAGTTACCAGCAGCAACAAAGAAATTGAACAGCTGGTTTGAAGGCTTCAAATTTCTGAAAAATATAGACCCCTACGTGCGCCTGTTTTCACTATATATATATAGGACGGTGGAACATGGGGGTACACATTGTACGTATTTGTAAACATAATTAGGAATCTCAACATGACTGATAGACCATCACGAAAACATACCTGTATAATTTTGACCCCCTTAAACCCCACTTTTATATAGTAAAACTGGGGTTTACAGGGGTATACATGATTTTTCTTATTTCTGCTCAAAAGCATAGATTGTGGGTACACGTTAGAACCGCCTCGTCGAGGCGGTTCTAACGAGTACCCACAATCTATGTTTTTGAGCAGAAATATGAAAAATATCAGAATTTTTATCTATAAACTTTCAGTTTTTGGTGGTGAAATTATTAATATATTTGAATAGGCGTGTTTTCTTAATTCGAAAGTCCAAGACACAGATTCATAAGAAGCGTCAATAGTGTGTGACCATTACAAGCATTTGACAAATATGGCTAAACACCATCCTGGAGGTTCAACATACAATTCAGTGACAGTTTATCATAATCTCTGGTGCTATGTAAAACTACGTATAAAATATCGTTTCCGATACTGAAAGTCAGAAAACCTCAGTTATATTACTGAATCAGGTTTACGTGGTTGACTATGCAAAACACAAGCAAACAGATATAGACTCAATGACTTTACACTGAGAACGTGAGTGGGATCGTCTTCTGTTGAAATTTTGGCACAATAATCAAATCCTCTGCGTTATTTCTTCAAGAGAAAATTCAAAGCCTGTCTAGAAGTTATATAAATATAACTGTTGTTGGAAGAAATTATGTAAATACACTTGTTATTATAGATGTAATACAATCAATATGGTCAGACAATAAAGGAAAAGTTTTGACGTCTTTACGTGGTAATTTATTTTACGGGAGCTTTGTGGCGCATATCAAATGCACACGTATTCCCCTTTTTGACATTAAACTGAGATTTTTAATTTTAGAATATATGTACAATTGAAATTATGACAAAGTGCTTATTCCCCTTTTTGACATTAAACTGAGATTTTTAATTTTAGAATATATGTACAATTGAAATTATGACAAAGAAGTGCTATTATGGTCTACAGTATTTATGTTAATGATATTATTTTACAAATGTGCGGTTGCTTAAAATGACTGATCCGCGATTTAAACTAATAATACAGATTTTCCCCATTACTAAGCCCAAATATTTGTTGCCATTATGTCGCCATAAGATTTTTGTTTTATTTTATGCGTTTTTTTTTTTTTTTTTTTTTTGTTTTTTTTTGTTGTTGTTTTTGCTTCATGTGACTGAATTCATCTTATCATTGTTTTAATTCAATTTGCTTGTGTTAATCATATTATCATTTTCCAAATATATATACTTTGTGAAATAAAATGTGAATTTCTACAGGGTATACACCACCAGATAAGGAGCTGGTCGGTCCTCAGACTTAATGACGGCTCGCTCCTCAATCTGTTCCAGAAGGTCGGCGACTGACTATCAGTGTCTGTGGTCGGGCCCATCATGGTCCTATGTGTGTGGTTTATATTACGAAAACTTACCTATTCAATTATATAGAAAATTTCATCACCAAAAACTGAAAATTTTCAGATGAAAAACTCTATCGTTAGAACCGCCTCGACGAGACGGTTCTAACGAGTACCCACAATCTATGTTTTGAGCAGAAATAAGAAAAATAATGTATACCGCTGTAAACCCCAGTTTTACTATATAAAAGTGGGGTTTAAGGGGGTCAAAAGTATATAGGCTTGTTTTCGTAATGACGCGTGTGTGGGCTTCAGATCACCATTGAACCCTTTACTGTGTTTCATCATAGTATTTGTGATTATGATTATCATGTGACAACATCTTTGTTGAGTTTGGTGGACGAATATTTCAACAAACAATCGACACATTACGAAAACACGTCTATTCAAATATATAGAAAATTTTACCTCAAAAAATCTAAATTTTTCAGATAAAAAACTCTAATATTTTTCATATTTCTGCTCAAAACATAGATTGTGGGTACCCGTTAGAACCGCCTCGCGGAGGCGGTTCTAACGAGTACCCACAATCTATCTTTTGAACAGAAATAAGAACAATAATGTATACCCATGTAAACCCCAGTTTTATTATATAAAAGTGGGGTTTAAGCGGGTCAAAATTATATAGGAGTGTTTTTGTGATGGTCCTACGGGAACTGATTGTGCTCCATTACTTGCCGATCTGTTTTTATACTGGTATGAGACAGTGTTTGTACAGGGTCTCATGAAAGAAGGCAAAAACGCCTTGCCCAACAACCCAATTTCATCTACAGATACAAAGATGATGTATTGTCTCTGAATAATTCAGAGTTTTCAGTGCACCTCGAGTTCGTCTATCCACATGAACTTGAAATTAAAGAAACAGCTCAGAGGATAAGGTCTTCCTCATACTTGGATTTATACCTCTATATCGACAATGGAAAGCGCATTATTAGGCTTTACGACAAATGGGTTGACTTCAGCTTTCCCATAGATAATTTTCCGTTTCTGAGCAGCAATTTTCCTTCTGAACCAGCATACGGTGTTTATGTTTTACGACTGACCCGTTATGCTAGAGCCTGCTCTGAATAGCAGGACTTATTCGAACAAGGAAGACTGCTCAATACGATACTTTTGACTCAGGGATACCAAAGAACCAAACTGGTGTCGGCACTTAACCCTTCTCATGCTGAATAAATTAAGATACCACGCCTACTTCTAATTTCCAGCCAATCAGATTACTTGATCCGGGTTTTTGATAGAAATTCACATATTTAATGACAAACAGTGCAGATCCAGATCAGTTGGCTTCTTCAGAAGCCAACTGATCTGGATCTACACTGTTTGCTAAGACAGGGCATGACGTGTTCAGCAAAAGAAGGGTTAAGAAATTCTATTGGAGGCATCATGACCTTGTCATCCCGTACAATACGACTGTTTCCAGACTTCAACCCGTACAACAACATAGTGCAGATTATATTTCATTTTGTTTGGGATCGTTGGGCCCATTGTGGTATATTTGAAAAAGGAGTTCATCTGTAGACGCTAGAGGGCGTGAGCAGTGTTGCAAACTTCAATAATACTTATGAAGAGTCTCAGTAAAACCGAGACTCACATTTTCTAATACGCAGTGTGTTCTTTGTTTCCAAAGGCAACATTTTCTAATCCGTAGTGTGTTCTTTGTTTCCAAAAGCAATCTTTCTGACGTTTATTATACAGTTTTGTATCTGCTGATTTTGGCACATCGAAGCCATAAACAGACTTTCTAGACTCCGGACATTAATTCCCGTATTTTCCGTAAGTTCTGTTCAGGCAGATAGGCATGGTGAGCGAAGCATGCTTACCAAGTAATGCTTACTGTCCATGAACGCCTGATACATCCCATTTATTTTGGGTCCATGTTTGTCAGTCTGAACATTCCTAATTTTGCCTTTGTACATATCAACTTTATGATTTTCCGAAATACGATTTTGGTATGTTGACTTCAAAGTTACTGTTCGTGCGTCGGTGGTTTCATTACGAAAACACGCCTATTCAAATATAATGAGAATTTTACCACCAAAAATGAAAGCTTTCAGGTGAAAAATTCTGGTAGTTGTCATATTTCTGCTCAAAACATAGATTGAGGGTACTTGTTAGAACCGCCTCGGCGAGGCGGTTCTAACGAGTACCCACAATCTATGTTTTTGAGCAGAATTAAGAAAAATAATGTATACCCCTGTAAACCCCAGTTTTACTGTATAAAAGTGGGGTTTAAGGGGGGTCAAAATTATATATGCATGTTTTCGTGATGTTATATGCGACCTTTGTTTTGTCATTGTTTGTTCCTCATCTCTTCTCCTTTTGGTGTCTCAGGAAGGCTATGCTTCGTGATTGTGGCATTTCCTGGGCCATCACCACTTATATTTATCCAAATGTTGATTTGAAAGTCTCCAACAGCGGAACAGTTCTCTCTCTCTCTCTCTCTCTCTCTCTCTCTCTCTCTCTCTCTCTCTCTCTCTCTCTCTCTCTCTCTCTCTCTCTCTCTCTCTCTCTCTCTCTCTCTCTCTCTCTCTCTCTCTCTCTCTCTCTCTCTCTCTCTCTCTCTCCAAGCACCGGTCGTTCTGAGGATTCACCTATAAAGTTCATGAAAAGTACAAGGACTTGAAAAAAGGGAAATATCAACTGACCCTTCTTTCAGATCCGTGTGTTTTGACTGCACGAGGTAGGAAAACTAGACCGAAACAACTGAAGTATGGCGCCAAGCCATCACAAGGTTGGTGTCTGATGACAGGACAAGATTTCGTGTCGTTCAGAAGATGGATCCATACTTGGTTACTTGTGACAGATTGCAAAAGTATTTAAAACGCATACCAGAGACAATACTGACTGTGGTTAATTATGCGTAATTCAGAGAAGAAATGGAATTAATCACTTCACGAAAGCATTAGAGCATTCCCGAGCGAACGGAGATGCATAAAGATTCAAGAAGTTCTAAGTATGGTGGAAGAGATATCGCACTTGAACTTCGATAGTAAAATAATATGTTTGACAATTATTGTGATAATTTATCTATAACTATATAAAAAGTTTTATATTCTATATTTTTGATATGAAATCATTTCTTTGAAAACGTAGAAAAATGCCTTTTCACATGAAGCATCCGAGTTTAACGTCAATAAGACTGCGGGAAACAATACCATTCAAATTATCGCGCACTTAAGGCATTTTTACAAACTTCCGCTGCCTCAAGTTTGCTCACGAGTATGATGCGCTCAACCAATGGTTTCCCGTTTTATTTTAGCTTATGGTGTGTCATACCGCAACCTCCCGGTTTATTTGTAGAAAGCTTCGTGACAACCCACCTACTTTTCAAAAAATGTACATTTTGACATAAGTGAATCATCATAAAAGGTTGATATTTAGTATTTTACGAAGTATTTACATAAATTCATTAGCCTGTGGGGAAATCGATTATAGAGTAGTTCTGTTTACATTAAACGTTTTTAATACTTCATGCTTGGCTTTCAACCCGACCTAAAACACAACTGCATAATGATAACGCATTTAGGGCAAATGATACACCTGAAAGATTCTGCTGCCAGATTTCGAAGGCAGGTCACTTTTTCTGACAGAATTTGGTTACCAGTGGTACTTGAAAAAGAGCCAGCGCATGCCAAAACCAACAAAATGGCATGTGCGCCCAACGAAGACTCAAATCAGCCTGGGCATACGCCCAGCCTGATCAGAGTCTTCGCTGTGCGCTCATTAGGTAGCTAAGATACACAGTTTTCTTCATGCGGATAGCGAGCTCTGATCAGACTGGGCGGATGGGCACACATGCCATTTTGTTGGTTTTGTCATGCGCTGGCTCAAGAAGTTTACAGAATGTCGCAGAACATAACCTACCAATGACACCAACAAACTATTATAGACAAAACACATACAAAAAACCAAAACAAAGCAAAGAAACCAGCTCCCTAACGAAGTGAATCCTTTAAAAACGATAGTTTAAAAACGATAGTTTCTTCGCAGAAGAAATTCTTTCTTTTAAGCGTAGTCAGTCAGAAAGGGGTATACATTTTCATAACATAGTTATTTCTCTTGAATGTGTATTCATTTTTATCAAAAGGAGGCGAAGTGGTGGTCATATTAAGCTGTTTATGAATTGACGTATATCCGCTCCATGTTTGTATACCTCTAATGAATTCCAGTATGCATAATAAGCGTTTTTACTCTAACATTTCTCATCATGAAAACACGCCTATATAGTTTTGACCCCCTTAAACCCCACTTTCATATAGTAAAACTGGGGTTTGCAGGGGTATACATTATTTTTCTTATATCTGCTCAAAAACATAGATTGTGGTACTCGTTAGAACCGCCTCGCCGAGGCGGTTCTAACGAGTACCTACAATCTATGTTTTGAGCAGAAATATGAAAAATATCACGATTTTTTATCTGAAAATTTCTGTATTTTGGACGTGAAATTTTCTACATATTGGAATAGGCGTGTTTTCATAATGTGCAAAGTTTTTTTACTTCCTGTTGATGTGTCTGAAACACTGTTGGTCGAATGTCAAACATTCCAGAAAACAAAATTTTTTATGTAAGTCTCTCATGGAACATTCAATAAAACCCTTTCTCTCTGAATGTTTCTTTCTGATCTTTTCGAGCATTTAAAACCACCATTTATGGCTAGCGTCCCATAAATGGAACATTGGCAAAACACGGCGTCTGATCTGAGTCTGCACTGTTTGCTGATGCCTGACCCCAAGGTTATAAAACTTTTTTCCCGGCTTATAAATCTCAAATCACTAAAATTTGTAAATTCTTTCTTGCTAAACATAGCTGAGCATGATAATTTTCTGCTAATTAATATGAAAATGCCAACAATAGTTAGCAGAGAAAATTTCATGTTCAGCTGAGCTGAGCATGAAAAAAGTTTTATAACCTCGGGCACAGTCTGTCCCAAGACTAAGGGTAAATACAGTATGTATAATTTTAAAACTTGGGCGTTATGTGAAATCAAAGTACTGACAGCAATAGTGGGTAGATTGTCTCTTGAGTGTAGGCTGGGAAAATGATTCTGAACGGGGACGTTAGACTGTTTCATTTAGTCCTTCACTTCCTGTAATTTACTTCCTGCATTTTAAGCAAACAGTGCAGGCCCTAATCAGACGCCGCGTTCTGCGGCGTCTGATCTGGGTCTGCACTGTTTGCCAATGTCCCAGTCCAGGTTTTACAGATAACCCTCTTCACACTTCACTCTGACGTCACAGCGACAAGAAAAGCACGGCTATAAATAACCGTTACCTGGATTTCGTCTAACGCGCGGTTTGATTACATTGGTCAATACTAGTCACGTTCAGGAAATTTAGGCGGTTGTATACTACGGCTCGATTGTAAACAATCGACCCATAACACGGATACAACGACAGGTACTATGCTGTTACCTATGTTTTGTGAGAGAAACAGACACAACTTGTAGATGAGTCACAAATGACGTGAGAGCTCCACTGAGATTTAAACAAACCTGCGTATCAGTATAGACTAATGCGTTCTCCCTTGGAACCCTGGATAGCAAAGGATACAATGCTTCAATGACTTGACAGCGAAGACTAATCATACTGCGTGGATGCGTAGGCGGATCTGCGTCTTCGCTGGCCGCTCATATTGTTAGGTATACATTACGAAAACGCGCCTATTCAAATATATCGAAACATTTACAACCAAAAAAGGAAATTTTTCAGATAAAAAAAATCTGAGATTTTTTATATTTCTGCTCAAAACAGATTGTGGGTACTCGTTAGTACCGCCTCGGCGAGGCGGTTCTAACGAGCACACACAATCTATGATTGTTTTACCAAAATAGGAAAAATTAATGTATACCCCTGTAAAGGAGGTCAATATATAGGCGTGTTTTTTTTTTTGTATGATGATTTCCTCAAGTTAAGACTTGCATATGCATATAAATTTACAAACAGCATGAAATAGATTCAGTGTTAAGGTAAACTGTTTTAAATGACTAAAAAACACACTACGAGGGATGTTCGAAATGAATTGCTTATTTCTATCTGGAGACTTCAAATTTCAAGTTAGCCCAAAAGTACTCATTTCATGCCCTCGAAGTACTCCCCGTGGCTAGAAATGCAAAGTTTCAGCCGATGTATCCACTTCTTGAAGGCGTCACGGTACGCTGATTTGGGCACAGTAATAAGGTACTGATGAATGGCAGATCCAAGTGCCTGTCGGGACTGGTATTTCCGCCCAGCAAGGAATGCTTTCAATTTCGAAAACAAAAAGAAATCACATGGGGCAAGGTCTGGGGAATACGGGGGGGGTGAGGCAAAACAGTTACTTTTTCTTTATTCAAAAACGCCGTAACTATTGCGGAGGTATGAGCTGGGGCATTGTCATGTAGAAGACGGACATGTTTAAAACCATTGGCAGGGCGTCGTTTCTGATAATACTTTTTCAGTTTCTTCAGTACTACGTCTTTGTAGTACTTTCCGGTGATGCTTTTGCCATTTTTCACTGGCACTTTTATTGCGACTCCTTCACCAGAGAAGAAGATTGCATACAAAACCTTCTTTGTACTCAAAGAACGTTTGGCAATTATTGGGCGTTTGCTGTGTTTAGTGGCCCAGATCTTATTGCTAACCTTTCTGACGGGCTCAAAATAATGGACCAAGGTTTCATCACCTGTGACGACACTGGCAAACTGCTTCTTTGTCATATTTTGGAAACATTTGAAGCAGCTTTTTGGCCACTTTAACCCGTTGCCTCTTTTGCTCGTCAGTCAACAGATGTGGCACCCATCTAGCAGAAATCTTTCTGACTTTCAAATGCTTCTTCAAAATAAGGTGAACCGTTGAAAGTGATATGCCTACCTTTCGTGCAATATCACGAACTGTAAATCTGGCATCTCCTTCAATGATTTCCTTTATTTTGGAAACGATTTCTTTACGAGGTGCAGATTTTGGCCTACCTGATTTCGGTGCATTTTTGATGGACTCTACACCAGACTCAAAGTTCTTTTTCCACCGCCGAACTGTGTCATAAGACACACAAGAAGGTCAAAAAGCAGTAGAAATTTCAGTCATCAGCTTCTTCAAAGAACAACTAAGTTTTGAGCGAGCTTTGATGTAAGCCCGTATTTCATCTTTTTTGTCGACGCTTCTACCAACCATTTTTACTGCAGTGGTCAATGACTGCGTGTATTCAAATGGCAAATTTTATGTCTTACACTTAGTCTAACATGTACATTTATACACCATTGTGTAGATATTGAATAGCCCTATACAGGTATGTGTTGGTTTTTATCGTGCCCCACGTGGATATCCAGCCAGAGGACAATAAGCAATTCATTTCGAACATCCCTCGTATTTTGGCCTCGTCCTCTTAACAGATATACTTTCAGTAGCAGCAACAATTCTACTCTGAAAGAAAGGGAGTTTTCACCTTTTGGGGGCAATTCTTTCCTTAAAGTAGACTCCTTTCAAAGGCGATGTGGTGTGCAGGAAAGCAAAAAGTAAGTAACAAGTCGGTCCTCCTGAAGACCTAAATCAACTCGGGTATCCAATTAAAAAATCTTCATTTTTCGCAATATGTATTTTAAAAGGCGCAAAAGGTCGAGTAGATGACTAATGCACTTCAGACAATGAAATTTCCAGGCTTCCGGAATTGATATACGGGACCAGACAACAGCAAATCATTCTGTCATATGTGAATAGCATCGTTGCTGCCTAACCAGTCTGTAATGCTGACACTGATGTTAGGCAATGAGGTAGTCTTAAAGTACCCTTTGGTTTCTTATGATGACAATATTTGCGTCGACATTCTTTAGATAATAATGGAACTGGTGCATTTTATATCCAAACAAACGCTGTCTTGCAAGTAAAGTTGTAATTTACTTGTTTTAGATTGACTGTTGAGTTTTTTTATGCTTGTCGATGTCAAGATTTTATTCTGTAACTTGTGTTCTAGTTCACCAACATGCAGTACGGTAAATGTTTAGCACATCAAAGTGGGTTCAAGTTCTTCGGGTAGTTGTATGTATTCTGCCACTGTTATGAAAAGTGAGTCACAAATATGGTAAATCTATAGCGCAGCAAACCGTGTTCAAGTTCTGGTACGCTGTATGGAATGTGGGTCAAAAGCTTGGCAACCAAACTTTTAATTTGACTTTTCTGAGAAATTTGCAGCAGTTTTATTCATTACCTGGTTGTTATTCGCTATGTAGTGGCATTCTTTGTACAGTCTAAAAGATTCTTCCAAATTGTCGCCATTCTTTGTATACAACTTACAGGAGTTTTGTCTTGCCGTTGGCTATACACAGCCTTCATCACGAAAACATGCCTATATAATTTTGACCCCCTTAAACCCCACTTTTGCATAGTAACAGGGGTATACATTATTTTCCTTATTTCTGCTCAAAAACATAGATTGTGGGTACTCGAGGCGGTTCTAACGAGAACCCAAAATCTATGTTTTGAGCAGAAATGTTAAAAATATCAGAATTTTTTATCTGAAAATTTTCATTTTTTCTCGGTAAAATTTTCAGTATATTTGAATAGATATGTTTTCGTAATGTTCACGGTCCTACAAAGATTTTCCTTTAGTTGTACAGTCTTAAGGTCTTGCCAGGATTTTCGCCGTTTTTGTAAACAGCTAACAAACTCTTGTCATGATTTTGTCATTTGTTGTTCATGTCTTGCCATGATTTTGCCATTGTACACAATCTACAAAGGTTTTCCAGGATTTGTTTCATACAATCTATAATGTCCTGCCAGGAAAATTCTTTTGTAGAGTTTAGAACATCCAGCCAAAATTTGGTCCTGCAAGTATATTAGGAATTCACTTAGGTCCTACCAGGATCATTGACATTCGATGTACACAGACTATGAGGTCCTTGCTAGGACTGTCGCCTACGAGGATCCGCCAGGAATTTACCATTCTCTGTATACAGTCTGTAGATCCCGCAGGATTTTTTTACCCTAAGCTGTCAACAATCTGCTAGCTGGTCTGGCCGAGAAAACTTGACACTTCAGCTACTTTTATTTGTGTGTATGTAATCATTTTGTACCAGTCATTTGTATCCACTGCCCCCATCCACGTAGAATAGCGGGTACAACGACTTTCTGTCCATCACAGCCCTGCTAAAAACACCGTACCGCAAGGATATTTGGATGGATAAGAACTGACCCTTGTTTGGGGATATGACCTTTTGAATGCCCTCCACCCCCAACCCTCATCCCGAGAATAGTGGAAATAAAATTGGGTGAATATAAAATTCAAATGGTCTCCAATATTTTGTGCTTCAATCACAACCTCTGCACCAGGATATTTCGTATTCGCGGTTAACAAACTACAAGGTATTCGCTGCGCACACTGGTATTTAACGCTTAGCACTCTGGGTAAAATTTTCAGCAGACGACATTTTGAAATACTTTTCTTATTTCTCTCAGAAAACAGGATATGACATTTCATGCAAATTGTCTCCTAAGGAGACAATTTGCATGAAATGTCAAATCCTGTTTTCTGGGAAAAATAAGAAAAATATCATCAATCTGTCGTCTGCTGAAAATGCCCAATGGATTTCATACACGACACTTGTTTTACCAAATACAGTCGACTCTCTTTAATCTCGAAGATCAAGGGACTCTTTGACATACTTCGATATAGAGAGTTGCAGAACTGAGGAAAAATAAACCGAAGAACCACATTTCACAAATGAATATGTGTAATTAAATTCGACTCCTGGAGTTAGATACATTGACAATATTGCGGAAAAGAGGAGAAATTGCTCATAGTAGCAATTTCTCCTCTTTTCCACAACGTTTTGTTACCTGTGTTAGATTTCCATGTTAAAACAGAGACCGGCTTTTCACTTCGAGGTAAGCGGTCATTCGAGATAAGCGAAGTCCTGATAACGGGAGTCGACTGTAAAATATAAGAATGTTTATTCCAATTATTTAGTACTAATTTATCGATTGCAGAAACCTATCGATATAATGCTACTACCAGTAGGCCTTATGTTCTGTGGCATCTGATTTTAGTCTAAACTGTTTACATAGTGCCAGTTTAGACACTATGAATTAATACCCAGCATTGAAGTTTTTTAATTAGAATTTGTCAAAGAGAACTTCACTATAATGAAATGTTCGATTTTCATGAATGAGTATTAACGCTTTACTTTCTGGGTAAAATTTTCAGCAGACGATTTGATGAAATTATTTTCTTGTTTGTCCCAGAAAACAGGTTTGACATTTCAAGCAAATTGTCTTCAATGGAGACAATTTGCATGAAATGTCAATTCCTGCTTACTAGGAAAATTAAGAAAAATCGCATCAATTTGACATCTGCTGAATTAGCCCAGAGAATGGTAAGGGTTAAATTGTAATATTGAATGACTTTGATCTCTTAACAAATTGCGGTTAGAATTCTAACGTGTCTAACATACTGTTATTTTCATCAATGAATAAGTTATTTTTAGATGAAGTTGAGGCTTAAAAATTTTAGGAATTTCATTGTAGGAGACAATTTTGTTTGAAGATCTTTGCAAATCACATTGCTTTTTAACTAATCAGTGACATTACTGATCTTTCGTTTGTTTGCCGCCCAACTCAGACTATACGCTCAAATCGTATGAGTAGTATTTTACATTAAGTGAAAGCTTAAATTATGTTCATCTTGCGCAGTTTTAGTGGATTTATGATTATAATATGAGCCAGCGCAGGACAAAACCCACAAAATGGCATGGGCGCCCAGCGAAGTCTCAGATAAGCCTGGACCTCCGCCCAGTCTGATCAGTCTTCGCTGTCCAAATGAAGAAAGCTTGGATCCTTAGCTACCCATTGAGCGCCCAGCGAAGACTGATCAGACTGGGCGGATGCCCAGGCTGATCTGTCTTCGCTGGACGCTCATGCCATTTTATAGGTTTTGTCATGCGCTTGCTAATATTGTAACATTATTTCTAATGTTAAGCCTTTCATGTCTGCAGACCAAAACCGATACCACCTAATCAAAAAGTGCAGCCGTCTCATGAGAATCTACACTATTTACAACTATTTAAACTGTTTGCTTTATGTTTCTATTTACAACAATGGACGTGTCCAAATTCAGCTGAAAGAATCCATTTCAGAAACCCAAGGCTAGTCGAACTGACTCGGCTCGCCATGACCTTAATATAATGTTGACTAGGCCGTCAAACTCCAACCCAACCAACCGACTCCTGCGAGTGGACCATCACAGACTGGCAAGTAGCAACCTCTGGCATGATAGGTATCACGTACAGCTCGTCTCAGTACATATCGACAGGGGATTAGTGATCAGTTTAACAACGCTTCAGGACATATGGCAACTTATGAGGGCTAGTTTCAGGGGAAATTGCACATTTTAAGGGAGCTAACCCAGTTACCGAGGCCATCCCATGACAGAAAAGCAAGGTATATTGTCCGACTAAGGATTTGCAAGTTATGCCAGGTATCAGACTGTTACAGAGTGAATGGTTTTAAAATAAATTATAATTGTTAAACTTCGTTTTTCAGCTGTACGCATTTTATGCCTGCATTTCTGAAGTAATTACTAAATTCGTAAAGAAATCTGCAAGCAGAAAGTCTAGTATCATATTTTGTTAAAGTGTACAAGATTAATCCAATAGTCTGGAACCTTACGTCAGACTGATTTATAGTGCCTGTCTACAAGTCAAATTATGAGTTCCTTAAGAAAAAGGTCCTTATGCAATATGCATTGTACGGGCAATGAAGGCCCGGGCAAACATTACGAAAACATACCTATATAATTTTGACCCCCTTCCCCCCCCCCCCCCCCCCCCTTAAACTCCACTTTTATATAGTAAAACTGGGGGTTTACAGGGATATACATTATTTTTCCTATTTCTGCTCAAAAACATAGATTGTGGGTTCTCGTTAGAACCGCCTCGGCGAGGCGGTTCTAACGAGTACCCACAATCTATGTTTGAGCAGAAATATGAAAAAAAAAAATCAGAATTTTGTCTGAAAACTTTCAGATTTTGGTGGTGAAATTTTCAATATATTTGAACAGGCGTGTTTTCGTAATGCTTCGCTTTCGCTCAGTATAATCTTGGCATTCGTTGCCCAATGGCAGAATCAATGGCTCCTGTAAAATATATCGATGGACATAGAAGTTTCCTTATTAGATGGGCAGGCTAATCTGGGCTTTTGCTATAGGCATATAGTCTAAAGGCCCTTTTTTACGTGACCCGGGATGCAACTAAACTATAAAATGCCAAATTCAAACAGTAAATAGTAACCTTTGCCTCTCTCTGAGCAAACTCAGCAGACGACAAATTGATGTTTCCTTTTTTTTCTCTCCAGAAAACTGGATTTGCCATTTCATGTAAATCATCACGAAAACATGCCTATATAATTTTGACCCCCTGAAACCCGAGTACCCACAATCGATGTTTTGGACAGACACATGAAAAATATCAGATTTTTTTTTTTATCTGAAAATTTTCATTTCTTGATGGTGAAATTATCAATATATCTGAATAGGCGTGTTTCGGTAATGTCTCCATTTGAGACAATTTGCATGAAATGTCAAATCCTGATTCCTTGGAAAAAGAAGAAAAATATTTCAAAATGTCGTCTGCTGAAAAGTTTACCCAGAGTGCTTAGCGTTAAACAAGCTTGCATGTCGTTGTAGCTCTATCCAGTTTTCCTATACGTTTTATTTTAGATTTCAATCCAAATAGTGTGAGCCAACAGTTATGATGCCGGCGGTGTGGCTTCGATGAATGAGTCGGCCCTTCGCAATATCATTTGATATGTTTTTTTTCTGATACTGATCTGATAATAAACCGTGAAGGTCAAAGTCTTTGTCCAAAAAAAAATACTGGCATGTTTACAAGAAAACCAAAGAGTTCATTTCCGCTAAGCACGACTAAATTTAATGTCCTTATGTCCGGGAAGCTAGATTACGCATACAGTTTAATCAAAGCACTGACAGCACTGGTCGATCGATAATTGTCTCTGTGTGTTGCATTACGAAAACACGCCTATTCAAATATATTGAAAATTTCACCACCAAAAGCTGAAAGATTTCAGATGAAATTCTGATATTTTTCATATTGCTGCTCAAAACATAGTGGGTACTCGTTAGAACCACCTCGGCGAGGCGTTTCTAACGAGTATGCACAATCTATGTTTTTAAGCAGAAATAAGAAAAATAATATATACCCCTGTAAACCCCAGTTTATACTATATAAAAGTGGGGTTTAAGGAGGTCACAATTATATAGGTATGTTTTCATGATGGCTGATAAAATGGTCCTGAACGGGGACTTCAGACTATTTCATTTAACCCTTAACTTCCTATAGTTTAAGCAAACTGTGCATGGTCCACTGTTTGCCAATGTCCCAGCGCTAAGCCCAGTCCAGGTTTAACAGATAACCCACTTTACACAGCGACAAGAATCGCGCCGCTATAAATAACCGTTACCTGGATTTCGTACAAACGCTATTTGCGTGGATTAACATTACTGGTCAGCGTAGTCACGTGGAAAACAGCACTATAACTCCTATTCTTTAGTAACGTTGGTCATTAACAATCGACCAATAATGTTTTAAAAAACGGGGAATAGAGTTCGGTTCGGAGACAACAGGTTGTGGGTTTCATATTGTGAACAATTGGTCGGTTCGTCTAGCGTGTGGTTTGATTTTATTGGTCAACGATAATCACGTGGACAACAACCTTGGGGAAAGTATGGTGTATGTAAACAATCGACTAAAAAAGTAGCAGTCCCAGTCTTTGGTTTTCAATATGTTCATTTGTAAGTACAAAAGACAATTACATAACGATAATCAGACTTCAAGAAAGCTTTTTTTATATACTGACGGAAATGGTCTGCAAATTAAGTGGCCATAATGTCTTCATGACTTCAAAATTATAAGAGTATAAAGTAGGGTTAACAATTGAATTGTAGAAACATATAGATCTATGCTTTGGTACGTTTCTTTACCTTTCTTTTTGTCAAATATTCCTGAAATGCACCGACACAAGACTAAAAACAAGAGCTCCACCAAGCGGGGTATTATACGCCCGTGGCAAGTAAAAAGATGTAGCACAAACACTGGCTCCTGTATAATTCAGTGCTCTGGATATACTGTGTGGAATTACAAAAAAAATAAATAAATAAATAAAATTCATTGGGGCATATCTCTGCTGATATTTGGTGAACTGTAACCTAAGCGACCAAGCTGGCCCAGGAATTAAGGAAGAAGTGACTTCTCCCTCCTGGGAAAATAGGGAGGTTTGCTGCTTCTAGGGAGAAGTGCTTTCTGACAGAGGACACGCCACAGAAGCTTGACTATGGCTGATTTGTTTTCCTATACTTCAATATCTGACCAAACAATAACAAAACAAAAATAAACAACCAAAATAAAAAAAAAAAGCTGCAAGAATTTTTTTGTAAACCTTTAACTTGTTAAATACTGATTTTATTTTTGTTCTTCAAGGGATCCAAATCAGAAGAGTATTAAACAAGAGGCCCACGGGCCACGGCTCGCTCACCTGAGTGACATAGCCACAGCAGACATGCAGATGTTATGCAACATTTTTCCAATCCTATCATCGCAACTATTGAAAATATCATCATTTGAGCAGTTCTTAGTTTTGAAGAAGAATATATGGGCCCGACAGTCAATGGAGCATGATCATTTGAATAAACTATCAATCACATTTCAACAGTAGGATCAATGTGAAATTTGGTGGAAATTGGCTAAGTAGTTTTTCTGAAGAATCATGATTTTATACATGTAAACAGCACAGTGGCAGGGAAATATAATAAATATAAACAAGATGATGGCCATCTTAGATTTCCAATCAGAACAATTTTAACTACTGCTGATCTACAAGTCACTTCGATACTTTCAATATAAATGTATATGACCCATACAAATGCATGGGGAAGCAAAATTGACCTTGGAGATAAAAAGGTCAAATGTCAACATAGAACCATCATTTTAGCAATTTTGGTAGGTCTCCTGTCCCCCATAATTTGTGCAAAGATAAGGGTCCAGGGCTTATTTGGTTATGGAGAAGATTTTTAAAGGTTTTTACCATATATGGGCATGGCAGCCATTTTGATCAATGGACCATGCCCAGTTTAGCAATCTTTCAGTCTCCTGCCCAAGGAGGCTCCGAATGAAATTTGAGCAACACAGGCGCGGAGGCTTCAGAGGAAATGTCATTTGAAATTATCAACATTTTTTCCATACAAATGTATGGGGCCCATACAAATGCATACAGAAGCAAACTTGACCTCGCAATAAAAAAAAGGTCAAATGTCAATGTATGACAATTATTTTAGCAACTTTGGTAGACCGCCCGTTCCTGATGATATATGCAAAGATTCAGCCACAAGCCATCCTCTGTTTTGGAGAATAAGATTTTTAAATATTTTTTCCAAGACAAATGCATATAGGGAAGCAAACTTGACCTTGCCGTAAAAAGGTCAAATGTCAATGTACGACCATTATTATAGCAACTTTGGTAGACCCCCAGTCCCCGATGATTTATGCAAAGATTCAGCCCCAAAGCATCCTCGGTTCTGGAGAAGAAGATTTTTAAAGGTTTTTACCATATATGGGCATGGCGGCCATCTTGGTCAACAAACTGCGACCATTTTAGCAATCTTTCGTTCCCCCACCCTAAGGAGGCTCCATATGAAATTTGAGCAAAATTGGCCGAGAGGCTCCAGAGGAGAAGTTGTTTGAAATTCTGAACATTTTCCTATACAAATGCATAAGGAAGCAAAATTGACCTTACCGTAAAAAGGTCAAATGTCAATGTACGACCATTATTTTAGCAATTTTGGTAGCCCTCCCGTTCCCGATGATATATGCAAAGATTCAGCCACAAGGTATGCTCGGTTTTGGAGAAGAAGATTTATAAAGATTTTTCGCATACAAATGCATAGGGAAGCAAACTTGACCTTGCCGTAAAAAAAAATCAAACGTCAATGTACAATTCTTAGCAACTTTGGTAGACCTCTTGTCCCTGATGATTCTTGCAAAGATTCAGCCCCATGGCATGCTCGGTTCTAGAGAAGAAGATTTTTAAAGGTTTTTACCATATATGGGCATAGCGGCCATCTTGGTCAACGGACCGCGACCATTTTAGCAATCTTTCTTTCCCCCACCCTAAGGAGGCCCCATATGAAATCTGAGCAAAATTGGCTCAGCGGCTTTAGAGGAGAAGTCGATTGAAAATGTTAACGGACGGACGCACAGACGCATGGACGGACGGACGACGGACGAAAAGTGATCACAATAGCTCATCCTGAGCAAAACTCAGGTGAGCTAAAAAAAATCCAAAGAGAATTATATATTCATAAGATTTAATAATGGCAACCTAATCCTTGCAAATCTAATAAGAGAAGAAAAAAAAACAACCTAATCCTTGCAAATCTAATAAGAGAAGAAAAAAAAAGGAAATAATCAATATCTTGCCCATATGTCCAAAACTTTAGTTATTTGCAAAAAATATACCTATTATAAAATAAAATTTGCACACTATTACCTATAAACAATATGCTGCGAAAAGTTTACAAAAACTTTCAAAGGGGCATAAATCTGCAAATATTTGGTGCACTGTAACCTCGAAATCATATGTGCTGCTCCACATGATCGTGTAACTATTTATGAAGTTTCAGCCTGATCGGATGTAAACTATAGAAGGATTTAGCCGGAAACAAAAAATTAATAGAAATTTTCAGCGGGGTTTAACTCTGTTAATATTTGATGGACTGTAACCTTGAAACAATATGCGCTACTCCACATCATGGTCTAACTACAAATAAAATTTCAGCTTGATAGGATGAAAACTGTAGGAGGATTTAGCCGGAAACGAAAAGTTTACTGAAATTTTCAAAGTGGCATAACTCTGCTAATATTTGGTGGACTGTAACCGCGAAATAATATGCGCTGCACCACATCATGGTCTAACTGTACATGAAGTTTCAGCTTGATTGGATGTAAACTGTAGGAGGATTTAGCCAGAAACGAAAAATTAATAGAAATTTTCAAAGGGGTATAACTCCGCTAATATTTGGTGGACTGTAACCTTGAAATGATATGCGCTGCACCACATCATGGTCTAACTACAAATCAAGTTTCAGCTTGATCGGATGTAAACTGTAGGAGGAGTTAGCCGGGAACGAAAAGTCAACTGAAATTTTCAAAGGGGCATAAATCTGCTAATATTTGGTGGACTGTAACCTTGAAACAATATGCGCTGCTCCACATCATGGTCTAACTATATATGAAGTTTACAGAAATTTTCTAAGGGGCATAACTCTGCAAACATTTGGTGGACTGTAACCCCGAAACAATATGCGCTGCGCCACATCATGATCTCACTAAATACCAAGTTTCAGCTTGATCGGGTGTAAACTGTAGCAGGAGTTAGCCGGAAACGAAAAAGTTTACGGGCGGACGGACGCCATACCCCGTAACATAATACGTCCCGTTTTTCAAACGGGCGTATAATATCATGATTGTAAACAACCTGTGTTGGTCAATCAAACTGTTTGTTTCTACTGGACATTTGACAAAATTTTGGGACATGCGCAGTGTGTTCGGGGCATGTTGCGAGTCGCTTTTTACAAGGTCAAGTAAAGTTCACGCGAGCCGCTTCTTATGAGCACCACAACATGTTTTGTGAAGAAATGAGAAAACTATCATTTCTTAAGAAAAATGGCTTATAAAAAAATCTGTCATATATACATTTCATATATAGGTGTGTACGTAATGCAATGATTCAGAAAGCGGACAGCGAGTCAGTGGTCTGACTGCACAGACGCGCATGCTGATTTGGGTGTATGGTGTTTGGGTACGTCTTAAGGACCATTTTCTCTTATTATGACTCTTTGTCTGTTCACAGGGCCCAGTTGTTCAAAGCGTCGTTAGCTTAACAAGCTCGTTAAGGGTCATTTCGTTAACTGTTTTAGCGGAATCAATACACAATATTCTGATATTTTTTGCTGAAAAAATGTGAGTAGCTTTTGCACTCACATTTTTTCAGCAAAAAATTTCAGCATATTTTGCGTATCACTCAATGTAAATTTTAACAAATTGTTAACTAACGATGTCTTTAGCTTTGAACAACTGGGCCCAGCTTATTAAGAGGTATATAAAAGCACCGTTTCGAAAAGGATATACCGTATTCGATCTAATTACCGCACATACCCTATAAGCGCACAGTCAAGAAATTCCGTAATCTTCAGATTACAGCCAGTGTAATTTTTCTTTACTTCTTTTTAAAAGCATATATTGTGGGTACTCATTTGAATTGCATCGACTTGTCGATGTAATTCAAATGAGTGCCCACAACATATGCCTTTCATATGTTGTTGGTACTCATTTGAATTGCATCGACAAATGAGTGCCCACAACATATGGCTTTATAAAGAAAATCAGAAACAATCACATAATCATCAAATAAGTCCTTTTTCTGATCTTTTTTATAGTGTATCCTTAGTAGGTAGATACATATTTTACCACAAATGAGTGTTCCCTGTAATTTTGAAAAACCTAAGCGCACAGTGCGGTAATTAGGTCGAATACGGTAAGCCTCAACGTCAGAAAATGTTCCTTCGGATATCTGCGCCCAGCGAAGATTCAGATCAGCCTGCACATTCGTTCAGTCTGATCAGAATCTTCACTTGGCGAATTTTGGATATCCAAGGATGCAAAGTTTCTTCATCCGGAGAAAGACGGCTCAGATCAGACATCGCGGATCCATAGGCTGATTTGAGTTGTTAGAAGCACATTTCTCATATATATATATATATATATATATATATATATATATATATATATATATATATATATATATATATATATATATATATATATATATATATATATAAGAAAAAAGAAAACACACGAATGTCTTCTAGCGTCTGTGACGCAAGAAGACATTCGGGATGATGACGCTAGAAGACATTCGTTGTGTTTGTTTGTTTTTTTTTTGTTTTTTTTTTGTTTTTTTTTTTTTGTTTTTTGCTTGTTTGTTTTTTTGTTGTTGTTGTTGTTTTTGTTTTTTGTTGTTTTTTTCTACTTATATACTGCATACTGCGGATTGGGTGATAGAAATTTAAATACTTCGTGCAGCTGCATATAATATGAAAAATATACTGTATGTGTTAAAATGTTTCGTGGTTTTGCATACACTTTTGGTTAAACTGCTGGGTATATTTACTGTGAAATCTAGAACTTCAATCTTTGTAGTAAGATGGTTGGAAATCCGTTCGTATCGGTAACTAATTGAGCGTGTCTGCTAAAAATACCTTAAAATATTACACACATACAACGCGTAAAATTATAGGAGAGGGTCATTGCTGAGTAAGAACAAAACAAAAACAAAAAAAAAAACATAACGAAAAAAAAAGAACTAAAATTATAGGAGAGGGTTTATATTGGTGGATGCCACCCTCCCCACCCCACCCTAAGAGGGTTTATATTAGTGGATGTTCCCCCTCCCCCAATACATTTTACTTTAACTGAAGGACAAGCTATTTTTAAAAGGAAATTAAAAAAAAAAATCTAAAATATTTAAACAATTTAAACGTAGGCGCAGACATTAAAATGGATGTAAACATTATCACAATCGAAATGCATTAAATTACCTGACGTCTCAAGAGAAAACTACAAATGAAACTGTGTTTATAAAAAGGTGCAAAACCATCGTGGACATTTTATTTTGCCCAGAATTCCTGTGCATAATGCTGGTCGCATACAGGAGCCCAGAATTCCTGTGCATAATGCTGGTCGCAAACAAGAGCCAGAACAAACGCTCGCGAGTAGCTTGTAAATTTGAACACAGCCCTCGAGACGTGGAAATGTCTGTGATGAAAATTTGCGAATTGACAAAAACTTTGTACCGGTTCGACTAAAAATATCTAAATTTTAACATACGGAGAAAACGATCTTTAATTTTCAGCCATCTCTGTTAAAAAATTAGCTCCTTCCTGAAAAGGAGTCTACTCTAAAAGTAAATGTTGGTTTGGAGATAAACAGCAGTCAACTCATTACAAAAACACGCCTATTCAAATATAAAGAAAAATTCACCACCAAAAATTGAAAATTTTCCGATAAAAAAAAAATGATAATTTTCATTTGTTCTGCTTAAAACATAGATTGTGGATACTCGTTAGAACCGCCTCACCTAGGTGGTTATAACGAGTACCCACAATCTATGTTTTTGAGAAGAAACAAAAATAATAATGTGTACCCCTGTGAAACCCTGTTTTACTGTATAAAAGTGGGATTTAAGGGTTCAAAATTATATAGGCATGTTTCGTGATGTCGAGCCGATCAGTTTACCTAATCGAGGAAAGAATTTGCTCCTACGAGGAAAATACTTTCCTTTTTTAGAATCCTTTTCAAAAGGGGTCATGAAGCAAACCTTAAAAATGAAGTCACAAATAGTCTCCAATTTGTAAAAATGGTGGCAAATCTATCAAGTGTGTCCAGAAAACATTGTCGATTCGCGTGTTATTCCCAGACACTCGATATTAGATCAGCATACGCTACTAAAGTACTTTTTCAAGTGGCATTGTACATTTCTTTATCGGCAGAGAGATGCATTGCCTTAAAGGTGCAATGCCATCTTAAACAAACATTTGTTATAGAAGAGGCATGATGACAGGCGACAAGGTATCTTACCGTATTTACCTAAGTAATCGAACAGCTTAACCGTTTTTAAACTGAATAGATTACCTAAAACTATACAGTAAAACCTCAATGACTCGAACACCGATGACTCGTTTACCATGGCTGATACGAACTCGTTTTTGAGTCCCTAGGAAATTCTTCCAACAGCTCAAAACACAAATATTTCGGGATAGTTCAGGAATTTTTCCCATTTTATCATGAACATGTATGTTGTGTGTTCGCATTAGAATCTCCTCATCGAGGCACACTCGACATGCCATGACTTAATAGAAATTCGAAAAGACAGCCATATATTATTCTCAGTTGTCTCCTTACCTGGCGCACTGATTAATCTTCAGTGACTCGAACATTCCATATCCAGAACAAATTTCCGTGGTCCAAAAGATGTTCGAGCCATTGAAGTTCGACTGTATACAGTCGACTCTCGTTATCTCGAACTCCAAGGGACTCTCTGAAATACTTCGAGATATCCGTAGTTCGACATATCAGGTTTGCAGAATTGAGGAAAAAATAATTTGATTAACCACATTTAACAAACTGATAGGTAATTGGACTTTTGAAGTTAGAGATATATTGAAAATATTGTGGAAAAGAGGAGAAATTGCTCCTTAGGAGCAATTTCTCCTCTTTTCTACAATATTTTCCATCTGTTGTTAGGTTTTCATATATAGGCAGGGACCAGATTTTCGCTTCGAGATAAGCGGTTATTCGAGATAAGCGAGGTCGAGATAACGAGAGTCAACTGTATTTGATCATTTTTAGGTATTCCAGGCTATGTGATTCAAATGATTAAATTATTTGTAAACAGTGGAGACCCTGATCAGATGCTGCAAAATGCGGCCTCTGATTTGAGTCTGCAACGTTTGCTAATTGCCCTTTTTGGGGTCTCCAGACTAAAATGGGTTAATTCCTTAACCTAATACTTGAACCTTTTTGTATTGTGTAAACAGGACTTGCGAACATGTGAAACAATTACAAACCGAAATCAGCATGTACGTAGTCTGATCAAGATCCGCACTTGTCTACGATTTCGTCAGCACGTTTTAGACATTAAGCAGTCAAACATTTGTTTAACTTTTATGATATCGAAGTTTATATATATGGACACCTTGACCCTTTCAGCCCGGCAGACCAAAACCAATACCTGTGCAAGCAATATAGATTCTGATGAGACGGCTCGTAACGAGCCGTCTCATCTGGATATACACTGTTTGCCATTCAGTGTTTCGACTGAAACAGACTGATCTGAGTCTTTCAAGGCTCAAATGCAATCTTGCAGGAAATGCTGTGTGCCCAGCTCATTTATAAATATCGTTGTAACATGAAACAGTCCAGCGAAACTGGAATACGTTTAGAGGTACTAAACGAAACCTGGGTTCGTCACTGGCTGCCATGAGCTGTATAATGAATGTCGCATAATCTTTTAGCTACCAACTGCCAAGCCAAGCAATAATGTTTTAAAGCTGTAGTCTTGTTGGGGAAGAGAGCTAATCTTCGTGCTTTTTGTACGTTTTTTTCGATTTGTGCTTGTTTTGGTTTTGTCGGCTTCCTCTTCCTCTTGGTGTCTGAGAAGGAGTGAAGTAGTATAGGCACTTCCTATACTACTGGCTGCGGTTTTTGATTGTGGCATTCCCTGGAATTTTCTCTTACCCTTTTGTGTATCTTCTTTGACAGATATCTATGCACTCCTCTCTCTCAAGAAATCTTCAGCTAACTGTCCAGCGTTCCAGTGGGGTATCTTCAGCGAAGCCCATATGATAAGTAGATCATGTATGTGGTTTCCTGAAATAAAATTGGTAATCATTACGAAACCATGCCTATTCAAATATATTGAAAATTTTACCACCAGAAAATGAAAATTTTCAGATAAAAAAAATTCTGATATTTTTCATATTTCTGCTCAAAACATAGATTGTGGGTATTCGTTAGAACCGCTTTGGCGAGGCGGTTCTAACGATTACCCACAATCTATGTTTTTGAGCAGAAACAAGAAAAATAATGTTTACCCCTGTAAACCCCAGTTTTACTATCTAAAAGTGGGGTTTAAGGGGGTCAAAATTATATAGGCATGTTTTCGTGATGGGACCTTTTTAACGCTTTGTGTGCCGGCTTAAAATTTCAGCAGACGGCATTCTGAAATATTTCATTATTTTTCCCAGAAGATAGGCTTTGACATTTCATGCAGATCGTCCCCTTGGCGGACAATCTGCATGAAATATCAAAGCCTATTTTGTAGGACAAATTATAAGAAAAATCAACTAGACAACCCTCTTTATATTGACACTCGGTACAACGACAAAATTCGTTATAATGACAATTTTACTGTCACGAAACCTTCGCTTAAATGGTAACAGTTAGTCACAAATTATGCAACAATATTGTATTTAATACTTTAAAGAAACATATGTTTTGGATATGTTAGAATCGCCTCACTGAGGCGATTCTAACAAATATACAAAACATATGTTCTATGAGGAAATAAGAATAAATCAAGATATTTCTTACACATCATTCTGCCCGTTAAGGATTCTGTACACCAGCAAATTCATTATATTGGCAACATCTTTTGGAACAAATGCTGTCGTTGTAACGAGGGTTCACTGTACCTCTAAGGTGCACGACCCGCCTCAATTTTACCTGTGCCTCTACTTAGCCCTTGGCTTTTGGCGATTTATTTAGCTGGAACTTGTCAATATAAATTGTAAACAATGTTATCAAAATAATTCATGTTGATGAAAACCTGCGGCTGTTTCCATATTTTGGATCGGCGTTGCCTCGGTTATTGAGAATTGGCATTTGGCAAGCCCACTGACTAGATCTTGTCAATATCAATCGGTGTGCGAAAAGTATCAGAGTATTCCTAAGGTTTCCAGAGTTATGGGTATTTTCGCTGTCACAGGCGGCATTGTCTCGCTCAAGGAAAAATGGCACTTTGCAATTCCTTTATCTGGAGATTGTCAATATTAATATGTATACACAATTTATTCAAAATATCCTTTATGGATGAGGACATACGGTGATTTCAGTATTTTCATATATTTTTACTTCAGTGTTGCGTTGGTCAAAGAAAAGTTAAATTTGACAAGCGTATTGACTAAATCATGTCGATATCTATCAGTATGCCAAAAATTACCAAAATATTTCCAACGGTTAAAGCGCTATCATTACGAAAACACGCCTATTTATATATATTGAAAATTTCGCCACCAAAAACTGAAAGTTTTGAGGTAAAAATTCTGATATTTTTTCAAATTTTTGCTCAAAACATAAATTGTGGGTACTCGTTAGAACCGCCTTGGCAAGGCGGTTCTAACGAGTACCACAATCTATGTTTTTGAGCAGAAATACATGTAAGAAATATAATGTATACCCCTGTAAACCCCAGTTGAACTATATAAAAGTGGGATTTAAGGGGGTCAAAACTATATAGGCGTGTTTTCGTGATGGTCATCTTTTGGTAACTGCCCACGGACGGACAGACGGAGTCACAAAATGATTATACGACATTCCTCGAAAGTCAACCTTTCAGTCTTTTCTACGGGTCGTGCAATATCATCAGTTTGTCATTCACTGAATTTGTCCAGAGAGCGGTAAAGTTTAACTGAATGCAGAAGAATTTCATAGGTTTACTAGAAAACAAACATCTTGGTCGAGATTTGTACTGCGCTCTTAGGAAACTGTAATGTCTTTTGTGATGGCGCCTTTGAGCTATAAATTAACTTTACTGAATGGACGAAGATCAGTATGTGGGTTATGGTTTACGGCTTTTGCAAACTCCTGTTGAAGTTTTGCAAACCACCCACAACTACCAGTTATATGAATGAAATCAAATAACTGTCATAAAGTTAAACCGCAAGTATTTCAAGATCTCCTGGGTAAATAATTCGCCTACTTTCAATGCTAATCTCACGTCTCACCTTGAGCATTTACATTTCATATTGTCGTTTTAATTGTGTACTTAAACACCGTGTATAAATAGCAAAAAATGTATGTTTCCGGTATTTTGGGCAGTGCTCAAGGTTTGGAGAATGATAAAACATTTTATATCACGTGAAGAAAGGCCTATTTTTTTTTTTTTTTTTTTTTTTTTTTTGTTTTTTTTTTTTTTTTTTCTTTTTTTTTTTTTTTTTTGTTTTGCTGCACGAGGATACATTCGGCCCCTTCAAAAATTTGAAGTAAGAGTTGCAAGTAAAATTTTTCTTAATGGCACGGGATACACCTGCAGGTTTTCCTGCCTGTGTTAAAAAGGAGTCAGTTTCACCCAACAGACCTCTAATATTTAAATTCTTCAAAAACAAGGGCCACATAGAGAAGCGACACGAATATTTCCATGTCAGAATTATTCTCCCTTCGAAAGTGTGCCCTTTATTCTCTAAGGAAATACACGTTGCGTCAAGGGATCGCAGAACGTATACTTTTACGGAGAAATGCGATACATACCGATACAAAATAATAGTCGCAAACAATTATGGCGATGTATGTAAGTACATGTATCAAGTATCGAAAGCAATTATCTGGAGCATGTTCAACCCCGCAGCAATGTAGAAAACCCGAACATATTTCAATAAGACAGGTGTACAAAATTAAAAGCACGGGTTCCAATTTTCGCAATCATCACCCAACTGAGAATAGTCCTTTAACGAAAAATGCTTGGATTTCTGCAGCAACAAATTGATATTTGAGGATGTATCAGTTCTAATAACAACGCATTTTCCAGATAAGACTCGGGCATGTAATCTGAGTATACACTATTTGCATTAAATACAGGATTTTATTTTGTAAAGACTATAATAACTGAAACCAGACATACCTTAAACTCAGATGGGCCTGTCCAAATAGATGGGTAAAGAGTCGGCTATAATGGGTTTAGACTCCTTTTTTTGTCGGTGACTCACGGTACTATGACATTTCAATTCTTAGCAAAGAAAACTGGAATAATTTTACATGTCCCAGTTTATCTAACGCCAGTCGAATTCACATAATCAGGATCCCCTTTTTACCGAACTAAATGATGAAACAACCTGTATAGCCTAGTTTTCATCACAGAAAGACTACCCAGTCAGCATTCTACGTAAATCTATATCGGGCCGTCATCGGCCCGTCAGGGTAGCTGACGGGCCGATGACGGCCCGATGTAGATTTACGTAGAATGCTAGCTGGGTAGAGAGCTTCATTTACCATATTTTCCTTGTCATATCCGTATTTATTACAGAATGGTAATAAATTTTGTTTCTCATGGGGCGGAGGAAGTTAATACGTACAGTGGACTCTCGTTATCTCGACTTCGCTTATCTCGAAATACTGCTTATCTCGAAGGGAAAATCAGGTCCCTGTTTTAAGATGGAACTTTAACAACAGGTAACAACATACGAGTATTGTGGAAAAGAGAAGAAATTGCTAATTCTCCAAATTTTTTTTATATGACTAACTTCAGGAGTCACATTACATGTTAATTTGTGAAATGTTGTTCGATTTATTTTTTTCCTCAATTCTTCAAACCTTTCGAGTAAACGATATCTCGAAGTATTTCAGAGAGTCCCTTGGACTTCGAGATAAAGAGTCGACTGTAATAAGTGATTAAAATGTCATGGACATCTGAAAAAGGACTAAAATGGCCATTTTGCCTCACAGTTTATGACATCAATTTGAAGATAACTGTCAGAAAGAGCTAAAACCATTTTTACAGAGTTCACTGCCTTGAAAGTGTATCAGTTCATTACAAGACGGTCTTTTCTTTCTTCTAGTTTCGCATGGTACTTTGAGGTTTCCGTTATTAGCAAAACCATACTCACTAGTCACACATCCCCGTTTCAAGCCAGTCTACACAGCTTTACAATGCACTTCATCTGTTCTAAAGCAAAATCACATTATCAGGGTACTGATGAAATTCTATGCTGTATGAAATAATTTTTCGTTTGACAAAGTACAATCATGTGCAATTTTTTGCCCTATTATGCCCCTTTTGTTATTCTGGATTTAGCCTAGAAATGGTAATAAATTTTGATTCCCCAAAGGGTGGAGAATATAATGATTAGTCAAGTTTGGTGAATAATTCATTGACAAACTTCAAAAAGAACGCTTTTGCCAAATGAGGTGGCTAACTTGAAGAGGACTGTCACGTTACCACGACAAACAATTATCAAAACAAGTATTGATTACGTTTATAGTCAATCTATTAAGTGCAAAGAACACATTTTGCGCAGGGTTCATCACAAGCATTTTTGCATGGAATATTTGTTAACAGTGCCTTAGATAAGGTTTTAAGTAGTTGGGTATTTTGGGCTATTTTTTTTAATCACCCATTTCTCATTGAACTGAGTATCAGGATTTTCCTTTTGGGTATCCAATAGTGTGCAAGAATTACAGATATATGGGTATTTACCCATTAATTGCTTTTTCGGAAATTTTAATTCGGAAAATACCCTCAAAAAGCAGCTTACAAAAGGCACTGTTGTTACAGAACACGTTAGCTTACATCACGAAAACATACCTTTATAATTCTGACCCCTATTAACCCCACTTTTATATAGTAAAACTGGGGTTTACAGGGGTATACATTATTTTTCTTATTTCTGCTTAAAAACATAGATTGTGGGTACTCGTTAGAACCGCCTCGACGAGACGGTTCTAACGAGTACCCACAATCTATGTTTTGAGCAGAAATATGAAAATATCGGATTTTTTTTTTATCTGAAAACGTTCAGTTTTTGGTGGTGAAATTTTCAATATATTTGAATAGGCGTATTTTCGTAATGGATTTGAATTTTACGATGCATTGATACCACTGATGAGCTTTATCTTAGTTCAAAATTAAACACAAGTTTGCTGTATATGTCTTAGGTCTTTAACTGCCTTAAAGTAAGCTGCATGCATCTTCTAAACGCTTAGCATGCTGGGCCCAGTTGTTCAAAGCGTCGTTAGCTTAACGAGCTCGTTAGTGGTTAAAATGTTAACTGTTCTAGAAAGTACAATATCTAATTGTCTAAGATATTTTTGCTGAAAAAATATGAGTAGCTTTTAACGATATCGTTAGTTTTGAACAACTGGGCCCTGGATATTTTTTTAATAGACGACATATTAAAATAGTTTTCTTATTATTGCCAGAAAAAAGTTTTGACATTTCATGCAAATTGTCTCAGTCTGCATGGAATATCATTTTTCCGGAAAAAAAGGAGACAACTTCGTGATCAGCTTTGCGTCTCACTTTGAAACTGGGGTTAGTTAACTTTGATGCACTAAATTATGACATTAAAAAGCACTTCAATATTATCAATATTTCCGTCCGGTATGAATGTAAAACATTTTTTACTATGGTGTATCTCTTATCTAATTAAAAAAAGAGGTTATGATGAGAGTTCATGACTAAATACTGAATACTTTTAAGTTGGCGCGCGTATGATTTATGATTGTGTTAGCTACGGAACATGCACTTGTGAACATAAATGAAAAATGCCCAGATACCCGAATGTTGACAGATGTCTTTGGAATGTAAATATTATCATAAGATATATACACCAATCGAAGACAATTTGCATGAAATGTCAAATCCCTGTTTTATGGGAAAAATAAGAAAATATTTTAAAATATCGCCTGCTGTAAATTTTACAAAGAGTGCTAAACGTTAAAATTTTGCATTTGCCAAGACATTCACAAAACAACATGAAGGTTTTGTTTATTTACTGCTTTTAAACGACAGTTAAACGCAACGACATTTGGTTGTCACTAAGATCTCGTGCTTATAAGAACTTAGTAGGAGGCGGACATTGGCAGAAAGACGTCTGCAATCGTGAAAATCAGCACACGTTTGCAGTCTGACTTTTATCATGTGCGGAAATTTTATACCAGACAATAAAACGAAGTCAATTTTATTTGTTTGTCTCTTTTAATGCTGTCAGTGTCAAAAAGAACAATATTAACATTTGGCATTCTGCGGGAAAATTTGGTAGATGGCAACTTTTTCTTGTTTTTTTTCCCAGAAAGTAGAATTAGGTACTTCATGTAAATTGTTTCCCGAGAAGTAAATAAGTGGCTTGGTACATATTGCTGAGTAAACACAACGTACAAAATCATGAGCATTGTGAATCAGTTTTTGTACGTTGTGTTTACTATATATATATATATATATATATATATATATATATATATATATATATATATATATATATCAAGTAGCATATAAGACGTTAAAGCAGGGACCAGATTTTCGCTTCGAGATAAGCGAAGTCGAGATAACGAGAGTCAAATAAGCTCTTGATATATATATAATCATAGTTTTTGTATGCTGTGTTAACAATATATATTAATGATATATATATATATATATATATATATATATATATATATATATATATAATGAATAACAAATTTGCCTCAGTCAGATGCGTGTCCGGCTGGTGATTGGCCGTGAATTACATTCCCCCACGACCCCCCCCCCCCCCCCCCTCGCCGGGTCCTGTCCGGAAACATTCTTTCGTGGAGATGGACCATAAAAAATTTTCTATTGCAATTCTCTATCTTTCGCTGGTGTAAGACGAATGTACACATGTACTTGTTAACCGCATGTCAAGAAAAAGTGTAATTAGGTAAAATGACCGGCTCATCACGAAATCACGCCTATATCATTTTTATCCCCATAAAACCCCACTTTTATAAAGTAAAACTGGGGTTTACAGGGGTATACATTATTTTTCTAATTTTGCTAAAATCATAGATTTTCGATACTCGTTAGAACCGCCTCGTTAGAACCACAATCTATGTTTTAGAAGAAATATGAAAAATATCAGAAATTTTTTATCTGTAAAGTTTCCTTTCTTGGTTGTAGAATTTTCAGTATATTTGAATAGGCGTGTTTTCGTAATGTCGACCTGCCCTTAATAGTGTGTACTTGGCCGTTTAGCTCCAAACAAAATCAGTGTCTAACTGCAGCATAACTATTTTATAACCAAATAAGTAACGGCAACTGCAGCACAACTATTTTATAACCGAATAAGTACTTATATGCGAATATTTAGAACTGTATTCTTTTCTTAAAAAAATATATTTTAATTGTCTGACAAGCTGAACGTTTTGTTCTGCAGTTTGCCTACAGCTACAATAAAACTTAAAGTTTACTGTAGTCCGTATGAAAGAGTGGCAGTCAGTTTTTCTTAATTTTCTAAGTGTATAACCATCAGAATGAACTCTCAAATTATAACGTTTGTTTGAAAACAATTTGGACTATCATAACCAGAGTTTTAAGCGAACTTAGTCTTTAAATTGAGAAGACAGTTTAGGAGGTGATTCAGAACAATTTTAGAAGGATTTTTCAGAACAACTCTAAAAGATAGTCAGTCGCTACAGAAGGATAGATTACAACATGTTTTGTGAACATCAGCGTGCATGGTTCAGTCTGGCGCTTGACTACATCTGTGGTCGGGTCAAAATTGTGTTTTTCTGCAGACTAGTAGTGAGTCTTCTGCTTTGTTTCATCATAATATATCTGATTATATAATATGTATACAGTGATGCCTAACTGATGTGGCAGACAACCCCGTATGCAGATCGGAACACATATTTGTGTTTTGGAGCTGTACCAGAGCTAAGGATGAGGTTTCACGAGAGTAACACTAGTTTTAATTTCGACTGCTCTCAAACAGTGTATACTGACATCCGTTACCATGACGAAAACAAGCCTATTCAAGTATATTGAAAATTTTACAACAAAAAAATAAAAAAATTTCAGATAAAAAAATTCTGATATTTTTCATATTTCTGCTCAAAACATAGATTGTGGGTCCTCGTTAGAACCGCCTCGCCGAGGCGGTTCTAACGAGTACCCATAATCTATATTTTTAGCAGAAATAAGAAAAATGATGTATACCCCTGTAAACCCCTGTTTTACTATATAACAGTGGGGTTGAAGGGGGTCAAAATTATATAGGCATGTTTTCGTGATGGATGGGGTTTCACGAGAGTAACACTAGCTTTAATTTCGACCGCTCTCAAGCAGTTTATATTGATATCCGTTACAATGCGGCTATTCTGATGCGGACTATCTTTGCAGTAGATTTTTTTTGCTGACCGTTCCAAAGTTATTATTTATTATTTTACAAAATCTGTAAATGCCTTTTTACAATTAATGGGATAATGCAAAATGCAACTTAGGAAGGGTGTGGTAGATTTTAAATCTAATGAAGACATCGCTCACATTTTAATTTCTTTAAATAGCAATTAGACAACAAGTTGTCTATATCTAGTTTAACCATACAAGTACGTACATATAATTATAATTTAAGGTGAAACTTGCCATATTAGTTTGCTGACAATCTCCACGCTGTGTTCTCAAGCTTGCCTTCTTGTTCCAAGTTACGAGTATATGGTGATCATGAAGAACAGCGAAATTTGTTCCAAGGACAACCTTCATCCTATACTACTCTTAAGTTGTTGTGTGTGTGTGTGTGTGTGTGTGTGTGTGTGTGTGTGTGTGTGTGTGTGTGTGTGTTTCAGAAGTACATTATCATTCTATCCTAGAAATAATTTCCATTTTTATCATATCTAACTTGAATTCATGTGATAAAGCGAAATCGAACTTTTTAGAGGTAGCTGGTTACTTTGCTTTCTTTTGGTTACATTACGGAAACACGCCTAATCAAAGATATTGAAAATTTCACTACAAAAAACTGGAAGTTTTCAGATAAAAAAATCTGATATGTTTCATATTCTGTTCAAAATTATAGATTGTGGGTACTCGTTAGAACCGCCTCACCTAGGCGGTTCTAACGAGTACCCATAATCTATGTTTTTGAGCAGAAATAAGGAAAATAATGCATACCCCTGTAAACCCGAGTTCTACTGTATAAAAGTGGGGTTTAAAGGAGTCAAAATTATATATGTATGTTTTCGTGATGAATGGCATGTGTACTCTCTGTCATAGTCTGTTTTCTCTCCCTCTTTGTGTTATTCGTAGGCTATTTCTGTGATCATCACGAAAACATGCCTATATAATGTTGACCCCCTTGAACCCCACTTTTATATAGTAAAACTGGGGTTTACAGGGGTATACATTTTCTTATTTCTGCTCAAAAACATAGATTGTGGGTACTCGTTAGAACCGCCTCGCCAAGGCGGTTCTAACGAGTACCCACAATCTATGTTTTGAGCAGGAATATAAAAAAAAAAAAATGAGAATTTTTATCTGAAAATTTTCAGTTTTTGGTGGTAAAATTTTCAATATATTTGAATAGGCTTGTTTCCGTAATGTATAGTTATTTTTGTACATCTTCTAGACTATGTTTTAACAAAATCATATTGTGATAGAAGAATTCTAATAATGTCTTAACCTTTACCACTGTCTGAACAAATTTAGCAGATGACAAATTGAAATGTATCTTATTTATCTCAGAAAATAGGATTTGACAATATATGCAAATAGTCTTCATAGGAGACAGTTTGCATGAAATGCCATATCCTGTTTTCAGAAACAAAACTTTCTTGCAAATTGTCTCCACTGAATCAGGATTTCGCGTTTCTCGCACATTGTCTCCACTGGAGACAATTTGCATGAAATACCATATCCTGTTTTCTGGGAAAAAATCCAGTATGTCTGTTGAAGATTTTATTTAACCAAGCATGCTAAATGTTAAAGTACACACAAACGAAAAATGAACCGCCAGCAACAATTTTAACAATGACATAGAAGGAAACGACTAATAATATTTTGATTTCGTCAACAAATACGAATTTCGAAACGATTACTTGATATTAAACGAACTACAACCGTGTTTTTAATTTTTTAGATGTCTTTGATTTCATTTTCAGTATCTTCATACTGGCGGTCCAGTATAAGACGCATCACGAAAGTAGGCCTAACGACATGAATGATCGACGAGTTTATACCGAGACTTACTGGGCTTGATCGCACAGACTATTCAGAGTCAAAATAGTCAGTCTTCGTATATTATGTTGTTGTATCGACTCTGCTCGAATTGGTGAGTGCGCAGGCTGATTTTTTTTTAAATTCGCAAATCGCAAAAGAATTATCCCGTTTTTCCTTGCGTCAGTTTATACCTTGCTTAGGTTATTAAATTACTGAGTCAATTAGCTTTTTCTTTGAGAGATCAACCTTTTGTGCCATTCTGGTAAAAGTCTTTTCAACAGGTAAGTTTTTCAAATATTATTATTTATAGTACTAAGACCTGCGTTTAATATGTTTTATTTGATATATTAGAGATCAAATAATTAGATTAGATTATCGGATCGAGGATCAGCTAAGCCATAAATAGACGGTAAAATAATATTCAGCTTTGATAATATTAGTTTAGGTTAAACCAGGGCCTTGATTTACTGTTTTTATAGGATTTAATTTTATTCAAAGCGGATCTAGTTGTTATGAAATCATATGGTAACGCGGAGGACTTGCTAACGGAGAGTACTTGGGAGATATATTTAGGATACTTTTCCTACGTGGGTACTCGTAAGAAACGCTTCGGCGAGGCTTATACGGGTGTACAGCTAAATGATATTAATAAAGGTTGCCCCTGGAAACAAAGAACACAAAAACTACGAAAATCGGAATCTCTGTTTCATTCAAGGTATAGATATGGTACGAGGGTCCTGCAAAACGTTTCGTCACTGGGTTCGGATTACTTCAGTGCTACGTTTTATTAAACATATTTTTATTACAAACCTTCAAAGTATTCCCCCTTGACCTAAACACATTTTTGTTACCTTTTTACCCAGTCGCGAAAAGCAAATAAATAGTCTTTTGTTATCTGTTGGAAACACTGATAAATAGCGCTGCCAAGAGAACTTCTAGACGTATACTTATTTCCAGAAAGCATTTTCTTAAGCATTGGAAATAAAAAAGAAGTCACGGGGACTCAGGTCAGGTGAATAAGGCGGATGGTTTAAAACTTTCACCTTTTCAGAAGCCAAAAAGACTTAAGAATCTCACACTTATGAGAGGAGGCGTTGTCATGTAAAAGGTTGACTCCTGACCATCCTTTGTTTGGTCGTTTCTTTTTGTAAAACTCTTTCACTTTCTTCAGTACAGAATTCTTGTAGAATCGGCCCTTGACTGTTTGACCAGATGGACAAGGCACTTGAACGACTGGCCCACTTGAAGTAAAGAAAATTGTGTACAACATCTTTTTCGAACTTACGGTTCTCTTGGCAACACATGGGGTTTTTTTTATCTTTTCGCTTCCAAGGCTTATTATCAGCCCTTCTTTGTGGCTCAAAGATGTGCACCCAGGTTTCATCACCTTTTAGCAAGTTAGAAATAACCCGACTATTACAGCCTTTGTATGTTTTCAAAAGTTCCCAGGTACATTTAAGGCGTTGTGTCTTTTGCTCCTCAGTGAGCAAATGAGGTACCCACCTAGCGCAAACCTTTCTCAGTTCAAACGCTTTTTCAGAATTGTTTGCACATTGACTTCTGATATGCCAGTACAACTAGTTATATCTTTGACAAACAAATGCGCATCCTGTTCGACCACAATCTTTACAGCAGCGATGTTAGCCTTGGGAACAGAGGTTTTAGGCCTTCCAGGACGGGTATCATCTTCAACAGAAAATTTCCCAGCTTTAAAAGCTTTAACCCACCTAAAACTGTGTGCATTGAAATGGTCTGAGGTCCATATATACCACACAATTCATTAAATATCTGCTTTGAAGCTATATTAAGCCTAATGCGGCATTTAATATAGCTACGAATTTCAGTCTTCTGGTCCATGTTCCAATGTAACAAGTAAATTGGTCAGTGTATATGACTGCATCTATTTCAATTTGAAATAACTCTGTCAGTTGGAAAGCAATTTGCACGAAATAAACGGGTATCGTTAGCTATTCAACATACCATTCAAGTGCAGTGAAGCGTTTTAAAATATACCTGGGATACAACTAAGGAAGCCTATTAGTGACAGAACTTTTCGCACGACCCTCGTAGCATTGTAATTTGCCCCCTCCCCGCTCCTCCCCCTCCCCCAGCATCGGTTAAATTCGATTTTCCAAGATGCTGTCATGGGCTCTACGATCCGAAGGAAAATTAAAAATATGAACTGCACTTTGATTAAGACTGATCCTTTGGCACTCATGATAATTAAAAATTTTCTCCAGTTCATACTTATATATAATGTCTGAAGCAAACCGTATACTTTCTAAAAGGTTTGTGAGTTTTGTCGTCAACCCTCTGTACAAATTTCGATATTAAACGTTGACAAAAAGTCCTACGGAATCTGAGTTTTATGATGACTTTATTTACAATTGGTTATAATAATTTGTTCCTCACCTATCTATTCTTCTTTCAGTGACCCGGGATGGCTTCGCTTTGTGACTGAGTGTTTTTCTGCTGTCTTATTATTATTATTTGTTTTTGTGCTTTTTTAGGTTTCGAGGAAATGTTGTTTGTGTTATCTTTCTATGTCACTGAAGAAACTTAATTTGGTGACTTGAAAGGAGTATGTTCCCAGTATGTTTCCCAAGTATTTCTTTCTCCTGGGGCAAGTACATGTGTACTTTTAGACAAATGACCTGACTTAAATTATTTGTAAACAGAATTATCGATTTCAGCAAAGCTACTGTTAGCAAAAAGAATGCTAACACCCCTTCAGCGTTCAATGCTGCGTTATCACTACTGGAGGATACACTGAACATGGCCATTCGTGGCAAGAAGACATCTCTTTTTAATTTGCATTCGCCTCGTTTAACTTTCAGCCCTGCAGACCTAAACGTATACCTGTAAACAATGTAGATCTAAAAGAGACGGCTCATCAGGATCTACTCTGTTTGCCATTTTCGTTTTGCTTTTAGAGTGACATCCCCATTTACTATAATGGTTATGTCCAAATTCAAAATTAGAAGAGTCCGCTTCAGAAATTCAGGGGTAGGGGTAAAAGGGTTAATCACATTAGCATGAATGTACTATCGGTATATAGTCTCACCTGAAGTAACTTCAACATGTTGGTTATTGTAGCTGTGCCGTCGCCTAGTCATTGTTCCTTCTTTCGATGCCTCAGAAAGGCTGTGCTCCGTGATTGTGGCCTTACCTGGGTACTTCATTTGTGTGTGTGTGTCTGTGTGTGTGTCTGTGTTTCTATCCTTACATTTACGAGATTCCGAAGAAGAAAAATCATAGTTATTTTTCTAAATAAAAAGGGCTGTTTGTATGTAAAAAAAGTAAGAAAAAAGTCCAGGGAGTGCCACAATCGCAAGCCGCAGCCCATCCCAGACACGGAGTGGAACAGGAAACAGACAAAAACCAAACAAGCGCAAATCTAACAAAGTACTAAAAGCACTAGCACTCTTTTCCCCGATGTTGCCATACTGTTTTTCGCATGTTCATTGAAGAGAGCATATTGTACTGAGCGAAACTGTGCTACCGAACTCGGTTTCAAGATACCATTTTACCCTTCATACTCGGATAGCCTGTGCAAACAGAATAGGCCCAGATCAAACTGTTGCATTTACCATAAATACTGTAAAGCAATGATCTTTGTGTAGTTGCGTTAAGTGCTTGACGAGACAATATATATCTTACGCAGTAACCTATTTATTCTTTGTTGGGTTCAAGCTTAGAAATTTGACTGATCCATGAAGTATTCAAAGGGGCATCTTACGATAATGTGGTTTTACTATGTAGTTCAATGACTAACAGTACAAACTATGGTTAAACTATCTAGGTCCACGCTGTTTGACCAGGTGCATTTTGAGAGACTTCATGTTAAACATGTTATTTTTATATATGCTGTGTATATATATATATATATATATATATATATATATATATATATATATATATATATATATATATATATATATATATATATATATATATATATAGTCGAACTTCAGTGGCTCGAACATCTTTAGGACCCTAGAAAATTGTTCGAGACATGGGTAGTTCGAGCCCCTGAGGGTTAATCATGGCGCCAGGTCGGGAAGCAAATATCGCTAATTCTGTGAAATATATCGATCTTCTACACAATAATTGTATATTGAGTGTACTCATTAGAATCGTACAAACAACAAACAATTTCATAATGCAATAAGAAAGCTTCCTTAAATATTTGTTTCTTGATCTATCAGAAGAATTTCGTAGGAACTCAAAAACGAGTTCGAATTAGCCATGGTAAACGAGCCATCGGTGTTCGAGCCATCGAGGTTTGACTGTATATATATATATATATATATATATATATATATATATATATATATATATATACAGTCAAACCTCGATGGCTCGAACACCGATGGCTCGTTTACCATGGCTAATTCGAACTCGTTTTTGAGTTCCTACGAAATTCTTCTGATAGATCAAGAAACAAATATTTAAGGAAGCTTTCTTATTGCATTATGAAATTGTTTGTTGTTTGTACGATTCTAATGAGTACACTCAATATACAAAAAATAGTTTTGTCAGAATTGTTTTGCCATCCTTCTGAAAAAGTGTATGCTCTGAAATGAAAGAATTTGCTCCCTTGGGCAGGGTTGTCAAAATATTTCTTGTCAACAGATTAAATGACAAATCCAACAGATTGGCCGGGGGGTCAAGGGGGCCGCTTAGGCCAACTCCTGGCATGAAATTGCTCATTCTGTGCTTCTTATCTATAAAAAGTCACTGATTTCCCAGCTCTTCTTTGCAAATTGTGTCTACTTTGGTAAACAAGCGCAGGCGCCATTGGGTGATGTCTGACCATATACCATCTACAACTCATCGATACCATCTACAACTCATCGTCTGAACAAATTTCTTTTATTCTGAAAGGTTCTTGAGAACTCCGTTTCCTCACAGTATTCTCTAATGAATTCTGCACCCTTCTTGAGCGAATTCCAGTTAAACCTATTCCTCGATTTCGGAGTCTCAAATGAAAACTCCATCGAGGTATCCATGGACATCGTCAGTTCATGCGACACTACAGTGCCGACCGAATCCGGCATTTTACTGGTACTAGTATATGGCGCCTCGCCACTCGTCGATGGCGCCATCCTCACTGATGGACCACTAATACCTTGCTCAGACCCCCCCCCCCCCCCCACCACTTTTATATTTGGTTCAGTCAGTGTCTCAACCACTTTACCAAGCGTGGCAAGCATGCCCGTCTGCTCAATGCAAAACCCATATTCACTGAATTCATTTGTAATGGCCTGCACTGGATTAAGGCGGAACATTCATTCACCAAAATACGAGTAGCATCAAACTGCTTCTTAACTGAAGCGTCAATACCGCTACTTAGCCTCTTTAACAGTTGGGAGCAAATTCTTTCGTTTTAGAGTAGATCTGTTTTCAGAAGGGATCACGAAATCCCAAAGGTTATCTGCCTTGTAAAATATGGCGGAAACTATAACAGATTTGTAAAGTCCAATAATGTAAAACTCTTCAATACTATAGCATATTGTAGCGTAAGTCTTATAACCTGCAGAACAATATCGTGTTCTGGAGGAAATTGCTCTGTTATATGATTTGATTTGTTCGCGTTATTCGTTTTAATTACTCGAGCACGCAGTACTCATACTAACGCTTTTATAGACAATGCATAAGCTTCCTATGCGAAAGACATTATATAAAGTGCGATTAGTAAAGATCATTCTCAGTGCGAATAGACGCAAAGCAATCTAACTATTCAATTCCGATATCTATATGTTATTACCGTGTTTATCTAAATATTCGGATACCTTAACTTCTGACCGCACCTGTCCTTAAATTTGAAGTTTCCATCACGAAAACATGCCTATATAATTTTGACCCCCTAAAACCCCACTTTTATATAGAAAAACTGGGGTTTACAAGGGTATACATTAGTTTTCTTATTTCTGCTCAAAACATAGATTGTGGGTACTCGTTAGAACCGCCTCACCGAGGCGGTTCTAACGAGTACCCACAATCTGTGTTTTGAGCAGAAATTTATAAAAAAAATATCAGATTTTTTGTCTAAAAGTTTTCTGTTTTTTGGAGGTGAAAATTTCAATATATTTGAATAGGCGTGTTTTCGTAATGATTTGGCTACTATGGATGTGTCTAAAACTGTCGATGAGTGGAATCAGTGTAGACATTGTCTCACCTGGGTCTACACTCTATCTCAGGCAGTGCATTTGTCTAAATACTTCGAGAATACTAGAAAAGTCTGGATAACCCAATTGCGCTGAGAAATTTGCAATCTACTTAATAGTATGTGGCGATTATATTTAGTATCAGGCGGGTTTCGTTAAGTGGTTATTGTTTGCAGACAGACTTTAACCAAGAAGGAATGTACTTTAAGTCATATGTGCACTACAAACAGCTGGATGTTGGGGAAAAGGTATCTTAGGAGCATATGTGCACACCGATAATATATTCTTTAGTGTCAAAAGAGTCTGTATTCCAAGATTTATACAAAACATAAGAATATTGTTGCCCTGTGTTAATCATATATATAAAAAGTTTAACAAACATGTGCATTTTCTAGGGGCTGCTCACTTGACCTTCGTGAATGATTAAGTCATGCCAGGCTGCTCGACTTCATTACTACCCAAATAGAATTGCATACGGATTAATAACAGACAGAAGTAATGTAAGGTGGTCTGATCCCACATGAGATTTTCTGTAAGTGAATAGCAGTAAGAGTAAGAGCAAGGTTGACACAAATTGTATCGCATCAAGTAAGTAGACAGTAAGGCCATGGTTTACTGTAATTGAACATCATCAGATCAGATAAGTAGAGAAAGGCCCAAAATTTCTGTAATTGTATTTCAGGCGAAAAGGGGAGAGTAAGGTCCAGATATATTGTAATTTATAGCTTGAAGAGAGCTTTCCCAGTTTGTAGCTTTACAGCATCGGTTTGTAACTTTACAGCAGAGAATATCCTTCCTAGATTAACTTAACTTTTACAGCACAAGAGATATTGTAAGTGGACGGTGGCTTCCTAACAATTCCATAACTTTTACACAATCAGGAACATAATAAATGGTCGACGACTTCCCAGTTTTATTATAGCATGAGGTACATGGTAAGTGGACGGCTCAGGTACATTATGAGTAATGAACGACGGCTTCTCAGATTTTTCACTGTACATGGACGGTTGCTTCCCAGATTTAATGCAAATTATACAGCATCAGGTACACTGTACCTGGACGGTGGCTCTCATATTTACTGCAAATTTTACAGCATCAAGTCCACTGTACATGGACGATGGATTCCCATATTTACTGCAAATTATACAACGTCAGGTACACTGTACATGTTTGGCGGCTTCCCAGATTCACTGTACTGTTATCAGCATTAAGTACATTGGAGAGGATGATGGCATCCTTTTTACAGTGTCAGATACATCATCACGAAAACATGCCTATGTAATTTTGACCCCGTTAAACCCCACTTTTATATAGTAAAATTGGGGTCTATAGGGGTATATATCATTTTTCTTATTTCTGCTAAAAAGCATAGATTGTGGGTACTCGTTAGAACCGCCTCGGTGAGGCGGTTCTAACGAGTACCCACAGTCTATGTTTTGAGCATAAATACGAAAAATATCAGAGTTTTTTATCTGAAAATTTTCATTTTTTTAGAGGTAAAAATTTCTATATATTTGAATAGGTGTGTTTTCGTAATGTTGTATGTGGAAAGTGATTTCGTAGATTTACAGTAAGCATCCGGTACATTGTTAATAAATATCTGGCCCATATTACTGTAAACTTTACAGTTTTAGGTACATCGTTTTACTAAACTAAGCGTACTTTTTACTGCATCAAGTCCATTTTACGTGAAGAATATATGGCCTAGCTTTACTGCAATTGCAATTAAAAGAATGAAAAATTTATAATATATATTATATCGAACTGTAATGTTGTTGATTCAGTGCAAAACGAAACTGGACCTTCAGAGGCGTTTTCGAACGTTTTATATGTAAATAGGGCTGTCATTGTTTTGCAGTCTAATCAAGATCCTTGCTATATATCGATACAGTCGAACCTCAATGGCTCGAACATCTTTCGGACCATGGAAATTCGTTCGAGACATGGGTAGTTCGAGCCACTGAGGGGGTTAATCATGGCACCAGTTCAGGAAGCAAATAGCGATAATTTAGGGAAATCTTTTCGATTTTTTTACACAGTGATTGTATGTTGTGTATACTCATTAGAATCGCTTCGATGAGGCGATTCTAATGAGTACACACAGCATACAATTTCACGATAAAATAAGAAAATTTTCTTAAATATTTGTTTTCTTGAGCTATCGGAAGAATTTCGTAGGGACTCAAAAACTAGTTTGAATTAGCCATGGTAAACGAGCCATCGAGGTTCGATTGTATATCGATATACTCAGTGATGATCAAACTCTGCAAGTTAAAAAGAAAATTTGACCCAAAAATCTAACGAGAGGCTTCGATGGTATAGACTTCGAAAGTTAATTTTCTCCTTGTTGCATCGTAACTTAGATATACTACATAGTTATGGCATAGAAGACATACAACTTCAAAGAGCTCCTCATTGTTTTTAGGGTATAACATATTATTTTGTTGATTTTTGATCGATGTAGGTCAATAGCAGGTTACTTAGTATATGTCTTTGACCGCAGACAAAAAGAGGGAACGCGACTTAAACTGTGTGAAGCTTCAACAAAGAGCTGCTTTAGTATGTACTTCATTATATAACAGCAGAAATAAACGTTGCGTTTTATTTCTCCTAAAGTTCAAAGGCATAAACCATATTGTTCATTTGTGCCATCAGTTAATTTTGCTAAAGGTGAATTGTAGTGGTGCGCAAGCTTTTTAACACATGTCTATAAAAAGCGCAAGCGTTTTAAGAAGTCCATTCAATGGACAAGCTTTTTATGACATATCTATACAACATATAGGCTATTCATTACGAAAACATACCTATATAATTTTGAACCCCACTTTTACATAATAAAACTGGGGTTTACAGGGGTATACATTATATTTCTTATTTCTGCTCAAAAACATAGATTGTGGGTACTCGTTAGAACCGCCTCAGCGAGGCGGTTCTAACGAGTACCTACAATCTGTGTTTTGAGCAGAAATATGAAAAATATCAGAATTTTTATATCTGAAAATTTTCATTTTTTGGTGGTAAAGTTTTCAGTATATTTGAATAGGCGTGTTTTCGTAATATTAAGCTCCATTCAATGTCTTTAGAGTACAATGCAAACTCCTTTATTCCCCAGAGTCCATACAGCATACGGCATCATGGGGAGTACGGTAATTGACTCGAAGTACTGTTGGGACAGATAGGCCTGGGGAACAGTTTAAACCCAGATCAGAGGTCACAAACTGCCTCTGATCATAGTCTACACCTTTTGCAAAATATCAAGCAGTTTTTCGACGAAGATTATGAAATGGACGTTCAAAATTCAGGAAAAATATTGTAAGAATCTAGGGTGTTCCAAAACGTAGGATAAATGCGACGGTGTCCCAATATTTCAGGTAAATATGGTAGTAGGTAAGTGAATTAATGAATTGCATCTGAGAAAGAATGATATCTGTTACGAGACGCCAAGTATGTCGCTAATAAACAGTGTTGTTTGGTGTCAGTTACAATAATTAGAACATCACGAGAACATATCTATATAATTTTGACCCCCTTAAACCCCACTTTTATAAAACTGGGGTTTACAGGGGTGTCTATTATTTTTGTTATTTCTGCTCAAAAACATAGATTGTGGGTATTCGTTAGAACCGCCTCGACGAGGCGGTTCTAACGAGTACCCACAATCTATGTTTTGAGCAGAAATATGAAAAACATCAGAATTTTTTATCTGAAAAATTGCCATTTTTTGGTGGTAAAATTTTCAGTGTATTTAAATAGGCGTGTTTTCGTAATGAATAATTTCGCCCCAAAATTGACAGCCATTAGAGCATTGGATTATCTTAAATATGCATAAATAATACTGTATTCGCCCTAAGTATTCAAAGAAATACACATGAGCTGTCAGTGACATTCAATATAGACCAATATCAGACGCCGCAATTTTAGACACATTATCAAATAGTAAAATGAACTGGCTCGAAGTTTAGGACAGGTATAGTTGGGAGTTAAAATGTCCCAGATTTTTAGGATATACAGTTGACTCTCGCTATCTCGATCTCGCTAATCTCGAATAACCGCTTATCTCTGAAGTGAAAATCTGGTCCCTGCCTAAACATGAAAATCTAATAACATATAAAAAAAATATTGTGGAAAAGAGGAAAAATTGCTCATAAGGAGCAATTTTTCTTCTTTTCCACAATATTTTCAGTACATCTCTAACTTCCTCAATTCTGCAAATCTGATATGTCGAAGTACGGATATCCCGAATTATTTCAGAGTCCCTTGGAATTCGAGATAACGAGAGTTGACTGTATAGTTAAATCCTTGCCTTACTATTCTGTACATTTATTATTGTCCTTTTAACTACTCAGGAAAACGTCTGCCTGTTCAAACGGTAAGCGCTCCGAATATTGAGGTCCCGGGTTAGAATCCGTCTTGGGGTGGATTTTAGCTGACTGTATGGTGCGTCATTGCCAGACACTCTCATTGTAACCCTTCTGTCATCCCGCTGTGACTGAAACACTATTGAAAGAGGCAAAACACAAAATCATCATGATCATCACTTGCTGATACGTCTTAAAAGTGCCTACTGGATGACAAGAAGGACATACCCTTATCAAACTGTTCCTTTAGCAGTTTGATAAGGATAAGGGTGCTGATTGCTTTGCTGTTTGTGACGTGTGTTTTCTGTCTTGATTTGTTTGCTGTTCCTCTTGGTGTCATTGGTAGGCTATGTTCTCTGATTGTGGCTCTTCCTCGACGTCTTCTATACTATTTTACACTAATTGCTCAGACGTATCTGTCTGATTTTGTCTGGAAGTTCAGGGAAAGACATTTATTGCTAATGTAAGGTTTGGGTCGGCGTTTTATAAAGATAATTACATTATGCAATAACAGAAAGACAGACAGTGGATTTAATTAACAAAGATTATTTAGATAGTACAGAGACTTCAGGTTTCATCGAACGTATATTTAGGAAAAGTCGCAATCACTGACCATTCTAATGGACAAACAGTGGCTTTAAGGGGAATTGATACAATTTCATGGGAGGCCACTTTCAAATTAGTTTGCCTCCCTTCTGATAATGGGTCTACTCTAAAAGGAAAGAATTTGCTTCCCTGCGGGGAGCAAATTCTTTCCTTTTAGAGTAGACGTTTTTAAGTAGGGGTTTGGTATACAGCAAAGCAACCAGGAAGTCTCAGAATGTATCTCCCTTGTAAAATGGCGTAAAATGTACAAGTTTTACTCTCCTTAATTACTTTACCATATGAAGACCTAAACCTCCCGTCCTTCTAATGAATGCCTAAGCTACAGTATGGTCCTCAGATAGAAAACTACATAGCGGGTTCTACTAAACATTCAACTGGTCTGATAATAGCTGAATGAGACATAGCGTAAGAAATGTTTTTATGTTATATGCGAATTGAAAAGCCCGATCATCTTGAGAATCCGCACAATCTGATCCTGTTTTTGTTTTTTCTCTCTCTCTCTTCGTATGATGTGCAATTACTCAAAAGGGTACCGTTTACATAATGATTTTCCATTGCCTTTCTTGTTTGGGGTTGTGAAGGGTTGGGTTGTGTTGGCACTTTTTTGCAGAAGACACTGGCTAAATGGGGATTTGACAGGGGGGCGCTCTAAACCGGTTTATGGTCTAGATAAGATTGAAACTAGTGGTCTTTGAAGAATACCTGGGTGATTCCGAAGTTCTTCTAATAAGTAAAGCAAGACGGTATTAAGGGCCGTTTAATAACGACGTTCCAGGCTCGTCCAATAAATAATGTAAGAAGGTCTATAACACATAAATAACGACGTTCTAAGCTCATTCTATAAATAATGCAAGCTGGGCCCAGTTGTTCAAAGCGTCGTTAGCTTAACGAGCTCGTTAAGGGTCATTTCGTTAACTGTTTTAGCAGATTCAATATGCAATATTCTGATATTTTTTGCTGAAAAAATGTGAGTAACTTTTGCACTGCAAAAGCTACTCACATTTTTTCAGCAAAAAATATCAGCATATTTGCGTATAACTCGATGTAAATTTTAACGAATCGTTAACTAACGATGTCGTTAGCTTTGAACAACTGGGCCCTGGTCTACAACGCTGGTCAATAACGACGTTCCAAGCTCATCCAATAAAAAAGGCAGGTCTAAAATGCCGACAGATAACAACGTTCTGAGTTCACCCAAAAAAGTAATACAAGCAGATCGATATTTAGGGCCGATAAATAACGGCGTTCTAAGTTCATCCAATAAATAATGCAAATACATGCACGTCTTTAACGCCCAATAGCTAATGACGTCCCGAAAGATCGTGACTGTATCGTTCCAAATACACTAAAAGCTTTTTTTCAGTACTAACCCATTGTAGACTGAATGAACTCCCCACGCTATATATTGGGAGATTCTTATTTCGATTTCAGGTATGTCGGGCTATGTGATTTAGATATTCTTGTAGAAAAAAATGGCTGAACTATTTGTAAACAATGGAGATCCTGGTCAGACTTCTGTATTTCAAAAAGTTTTCTATAGAAACTGCTTAACTCATTTATGTCTAGCGTTCTATATAAGGGAATTGCAAACAGTATAAACCCAGATTAGACGCTGCAGAACACAGCGTGTGACCAGGGTCTACATGGTTTGCAATAAAAACCGGAATGTGTGTAAAATATGGTTATAATGAAATCCAATCAGAAAACTCTTTTATTGTAAAGGGAATGTCCAAAGAGTTGATGAAAAAGAACCCACTCGTCATAAATGGGTTAACTAGCTATTGTTATTGCAGATTTCTAATGCTACGACAAACAGCGAACATGGCTTTCAGCGGCGTCTGATCTTGTCTACGCTGTTTGCAAAGCTCAAATGTTTTGTCAGTGTGCTAAGCAGTTTAACCTTTAAAGGTTAAATTTGTGCAGTGATTGCACTGACTCAGTCAGTGAGACGACAGATAAAGCACTTCGAACTAAGAAAGAAAATTGTCAATTCTTACAAAGGAATACATTAGTTCAGCATTTCAGTTCTTTTAAGGACCCTGCGACGTCGACTAAAATTAATTATTAAGAACAAAACACCACGATGCTGCACAATTTGATTGTGGCCTGTCTAATTGTAACCGACACAACAAAGTTAGAATCGATTCAAGCTTTAACGAGCACACTGGACGTGATAAAGAGGAAATACAATCCACATTATTTTGGCAAGAAAACGTTATAGTATAGCGTCTGCTATCATACCCTTGACTGTCATTAAGGCCTCCTTACTGTCCCTTTCTAAGAATGGTTATACTGTGTACCCCAAAAAATATATAGTGAAAACAGTGGGATATAGGAGTCTACAATATTAAGAGGATTTTTGTGAGTTTTGCATTTGAATAAGTATTTCAAATTCGTTTTATTTCTTCAACGTTTTTACTGCATAAATCTATGCCCATTTGCTTAATAATCAGTCAACCTAATTTCTCATATTTTATGGTGAAAAGGACATGCCTTAATTACCTCTAGATTAGAGAGTTATTTAGTTTTTTTTTTTTTTTCTTATTTCTACATTGAAACATGTATAGTTGATACTCGTAAGAAACACCGCTGCAACGCAACCCTTGAGATTGTAAAGCAAGTCACCATAAAACTAAAGGAGTTACGGTGTCCGAATATTTAGGGTATTTATGGTCGTTTATTTCTTTCGTAAGATCAGTGTGTGGACCTCACGAGTAAAATATTGCAGTTTTGGCACGTTTTTTTTTATCGATCGGACTATGGACTGAATTTCGTACAAGTTAGTACGAAAGACCGGTAGTGTCATTTCAACTACATTAATTCAAGGTTTCAACTTCACGAATTCATGATTTCAGCTTCACGAATTCACGAATTCAACTTCACGAATTCACGATTTCAACTTCACGAATTCACAAATTCAACTTCACGAATTCAACTTCATGAATTCAACTTCACGAATTCACGAATTCAACTTCACGAATTCAACTTCACGAATTCACGAATTCAACTTCACGAATTCACGAATTCAACTTCACGAATTCCACTTCACGAATTCAACTTCACGAATTCACGAATTCAACTTCACGAATTCACGAATTCAACTTCACGAATTCAACTTCACGAATTCAACAGTTGAATTCGTGAAGTTGAATTCGTGAATTCTTGAAGCTGAATTCGGGAATTCGTGAAGTTGAATTCGTGAAGTGGAATTCGTGAAGTTGAATTCGTGAATTCATGAAGTTGAATTCGTGAAGTTGAATTCGTGAAGTGGAATTCGTGAAATTGAATTCGTGAATTCATGAAGTTGAATTCGTGAATTCGTGAAGTTGAATTCGTGAATTCGTGAAGTTGAAATCGTGAATTCGTGAAGCTGAAATCGTGAATTCATGAAGTTGAAACCTTGAATTAATGTAGTTGAAATGACACTACCGGTCTTTCGTAAGTTAGTGATACTTTTGCGGGAAAGGGTGCATTTGCCTTTGACGAACAGAAAACACGTGTAGCCAAGCAGATCTGAGAAACTATATACTCGGGCTAGAGTAGTATCACCAGTTCAGCTATCATCGTCATATCTATCCTGCATGGGCATGAAAGTCTTCAGAGCAATGTTTCGACTCCTTATCTGTTTATGAGCAAACAACCCAGTCAGCATTCTACGTAAATCTATATCGGGCCGTCATCGGCCCGTCAGGGTAGCTGACGGGCCGATGACGGCCCGATGTAGATTTACGTAGAATGCTAGCTGGGAAATGAAAACGTACATTACGAAAACAAGCCTATTCAATTATATTGAAAACATTTTACCACCAAAAAATGAAAATTTTCAGATGAAAGTTCTGATATTTTTCATATTTCTGCTCAAAACATAGATTGTGGGTACTCGTTAGAACCTCCACGGCGAGGTGGTTCGAACGAGTATTCACAATTTATATTGGTTTGGAGATAAACGGCACAATCAACACATTACGACAACACGCCTATTCAAATAGATTGAAACAAAAGTTTAAAAGGATTGCCTTTGGAAACAAAGAACACACAAATCACGAAAATCGGAGACTCGGTCTCTTTATATGCAATACTGTAGTTTGCGAGGCTGCATAAGCCCCCTAGCACCGGCTTAAGCGGCATTCGATTTTCAAAATAACCAGTATGGGCTCAATGATCCCAAAGGAAATAAAATATAACCTGCACTATGATGAAAATTTCACCTCCAAAAACTGAAAATTTTCAGATAAAAAAAATTTGATATTTTATATATTTCTGCTCAAAACATAGATTGTAAGATTGATAGATCGACAAGGCGGTTCTAACGAGTACCCACAATCTATGTTTTTGAGCAGAAATAAGAAAAATAATGTATACTCCTGTAACCCCAGTTTTACTATATAAAAGTGGGGTTTAAGGGGGTCAACATTATATAGGCATGTTTTCATGATGCACCAAAAGATTATTATGGTCATGGTCAGGTATGACCGGTGAACCATCCATAGTTCTTACAAACCGAACAACATGGTTTCGACCGCGCGCATACGAAGTATGGGAGTGGCGGTATAGTGTTTTCAGGTTGTCGGTGATTCCAAGTAAGTTTCTGCTCAATATCTGGAGAACAAATTCATAGAATTAAACCAAAATTTGCATTTAAAATGACGCTGACTGGATCTAGGTTCGGACTGTTACGCGTCTATGTTCGCAAATTTACAACACAGTTATAGCCCTTAGTAATGTCACAATTTCGTTTCCGCTAAATTCCTTGTGAATTCAATAGAATTTGATCAAATTTTGCATATGCATTGACCTTAGCTATATCTAGGTTGGAATTGTTACGCGTCCATTTTGAAATTTACAACACAGTTATTGCAGTTTCGCTCATTATCTTGTGAAAAATCGATGGAATTTAATCAGATTTTGCATATGCATTGACCTTATCCAGATCTAGATTGGGATTGTTACGCGTCAATTTTCGCAAATTTACAACACAGTTATGGCCCTTAATTATTGTCAGAATTTCGTTTCCGCGCAGTATCTTGTGGACGAATCGACGGATTGTAATCAAATTCTGTATATCCATCGACCTAAACCAGCACTAGGTTGAGATTGTTTCGCGCAAATTTTCACAAATTTACAACAGTTATGGCCCTCGATTATCGTCAGAATTTTGTTTCCGCTCAATATCTAGAGAAGGAACCGATGGAATTTTACCAAATTTTGCAGATGCTTGTGACCAGGATTGTTACGCATCAGTTTTTTGCAAATATACAACACAATCATGTTCATTGGTTATTGTCAATTTTGTTTCCGCTCAGTATCTTGGGAACAATTTGATGGAATTCGACCAAGTTTTGCATAGGCATTGATGTTGACCAGCTCTAGGTTGAAATAGCTACATGTCAATTTTTATACCCTCCGCAAACTGTGTTTATGGGGGCGTATACTGTTTTCGTGCCTGTCCATCTGTCTGTCCATTACGTTTTGGTTTCTCTGCGGGGGAGTCTAACAAGCTCTGCTTATTGACATTTCTTGTTACACCTAGTTCATGCTCGACATGCCCTGGTAGGCGCTGAATAACAGACATTTGCATTAACTGTGCATGGATGTTCTGTGAAAATGCTTGCACACATCGCGCCCCCGAAGCGAGTAGCGTTTGAAAGGACAGTAAAGCCCGGGTCACAAGCATACACCACTTGACTGCGTTCAATTTATCCATAAAAGGAACATAAGCCAACACTGGGTCGAACAGACCAGACGCCAGATCGGATCAGGGTCTACACTGTTTGCATTTAGTAGAGAAATTTGTATATTTAACGATAATCATCACAAAAACCTACCTATATAATTTTGACCCCCTTAAACCCCACTTTTATATAGTAAAACGGGTTTACAGGGGTATACATTATTTTTGTTATTTCTGCTCAAAAACATAGATTGTGGGTACTCGTTAGAACCGCCTCGCCAAGGCGGTTCTAACGAGTACCCACAATCTATGTTTTGAACAGAAATATGAAAAATATCAGAATTTTTTATCTGAAAAATTGCCATTTTTTGGTGGTAAAATTTTCAATATATTTGAATAGGCGTGTTTTCGTAGTGTACTGAAACAAACCAGACACCCTTAAGATGGAAATGGAAATGTCCAAAGAGTGAGGTACAAGAGTCCACTAGGCATAAATGGGTTAATGATAACTGAGGAAATGTCATTAAATGTACGATCACATTGTTCAAGCTGTTATAATAACCGTATTCGATCCAGTAGCCCAAATGCTATTTTAGGTTTTTCAAACTTACTGAAACTATGTATAGTACAAGGTCTTCCTATTAAGGGCACACTTTAAATCAGATCAGGAGAGAACTTCATGATAGGATTATTTAATAATGCCTATACGATTTTTTACTGATTTTTGTCAAAAACATATGTTGTTGGTACTCATTTTATTTGTCTTGTAGAGGCGATTCAGTCAGTACATACATCTTTATAAAGAAGTGAATAAAACTATACGGGCTGTAATCTGAATATTACGAAAGTGCTTGACTGTCTGCTTATAGAGATATGTGCTATCACTTTATTTTGGTGCTATTTGCTATTTAGGGAAAACGCCAAATGAAATACACCAATATTAATTTTTTATACCCATATATAGTGTATGAACGTGAAAACAAGCCCTTTCCGTCAATCCGCCGAATTTTGATGCCGCGGATATTAAGTGTTTTACAGTGGGTCGAATGTGGTATCTGAAAAAAAAAGTTAAGAGAAAAGTCCAGGGAGTGCCACAATCACAAACCGCAGCCCTTCCCAGACCCCAAGAGGAAGAGGAAACCGACAAATCCAAACAAGCACAAATCGAACAAACGTACGAAAAGCACTAAGATTAGCTCTCTCTTCCCCAAGCCAGGTAATCGCAATACCAAAAGGACTAAAAAACACAAGAACAAAATGACACATGGAAAGACAAACAACAAATCGCCTCGTGGAATTAACCACAAAGCAACAAAGAGTAAGACTAACACCGGGACCACCGCCTTAGAACGGTCAGTAGAGTAAACCACCGGGGGGTTTAAAGCACTTTTACAGCTAGCTAACTTCACCCTGGGTCCCGATGCTACTCTTAATACAGAAACACATAAAAATTCGGTTAGCATGAAGTCTAGACTCCAATGGACTTCCAAGATTGCATGGGCTGCACTCTGGGACTAGGCAACTTTCACCAACAGGTGGTCTGCAAGAGCTAGGCAAATACAGTTGAGGTATAAACTATAAAAAATTCTACCCAAACAATGGTTTTACGTCATAATAACAGACATCGGAGAAATTAGGTGTATAGAATATGCCTTTTAATGCTGGGTTCTAATAAAACGCCAATAAAACGGAGAGAGCAAATCCACAGACAAATAAGCCGAAATGTGAAAAAAAAAACGTACCTTCGGGAACATGAGCCCAACGAAGATGCAGATCAGCCTGCACATCCGTGCAGGCTGATCTGAATCTTCACTGGGCGTATTCTGTACAGCCAAGGATGCAGTTTTCTTTCATGCTGCGCGGTCTGATTTGAATCTTCGTTGGGCGCACATGTCAGTAGGTACGTTTCCTGACGAGCTATTCAAATATGTTTAATGGCGAAAAGTGCTTAGCTGCAGGATTATGTTTCTAAAGCAAACACTTGTGCAATAAACCAGGAAAACGTAGCTTATAGCATGTATTACAGCAAATACGGACCAGCATGCGACTAACACAGTCAGGAATATGCTGATCGCTAATAAGATGCAAAGAGGCGAAAATTTGCAAGTTTGACCTGAGCATGCCGTACATACTGTATATGCAATTGTAGATGCTGATATTTGGCCTAAATGCTTCACGTATGGCATAAGATAATTTACCATGTTCCGATTGAGTCAGTGAGGACAGAATATCAGAAGTGCGCTTATGTATTCCGAGTATTGAAGTAATACGGACTTCATTTGGTTACATTAGAATGATATTCGTGATACTGTGTTTATCTGAAATAAACGAACATTGAAATTCTACATCGTACTTGCCACAACTACTCTTAATAGCAGCACACATTTGTTCCTACCCATACTTGTCCTAAAATTTAAACAGGTCTTTGGACTGCCTATAGATAAGTTTAAACTCGGCAGATAGATCGGAGCTTTACTTTTCATACACATAGAAAGATGACGGTTCTTAGTACGGGTCCCATATAAAAATATTTTCACTTAAAACAAAACGCCAAGCAAAACACGTCCAGTTTTAAAGGGGAACACAACCTTCAAAGGTATTTACAAACAATGAATTTTGTCACAAATTTGATCAAAATCGGTGGAAAATTAAATAAGTTACAGACAATTGAATATTTTAACATTAGTGGTATGGGCGCCGCCATTTTGAATATTTAATGAGGTTTCATAAAAATTAAAATTCGTTTCATAAAGGTAGTTATTCTCATAAAGTTGGTTTATTTTGGGGGAAATGATTGCTTGTCACTAGAATTAAAAGATTATGAAAAATCTGTAGCAAAGTTGTGACGTCACAAAGCCTACAATATGGCGGCATCCATGACAGCCATTTTATATATATTCAAACCACCATAACTTCCTTATTTCTAGGCCGATTTTGAAAAGTCTTGCATCAAAATAAATGGCTTGTTAAGCACTTTACTCCAAGATATACTTACAACTTATACTGCGTTTTATTCTAGTCATTGCTTTTTAAAAAATCAAAAACAGTCACTTTTTCCTATAGTAAAAATGAAGCTAAATCATGCAGAAATCTGTAGGGTTGATAATTTGGAGCCATATTTTCAACAAGTTTCGCTTGTTCAAATTTTCTAAAATTTTCACAACATTGTTGTGAAACATCAGTAGTTCCAATTCAGCAAAGAAAAGAAAAAAATATTTTCTTAGACATAAACGAATCTAAAAGAAAATCACTGGTAAATAGAAATTGCATAGGTCAGACCAACTTTTGGCCGTAAATTTGATGTTAGTGTAAATATTTGAGAACCAAACACAGAAACAGAAAAGACAAATGGTTTCTGATACGATATGGTCAATCAGAACAAAATAAAATACCAAGCAAAAAACGTCTTTCCGAGTGATGTCGAAAGGACAGTAAGTAAAATGGACTCGGTGGAATCTTGGGACAAATAGTTGTCCAAATATGTAGGGTAAATAAAATTAATTTGCAGGTCGTAGCCCTATTTTCGGTTTATATCTGTAATAATATATTTTGCTATCTGTCTGACAATTCTATATTTTATCAATAAAGTGCAGGCTCTGTGAGATATTTTTATATAAATATCTAAAGAAAGCATGCATGCGTGATCCAAATCGCTTGATGAATTTGACAAGAATGCTTTAATGTTTGATACGATTTGGCAAATTCCGAATAGAGAACAGCTGTTTACAAATGTTGAAAGATAAACCTTAGAAAACAAAATCTTAAAGCAGTTTTGTAATAAATTTAGCCGCAATGTCAGAAAACGTACCTTCGGACATCTGCGCCCAGCGAATATTCAGATCAGTCTGCGCATTCAGATCAGCCTGAGCATTCGCGCAGTCTGATCAGCATCTTCACTTGGCGCATTTTGGATAGCAAAGGATGAAACGTTTCTTCATACGAACAACGAAGACACTGATCAGATTCAGGGAATGCACAGTTTGATCTGAACATCAAAGTAACACCCCTATGTAATTTTGATCCCCTTAAACCCAAATTTTATATAGTAAAACTGGGGTTTATAGGGGTAAACATTATTTTCCTTATTTCTGTTCAAAAGCATAGATTGTGGATACTCGTTAGAACCGCCTCGCCAAGGCGGTTCTAGCGGGTGCCCACAGTCTATGTTTTGAAAAACAATATGGAAAATATTAGAATTTTTATCTGAAAACTTTCAGTTTTTAGTAGTGAAATTTTCAATATATTTGAATAGGCGTGTTTTCGTTATGATCTTAGCTTGGCGCAAATGTCAAAAGGTACGCTTTCTGACGTGGTGGCTCAAGTGTCCCTGATTATGCAACTGTTTCAACAGGTCTGCAGGAATGCATAATAATAAAGGCAAATATGTACTTAAACCTCTTTTTCTTCTCCGGTAAGTTATGTTATAGTCGAAATTGCTGTTTTAGAATGATAGTCGAAATTGCTGTTATAGAAAGAGAGTCGAAATTGCTGTTATAGAACGGAACATTTTGCATGATTTGCAGGGTTGCACATTAAAGTCAACTTTTTTTTCGATCAAATCTAAGTTATCATTACGTTGATAAGTCAAAAAATGTGTATATAATATATAGTGAAAATAGGGGTGATTGAAGGGGTCTACATCTTCAGGAAGATTTTTCAAATTTGCATTTTTTAAAACCATTTTTCAGTTTGATTATTTCTTTTTAGCTACCTTTTACTCAGTAAACATAATATCCAAACTATGTCTAAGTCCCTATACTATGTTGTGAAATGTAGTGTTCTACATAGCACTTTACATAAATAAATATTTCCTTACTTCTTCACAAAAACATATTTTGTGGATACTCATCAGAGGCGCTTTTACGTTTGTGAAGACATGAGAAAAATACCAATAGTTTGGGTTAAAAGGTAATTGTGGTCATGGTATACCCAAGCTTCTTAAGTGTTGCTACCAGTATTTTTTTTTTTTTTTTTTTTGTTTTGTTTGTTATATATATATATATATATATATATATATATATATATATATATATATATATATATATATATATATATATATATATATATACCCCTGGCTCAACAACTACAATATATATATATATATATATATATATATATATATATATATATATATATATATATATATATACCCCTGGCTCAACAACCTTGTAGTGAGCACTTTCCCACGCTCCATAAGTCCTGATAATTTGAAAAGGCGCTGGCATAACGGATTAACTGTGAAACATAAACGCCGTATGCTGGTGCTGAAGGGATATTACTGCTCTGGAATGGAAAGTAATAGTGGGAAAATTGAAGTCATCCCGTTTGTTGTAAAGTCTAGTAGTAAGCTTACCATTGTCAATCTAGAGATAACAATCCAAGTATTACTTGACATGGTTCTGCTGACTACTGAGACACGTCTGTTTACCAAGCGCATTACCGATTTAACACATTCAGAGAGTGTATCAACCTCCTCGTCCTCTTTCTTGGCCCAGCGTCGTGCATACTCTTTAACAGAATCCAAAATTAATATGGAATTCTGTTTCCAAGTAAAATCCTCGTCTCCCTGTATTTAGGGCCTTTGGAAAGAATGTCCCTGTGCCTGCTGTTACTGACTATAGTGAGGTCTCCTTTTATGGTGTGATTGGCTGAATTGTAGAAGAGCTCCGAGGCTTTACAGAAACACGCTGCGGGGTTTCGAGTAATGTTCTCCGTATTTAGACCTTGCAGCACGTTTTTCGTAATTGAAAGATTGACTTACATATGAGTATTGAGCTATGGCTAAGCAATAAACATTTCATATAGGCGTGTGTAGGATCGAAATTACTGTTACAGGACGGAACAGTTCGCAAGGTCTTTTTCCAGATTTGTATAAAAAAAAAAACCTGGTCCTTTTGGACTGTTGAGAATGCATATTGAATATGACCCAGTGCACGATAAAACCTATAATAAGACTTTTGCGACCATCCGCACAGTCTGATCAGAATCTTTGCTGATCGTATGTGTCTTCTATAGCTGCCAGGCTATTCAAAAAAATAAATGAGAACCCTTGCCATACTCGGTGGATGTACAGGCTGATCTGAGTCTGCTGGTCACACAAGTCTTATTGTAGGTTTTGTCGTGCGCTGGCTCATATGAAAAAAAAGTACGATTAAAACGCTGTTCGGGGTCGTAAGGAATGTTGCGTGCTTGCACTATCCTACATGAGTCAAACAAAGTCTGCTACATTTTATCTCTTGTTATGTTCTCTATTGCCAAAGATAATTTTCAGATAACTTTATGAAAATATTAAGAGGATGTTTTTACAAATACATCATTTGTTCATGATGATGAAGAAGATGGTGAAATATTCTTAATAGTATTTTATTAATACATGACGACGGTAGGATGATCATGCAATGATCTGTGCAACAAAGCGCCGTATAGTCATGAACTGAATTCCTTATCCAGCTGAATTCGAATTCTAGGCCCCGTGATTCAAAGTCAAGAGCGCTAACAGATCAGTCATGAAAAACCTCTGAGTTCGTTGATAAATGATTCTAAGAGGGTAGATCAGAGATAGATATGTAGACAAATTTCCTCCCGCTCATGTTCGATAATCACGTGGTTTGTATGACAGGATTCTTGCTATATTGTTACGGTGTTTGGATTAGCTAATTATTCATATCTAGTTTATTACCAAACAGATTTGCATACAGTAAAGTGCAGATATCCCGCACAAAATGAAGGAATGTATTTCATGGCAGCTTACTTCAGGGCAAGGAAACCATGTCGATAAGTAGCCCTACCAATGTTTCGTGTGAGCCTCATAACGGCTCGAGCTAACGATCATGAAGGTATCTTTGACATACCATTGGATAAGATTACCAACTCTCCGACTTTATGCGATGTTGCTGCACTTTACTGCATCAAATCCGTTCAGATCCGAATAAAATATTTATCAAAGCGCTGACAGCACTGGTAGGTCAATTGTCTCTGAGTGTAGGCTGAGAAAATGGTCCTGACCGGGGACTTCTGTTTCATTATGCCTCAACTTATGAAAATTAAGCAAACGGTACAGACCCTGATCAAACACAACGTTGTGCGTCGTCTAATCTGGGTGTGCAATGTTTGCCAATGTTCCATCAGGATTTACAGATAACCCTCTTTACAAAGCACTCTGACATCACAACGACAGGAATAGCATGACTTTAGATAACCGTTACCTAGATTTCGTACAGTGGATTAACTTTGTGGATCAGCAATAGTCACATGAACAGCAGCAATATAAACAATCGCCCCATTCCCCTCACCCCCCCCCCCCACCGCTCCCCCCCCCCCTCCCCCATTCCCCCAACCCTCTGTTCGGTTCATATCGTGAACAATTGGTTGGTCCGTGTAACGAGCGATTTGCTTTCATTGGCCTATGATAATCACGAAGACAACAACCTTAAGGGAATTTTGGTGTATGTACAGTTTAGGTCAAATGTCACTCCCGATATTGTGCACAAAAACGGTGAACCCTCCTATGAAATCTCTTGTGATTATCCACTATGCCACAACAAATAGCGAAACGATGGACATGACTCCCTTTTACCCTGACTGAATCTTAATTTTTATAGCGCCAAGAAAGTTTGTAGCAACCGAAATTCTATTATCATTTTTATCCTTATTCATAGAATATAAGTTTTGATATTTCATGTAATTCACATTAAATGTCAAGATGTGTTGTATATGAAAAGAAAAAGAAGAAAGAAAAGTGTCGTCTGCTACAGTTGTGATTGGTGTTTTAAAGGCAGTTGTCTTTGAGGTGGAAACGTTAATGAACATCTGGAGGAGATTCACACTGATATTGCAGTTATGTATCAGGGGCGACAATACAAAGATCGTGTGTCTTATGCGGTGACTGCATTTATCCTGTCACATAGAGCGACGGTAACCCATAATCAGCAGATATCTTTAACGGACTACCCTGTCGTGCAAACCCGAATTGTCTTTTTGTCTGCTAAAACAGGCGTTATACAGAAACTACATCAGCTCCTTTGGTGCTCAAGCGATAATAAGTTTGCAAACAGAGTAGATCTAGATGAGACGGCTTATACATGTATTTCCTGATCGTATGTGATATTGAGCCCATTCCTGGATTTCTGACAAGTAACATGATGATCCCTGATGAGCCTTATTGGCCGACTTGTGCTAGTCATGCCCAGAAATCATGGACCAAGCTGTTTTCAGTTTTATGAGCGTGTTCATTGCTGTCAAGGTTCATTCCTTTTAGAATCTGTGTTTCTCACACACGCAAAATCGCGCTCTATGTACGAGTACATCTGCCCTTCCTAATGTATTAGCAATTATCTAAAATGCAAAAGGTTAAGACTAAATGATAGCGATATAATTTCTGTATTAATAGCTAATCCAGTTACATCGATAATAACCATAATTTCTAGACAGTGTTTTGAACAACCACTTGATGTAAATAAGAACGGAGCACGGTAAACTCGACATAAGCAATACACGAATAGAGAAACGTAACCAATTTACCTCTGCGCGCAAACGGATCAGAATCTAAAAAGCCCAATGTCATTTCTGTTGGAGCAGCGAAGGCCAAAATACTAACGCAAATGCAATGGCCGACCAAAAACTAGCTCTCACATAAAATTATGTAGTTTTCTCAATGTTCCGACCCAATCGGTACAGACGCACCAGCTGTTTGTCTACTGCCACTCTTTAACTTTTCCACTCACTGTGGTATGGTAGCAGACGACAAATTGACGATATTTTCTTAAATTTACCGAGAAAATAGGCTTTGACATTGCATGTAAATTATCTCCTTAGGAGACAAATTGCATGCAGTGTGAAAGCCTATTTTCTCGGAAAAATATAATACAGTTGTTTTTAAATATCGTCTGCTGAAAATCTTACCCAGCATACCAAGCGTTAAACTTTCGGTGCAAATCTATTGAGGACATAACAGACGAATTATCTGTGAATACCATATTAACCTTAACAATTCGGACATGCAGGTTCAATCACAAAGTGAACTTCTTAATCAGAGGTCTGATCAGCATCTACAGTACCACTCATGCAACAGATTTAGAAACATCGAAATGCGGTCAAATATAGTTGTTCAAATATATATTCAAGAATTTGAGGTGTTCGAATATTTAAGGAATAAATAAGGTATGAAACAGTCAAGAACACAATATTTTTATTATGAAAATCTCTAATAGAATACAATCACTTTCCTCTTCTCTCTGACTATTTTTCCTGTATCTTTTGCGGATTATAATACACAAAAAAAAAACACATTGCAGACGGACTCTACTTAGTGAACATACTATATAGATACTCCTTGATGTTTATGCTTCAGAACGACGCCTTAGCATAATTCATTTGTATACATCGCTCCAGAGGAGGAGCCAGACATTTTCGTTTTTTATTCATTATTACTCTAAGATGTATGTTATGGCTAACAGTTAGAATTACGTAATCATACATCTGAAAATTGAGACGAATAATACTTCTTCATTCTAAACACACTACAGGATTTCGATATTACATTATTCATGATCAAATCACCAGTCCTCTTACTGGGCAAACACAAAATCTCTCAGAGACTTATATGCGGCGTTTTAGAAAATAATGGAAAATAATAAAAAGGTAACCTTTTGGGATATATCTGTCTTATAATTGACCTTTCAATTGATAAAAAGAGCTGATTGTGCAATTAAACATTTTTTCCATATTATTGAAGAATCTTACCAACAAACAAGCATGCAACACGTCATCTCATATCTGAAGCATAGTTATTCGATTAACTATGCTCAGTAAAATTTTTCTATTAATACCATTCAAAGTAAAGAGCATTTCAATATAAAGAGCGCATTTTGCCAGTCCCTAAAGGTGTTTTTCTTATAATTCTACATTCAATATTAAGACTGTCCCACTAATAAGACCACTTATAAAGTTACTGTATCACTATGCATCAGGAAAACACGCCTGTATAATTTTGACCCCCTTAAACCCCAATTTTATATAGTAAAACTGGGGTTTACAGGGTATACATTATTTTTCTTATTTCTGCTCAAAACATAGATTGTGGGTACTCGTTAGAACCGCCTCGCCGATGCGGTTCTAACGAGTACCCACAATCTATGTTGGGAAGGCGGTTCTAACGAGTACCTACAATCTGTGTTTTGAGCAGAAATATAAAAAATATCAGAGTTTTTTTATCTGAAAATGTTCAGTTATTGGAAGTGAAGTTTTCTATTTGTTTAAATAGGCGTGTTTTCGTAATGTTTTTTTTTTGGAAAATCATAGTCGATATACACAAAGACTAAACTAGGAATGTTCAAACAGACATGGGCCAAAATAAATGGGGTGTAATCAGGCGTCTATGGAAAGTAAGCAGTACTTTGTATGCATGCTCCGCCCATCCTGCCTGTCAGGCTGAACAGAGATTAGGGAAAATACATGAATAGTAATTCACGGGGTTCGGAGAGTTTGTATATTTCAAACTTATAAAGCAGATAGTCTCAAAGTGTACATATAAACATTTTAACAAAAGTGTCTATCTTGGCTCGAAATTTCAACATTATTCAGATTTCTGTATATTTTAAGGTTTTAAAGCCGATATTAGCATTTGACTTGATGCATTACGTAGCAGAAATATTAAAACAAGACAGTCAACAAACTGTGCAAATACCTGCAAATGTATCCAAATTTATACCAAAAGGAATTGATTGATATTATTATGGAATGATCAAGATGGTACTAGTTGAAGATACCAAGGAAATGCCACATTCATGAAACGCAGATCTCCTTAGGCACCCAAAGTAGAAGAAATGAGGTACAAATAACAATACGAAAACAAGCCTATTCAAATATACTGAAAATTTCACTACCAAAAGATGAAAACATGCTGGACAAGTACTCTTATAAAATTAATTGGGTTACTCAACCTCTTGGCTAAAGATAGGGGTATGATAAGGAAGTGGGGTTTTGAGACTTCCCGCTGATAGTATGTGGTTTTTATTCTTTTCATCGAGTTCTTGCTATGCAACATGCTGTGGTGGTCAGTTGCCTGGTCATTAACTTGTAATTAGATACCTCTCTTTTCTGCCGCGACATCACAGTAGATATTTTAGTCTTTCTTTTTTCACATTTAAAGTCAATTTGGATGTTATAGGTAGAAAGAGGGGAAAAAGTTAATAGACTTTCGTTTTTCAATCTCCGAAATTGGTCAAGAAATAAGGTTTTGCACAGTTCGTATAGGTATTAAAAGATGCAGTATTGGTTTCCTTGCTGCAGGAGTTATTTAGTTGTGTTACATAAGATATGCATACTGATACGTTGGATAAGAAAACATGGTTTACAGTTTTAAGAGGCTAGTCCATCAGATTTTGAGATAAAAAAATTTTTTGATATTTTCCATATTTCTGCTCAAAACATAGATTGTTGGTACTCGTTAGAACCTCCTCGTCGAGGCGGTTCTAATGAGTACCCACAATCTATGTTTTTGAGCAGAAATGAGAAAAATAATGTGTACCCTTTAAACCTTAGTTTTGCTCTATAAAAGTGGGGTTTAAGGGGGTCAAAATTATATAGGCATGTTTTCGTGATGAAGACAAAACGAACGCCTTATATGAAACCACAGACGCACACACAAAGAAAACCTACAACAAAAGAACTACCTGGGAATGGTCATTAGGAAAACTAATAAGGGGCTTAAACCAGTTTTACTGTAGGTCTTATTTGGGAATACCATCTCTTACCCTAAGTGTTTGGACTAATAACAAAGATATCGATAGTTTTACTTGTTTTTCAGACCTTTATATACATGTAAGAAAATCAACCGTCACGAAAACATGCCTATATAATTTTGACCCCCTTAAACCCAACTTTTATATAGTAAAACAGGGGTTTACAGGGGTATAATTTTTCTCTTATTTTCTAAAAACATAGATTGTGGGTACTCATTAGAAACGCCTCGCCGAGCAGAAATATGAAAAATATCAGATTCTTTTATCTAAAAATTTTCCTTTTTTGGTTGTAAAATTTTCAGTGTATTTAAATAGGCGTGTTTTCATAATGCTAGTTTCTTTCCCACTCTGCTTCAGTTAATCCCGCTTCAGCTATTGGAGACTTTTTGTCGTACGGCCAGATCCTTAACAGTTGTTCTGGGTTACAAAATATAAATACGGAAATATCCCAAGGAAAGCGACGAAATACTGGATAATGGTTAATTCTTGCCATGCTGAATAGATTATGATGTCACGCCCGCTTCTAATTTTCAGCCAGTAAGATTAACTGATCCAGGTTGTTGAAAGAAATTCACAAACTTAATGAAAGTGTAGATCCAGATCAGTTGGAAGTTGATCAACACTGTTTGCAAAGGCAGGGTATATCAGGGTTCAGTAGGACTAGGGTTAAAGGAAATGACTTGACAACATGAAACAATACGCCATCTAGGCGAGAATGAACAAGCGAAGTGGAACTGCAACAGACATTGCATCCAGGGCCCAGTTATTCAAAACTAACGATGTCGTTAGTTAACATATCGTTAAAACTTTGATCGTTAAATATGGCATATAAGCTAATATTTTTGCTGAAAAAAATGTGATATGCAGAAGCTACTCACATTTTTTTCAGCAAAACATGCCTATGAATTAGATATTGTACTTACTAGAACAGTTAACATTTTGACCCTTAACGAGCTCGTTAAGCTAACGATGTTTTGAACAACTGGACCCTGGCTTTACGGAGAAAAACCTGGCAGCCCTCTATTGCACATTTGCTAGTTCTTGAAGAACTATATTGTGTGAATTCCAGACCGAACAGACTTACTCGAAGACTGGCCAAACCAGCGTTTTATCAGAACTAAATAAGAAGATACAAAGGAAATGCCATACTCAAGGTACCGAATAAGAATAGAAAATACAAAACAACATTTCTTTGAAAACAGATGAAAATACAAAACAACATTTCTTTGAAAACAGATGGAAGAGGGACTCAAACAGAAAATTGCGCCTTGGAAGGCCGCATAAGCTGTTTCCGTGATCGTAATGGGACACGAAGGGATATTTCTGAAGAGTAAAACCAAGTTTCTGTTTGCCCGTGCGCAACTTGTTACCGAAATGTGCATTCCATCTCAAGTCAGTCGTGACTCGTGTTCATGTGGTATGCTCCTGTAAGTGTCATTCAGCATGTGTTGAAAATATGACGAAATGTTATAGAGAAAAAATGGTTTTCTAAAAGCGGAACCAGTGCATTTTGGGACCGACCGATGTTTCGACATCGACCAGCTGCTATGTATAACAAGATCAGGTGAGAATAAAACACGTCTAATTAATAATGTTATGTTTCGGATCATTTCCAAGTTAACACATTTAATATACAAACTTGTTTGAGATATACATTAACGGTACCGATCCTACAATCACCGTATCTGTTATTTCGTGTATGATCATAACTGCACAGTATAATTGTTATATATGATGCTCACACCCAGACGAACCCAGTTGGGACAAGTAGTCATATGTGTTTTATATTTGTGGATGTACTTACGTTATTTATCAATAAACGGCTCTGATAATTATCTTTTCTACTACGACTCTCTTTCCTTTTAATTACAAAGTGTTATTGCACTTGTTGACCAGCCAGTATGAAAGATCTAAAGCCAACAGAAACAAATATACTGAGGCAATTTTGCTGAACGCAAAAGACGGAACAGCCTCGATAAACAGCTTTCCCATATTGTAGATTGTTTAGTAAAATAATAAATTCAGATTATTACGAAAACACGCCTATTCATATTAAAACCAAAAAAGCCAAAAACGGAAAATTTTCAGATAAAAAAAAATCTATATTTTTCATATTTCTGCTCGTCGAGGCGGTTCTAACGAGTACCCACAGTCTGTGTTTTTAGCAAAAAAAAAAAAGAGAAAAATAATGTATAGTCCTGTAAACCCCAGTTTTTACCATATAAAAGTTGGGTTTAAGGGGGTCAGAATTATTAGGCTTGTTTTCGTGATCTTTCAACCTGCTGAATTACAATTGTAAATGGTTTTTGACATCGCCGAGTTTCTATCCAAGAAATTTTAGTTGGTTCGTCCATGCTATATAACATGAAGATCTCCTAACCCTGGTCCTGCTGGTCCTGGATATGCCCTGCCTTTGCAAACAGGTAGAGCCATCTGAATTTGCATTGTTTGTCATTCAGTATATGAATTTGTATCAACAACCTGGATCAAGTAATCCGATTTGCCGACAATTAGAAAAGGGCATGGCATCTTTATTTCTTCTGCACAACAAGGATTAACTTAAGTATTGAAGTATTGCTAGGGGCGTGAGCAAAGGTACATGTTTGCATTATCCCCAACACGAGAATATGCCTATATAATTTTGACTCCTTAAACCCAACTTTTATACAGTAAAACTGGGGTTTACAGGGGTATACATTGTTTATATTTTTTGCCCAAAAACATAGATTGTTGGTACTCGTTAGAACAGCCTCGCCGAGGCGGTTCTAACGATTACCACAATCGATTCTTTAGCAGTAATATGAAAAGAAATCAGATTTTTTTATCTGAAAATTTTCATTTTTTGTGGTAAAATTTTCAGTATATTTGAATAGGCGTGTTTTCGTAATGCCTAACAAACAGGTGTAAAATATCAATACGGAGACTCTAAGGAAAGACCAGAATCATGGTACACAACCATTTTGAGGCAGCGTATGAGGATTTTATTACATATAATGGCAACACAGGGAGCAGTTCGCCGAAAACAGAAAACATACACGCAAAGAGAACGAACAAACAAAATCCTTTTGGGGCTTACACTTTCTGAAAAGTCAGCCTCACCCTTAACGCTTAGCATTTGGGTACAAATTTCAGCAGACGACATTGCGAAATATTTTACCCAGAAGTCAAGCTTAAAATCGAGACTCCCATTTTCTAACTATAATGTGTCTTAGATTCCAAAGGCAACCTTTTAGATTTTATTTGACATTTCATGTAAATTATCTCTTTAGGAAACATGAAGTATCAAAGTTTGTTGTCTAGGGAAACATTGTTCATAGAGTGGTAAAGGTTATTCCTAATAGTTCCAGTTACATGTAAGTGTTCGGTCCGCGTGGAGTTTCTGAACTCAACAATGGATAAAAAAGGAATCAGTTCTCAACACTATGATAAAGCAGTTACGAGTTAGAACAAAAGACAATCGCAAGTACATATATAACGACAGACGAATAGGTTCAGGTACAAGCTTTCTAGGAAAGGTTAAGATTGAGCTGCTATAGGAAGTAAATAAATGAAGTCAGGAACTGATACATTTAGATCCACATCAAGTTCTAAAAATCAAAAGGAAAGACAAACTAATACAATTAAACAACCAGAAAAATAACAAAAAGCGAGCAAAGTTGGCAACCATTTCCCCCGCCTCCCCCCGACCCCCCCCCCCTCCCCCCGTACAAAAAAAAATAGGAAACTGTTGCCCATAATTAATAGTTCGTCTGTCAATACTGACAATGATCACTCAATCACATGCGAGAAATGCTACTGTTTGTGTATTCTAAGATGGCTGATTAGACCATGTATGTTGCAGATGGAACAACAGAGGTCAGAGCAAGACAGCTCTGTTGGTGATGCCTTAGCTGTGGCTTTGAGCTGTGCTCGTGTCTGTTCGGCTTCGCTGATTCCGTTTGCCTCATATTCACTAGCACCTCTTCTGATGAGGCCTCGCCACTATGCTCGGTCCTGTGCAATTTGTTCCCATGACTCTGTTGGAATGTTGAAATCCTTGAGGGAGGTCTTTGTATCGCTTCTTCTGACCACCATGGGAGCGTTTGCCCATTTATAGTTCTCCATAGAGGATTTTCTTTGGCAAACGTTCCTCAGGCATCCTGGTAGAATGGTCTGTCATTCTTAACTGTGTAAGTTTCAGAAGAGTATGCACACTCTGCATCCCTGTCTTTTCAGGACTTCTGTGTCTGAAATCCTGTCTTGCCACTTAATCTTTAAAAGTTTCTAAGGTAGCTTATATGGAAGTGGTTCAGTCTGTTGGCGTGCCGTTGGTAAACTGTCCATGTCTCGCATGCATACAATAGTGTTGTCAGCACCACAGCTTTGTAGACTTTCAACTTCATGTCAAGCTTTGTATCAAACACTAACACGTAGTCGGCCAAATGCTGCGCTAGCTTTGGCAATCCTGGCATTGACTTCATCATCAATGTGCACGGCATTGGACAATGTGCTTCTAGGGTAGATGAACTTGTCTACCACTTGCAATCTTTCACTGTTAAGGTGGGCCCCTTGTAAGGCTTGCTAGGTGCTAGTTGATAAATTACGTCGGTTTTTATATGCTGATTGTGAGGTCATAGCTGTTACAGGAGTCAGATACTTAATCTACACCTTTTTGCATCTTCTCTTCTGTTGGACCACCCTTTGCCATGTTTGTAGTCTGTTGATAGCGTCATCATTGATAGATGATGGCCGATTAAGAACACTATGAAAGTGCTCAGCCCATTTTTTAAGAGCCTCTTTTTCAGTCAGAAGACTAGTTCCATCTGCACTGAGAAGAAGGGTGGTTCCTGAGCTCTGGGGACCATAAACTGTCTTTAGCGCATCAAAGAATTTCTTCATATCCTTTCTATCGTCAAAGGACTGGATTTCATCAGCTTTATTGCTAAGCCAGGAGTCTTGTGTTTTTTGGTGTTTCTCTTCAAGGAGTCCCTGGATTTCTTTGTAATTTTCGTCAAACCAGTCTTGGTGTTTATCAGATACTGGCCCTAGCTGAAGAGTGGACGGTGTCTCTGAAGACTGTCCAGTTCTCTTCTGGATCATCTGAAGGGAGTTCCATTGCATCTAATCGGCTGCAGATATTATTGATGAAGGCTTCTCTCTTGCTGTCTTGTTTCAGCATGGAGACATCCAGTCCCTTTGGCACTGTCTGGCTTTTTTGATCCCCGTGCAGGCTGAATGCGCAGGTTCAGTTTGCTGATAACAAGCCTGTGATCTGTCCAGCAGCCTGCACCACACATACTCTTTGTCACTCTGACATCCTGTCTGCCCTTCCCAAACGTAACTGAATATATCTACAGCTTACATAAATGTTAATAAAAAGTATTTGCAAGTGAAATACTTTAGGACATTTAACAAAAAGTCTCCTTATGCGTCGAATTGTATTTATGAATCTAGATGTTTTATATGTACAGTTTATTGGAAAAGATACTGTTAACACAAAACGTACCACATTGAAAGTACCGCCTTTGATCGGTCAGTAATAAATGACTAGGGGCAAAAGCCAGCTTTTACAGTATGACAACCCTCACCCTCAGCTTCCATAGCGGTAAAAACATATATTTGTTCGTTCCGCGTGCAAGTATTGAGTCTGTGGCTGAGCACGCAGTCTGTCGCATGATGTATACATTGTATCCTATCCTTTTTTATATCGATCGATATTTTACTTGCTCTCAAATACAGAAAACCCTCTTTATACGGACACTCGATACAACGACAAAGCCGTTATAATGACAATTTGTCTGTCACGAAACCTTTGCTTATAATAATTATTCACAAATTATGCAAGGATATTGAAAATACTTTAAAGAAACGTATGTTTTGGATATTTGTTAGAATTGCCTCAGTGTGGCGATTCTAACACATATTCAAATTCAAATATATGTTCTATGCGGAAATAAGAAGAAAACAAGACATTTCTTACATGTCAGTCTAATTAAGTAGTCTGTTCAATAGCAGATTCATTTTAATGGCAACATCTTCGTGCACAAATGCTGTAGTTGTAACGATGGTCTACTGTAGCAGGCCTACCAGTATTAATGTAATGTTTAATATTTAAGATAGTTTAGTCAAACAGAGCTTGGAGACAGAAGTGAATCCTATATCACACCTATTTATTTTGTGTTTATGTTTGTTGTGACCCCTATTTTCCCCTTAAGAAGGGTCAAAAGTCGAAATATCTAGGACTGTCATTTAAAGTTTACAGCAATATAATCCGTATGATACGAGTACTTTATGCATTGGATAAATTTGTACTTGCAAACTAAACACTAAACTGTTTCTCCTTACATCTCATTAGCGTTGGCGGATCCCATGTTTTTTATATCCATAAAACTGATAAAGATATGGTTTATCAAGCTCGTTACAGTGATGATTATACATTTCTGGCATGGTTACACTAAATATCTTTTAACGTTAATCATTATTCTGCTATTTGCAAACGTGGTAGATGGAAACTATATACTATTCCTCTTACCTTTTTATACTACCAGACGTGGACCTAGACGTGGACCACATTGCCACATTGGCCACCATATGTCACAGGTAGATAATAATTGTACAGCCGTACCGGGGCTCGACCCATGGGACTGCCGTTCCGAGGCTCTGACGACCGAGCTATCAGGCCGCCACTTTCACATTTTCCCAAGCTTAGATAGATTTTTTCCGATTCTCTAAGTGCTCTCTAAGCCGGCTGAGTGAAGGTCAATATAGTTTTAGCTTTTTTTCTAAGAGATCTACCCTATGTATCTGGATACTCCACCTCCCTTTCATACTTGTTCTAAAATTTGAACTACATGTACTCGCTTTCGATACCTTCAAGAAAGTCGGTGTTTTTTTTTATGATCCGTTACTCAGGAGATGTAAATGTATATTTTTGTCATAATTTAATGCAAAACATTTTTTCATAATTATCTGTGTACAAAAAGTATAATTTCTTTCTTTGGTTTTCAAAAAAAGAATATATTTTCATTTTCCCAATAGTAAAATGACTAAGTAAATAAGAAAACGCAGGAACTGATACAACTAATTCCGCATCAAGCTCTGAACACCAAAGAGAAAGACAGACAAATACAGTTAAGCAGACACAGAATGAACAGATGGCAAGCCGAGCTGGCAACTCTTTTGCTAAAAGGTGGCAACTGTTACCCAAATTTAACTGAATATATCTTAAACTTACATAATTGTTAAAAGAAGAAAAAAAAAACATTAGAAGAACATTACGAAAACATGCCTATTCAAATATACAGAAATTTTCACCTCCAAAAACTGAAAATTTCCAGATAAAAAAAACATTGATATTTTTCATATTTCTGCTCGAAACATAGATTGTGGGTACTAACGAGTACTAACTATGTTTTCAAGCAGAAATAAGAAAATAATGTATACCACTGTAAACCCCAGTTTTACTATATAAAAGTGGGGTTTAAGGGGGTCAAAATTATATAGTCATGTTCTCGTGATGAAGTGAAACACTACATAAAAATATATTTAAAAAGTACCACAATAAAAGTACCACCTTGGAACGGTCAGCAATGAATTACTGGTGGAGGAGGGAGGGTTAAGCTAGCTTTAACGGGATCCAAATCTTCGCCGTCGGCTTCCATAGTGGTAAAAACACATATTTGTTCGGTCCGTGAGCAGTTCTTTTAACTTATCCATGAATCATTACGGGCAAAAAATAAATCGCAGATAAAGCCCATAATGAAGCAAAGATAAGGGCTAAACATAAACAACATATTGAGACACTTGGAGATCCCAGGGTTCGGGCCTCAGACTCAATGACAGCCTCTTCGTAAAACTTTAACATGCAGTCTGCCGCATAATAGCCAGGCTATAACCAATTCTTTTATAAAGTTACCCACAGCATAAGTTTTTATGATGATTTAAAAAACATTTTTTTCTTAAGACTCCTCTAATCCGGACCTATGATAAGCCTAATTTTGTACATGATACACATTATTATGCAAACATCTTCGATTTCCATATCATGCTGAATCTCTCCATATGTATGAAAAAAAAGGTAAGAGAAAAGTCCAGGGAGTGCCACAATCACAAACCGCAGCCCTTCCCAGACCCCAAGAGGAAGAGGAAACCGACAAATCTAAACAAGCACAAACCGAACAAACGTACGAAAAGCACTAAGATTAGCTCTCTCTTCCCCAAGCGAGGTAATCGCAATACTAAAAGGACTGAAAAACACAAGAACAAAATGACACACGGAAAGACATACGCCTTCTTTTTATGCTAGTTACTAAGTGATTATGAACATCTCAATGGTTTTCATCGGATGCGCGTCCGACTGGGAATCAGGAGATCGTGTGTTCGATTCCCCCCTCACCCCCCCCCCCCCCCCCCGGTCCGGCAGCATTCTTTCACGAGCATGCACTATTGTTTTTTTTTTGTTTTGCTCATTCTCTCCCTTCCACTGATTCCAGAAGGGCAATTGTCAATTTCTGGCGAAATAACGTGCACAAGTACTGGTTAACCACTTAGAGGAATAAGCCTGCCCAGGAAGTATGTGGTTATGTACACTGACCGGCTTCTTATTACCTAAATAGTGTTTACTGGGCCGTTAAACTCCAAACTAACCAAACCAGCCAACAACCAACTGTTTCTTAGCCGCTTGGATAAATGTATAGGTATGTATCGTTACATAACTCATTAGAAGAAAATACGAGGGTCAGTAGGAAAAAAATCCGGACTTTTTGCTCTGTTTTAAAAAAAAAAACCGTCAAATATTTGTGAAAAATTATTTTCTTTTTCAAAGTATTCTCAGCCTACGTCTATATACATTTGCCATCCTCTTTGGAGCTTTTGTATTCCCTCTGCAAACCATGAAGTAGACCTACCGCTGAGTCGGTACGATTTGCAGCTGAAATAAAAAACAAAGGTAAAAGAAAAGTCCAGGGAGTGCCACAATCACAAACCGTAGCCCTTCCCAGACACCAAGAATTAGAGGAAACAGACAAACCAAACAAGCGCAAATCGAACAAACGTACGAAAAACACTAAGATTAGCTCTCTCTTCCCCAAGCGAGGTAATTGCAATGCTAAAAAGACGGAAAAACACAAGAACAAAATAACACAAGGTTAGACATAAAACAAGTACCTTCGTAGAATAAACCACAAAGAAACAAAGAGTAAGACTAACACCGGGACCACCGCCTTAGAACGGTCAGTCAAACCCGCCCTGGTCTCATAATTGTTTCCAGAGAGCCTTTTTTCAGTTCTGGGAACAAATTAAAGTCGCATCTGGTCTGTTCAGAGGTTGGTTCAACAATTGCCACTTGAAGGAATTGACATGTTCTGCTGTAGATGAGACAGTATGAGATGGGGCAAAAGAAGGACCTTTTTTCTAGGCTAGCCTGGGACGCAACTTTTTCAGTTTCTTTGAGTTATTTTTTTTTTCCAAAATTAATTACAAAGATATTATCTAGCGGTCACAGTTCGACCTTTTGGCAACGAATGAGACATTTTTTCTCCGCGTGAATCCCAAGAGCAACCAGCATAAACTTGGCAGATGCAGACAGCTTGTTTTTGACACGTCTTGGGAGGTGTGGAAGCAGTTCGTTTCCACTGCTTTGACAGAACTATTGTTTTAGGTTCAGCATAATCCTTTTTGACTTTTATTTTAGAGAAGCTTTTCTGCAACATTTGAAAAATTAGACAAGGGTTTTACCCTCTAAAAGCAGGAATTTTATTACAGATCTCTGTTCATCAAGCTTAGAGTTCATGGTAGCCCTACCACATACCTTGTTTAAATGTTCAAATCCTCGTGTTATAAGCACTTCTCGTTGAAATTAAACTGACCTATTTATAGGCGATAAATTGTAGTGTTCGCTCATGTATTACATAAGTATGTAGCTGCACGTGTAAAGACAAGAGGAGGAAAAGTCCAGACATTTTCCGACCGCCTCCCGTAGAAACAGTTTCTGCTGAAGTTCATTACACCAACTGTTAAATTAATGTTAGGAAGTAACACGCGGATGATATTAGCAATGCGAATGCATTTATTGCTTAAATGAACTATCCAAGGCCAGTTTAGATAAAAAGCAATGTCATTGCCAGTTTTGCCACGTTTACAATGCACCCTTTCACACAAAATTTCAGTCTCCCACGGGAAATTCCCCGTTTTCTTGTACGCAAACGTGGTATGCCCATGTCAGCCCGTGTTGTTGTGTAATGTGTTCATGATCGTCACTGTTCGCTATGCACAGACTCTGCGCAGGAGAATCAAAACATATGCTGGACTAACTACACGGTTGGACTAGTTCATTGACACTTATACGTTGATATTGGAGGTTTTCTCAATCCTCGACTTGTTGAATTTCATATCAAAGCAATACATTTTCAGTTTATAAATTAACATTTTATCAATTTTTAGCATATTTTTGTTATTTATTTGTCAGTATAACTACCGCATGAATGCATGAGTTGGATCAGCTGATAGACTTAAGATCTTTTCTGGCAATCGATATGACATAATCATACGTTTTCTATAACTGCTAGATAAAATATTAAACTTGGAATACACAGACGCTTTCAAGAAAATCCATTTTTGAGGAATCCCACTCCCGTTCGCAATGAAAACAAATTTTAAAATAAATTCACACATACGGCGGTCTTCCTGTATGACTATTTAGCAGGCAGGGATGTTGTATGCATTAATACTAATATAAATGAACTTCGCCAAAAAAGGCAACAGTCACCAAAACTGTCTTCCTGAGGCATCGAAAGAAGATAGACATGACCAATCAAAACGACACATGTAATAACCGACGTACCAAACACGATTTCCAACTCACTAGTAAAGTGTTTGTTTGTTTGTTTGTTTGTTTGTTTGTTTTTTTTTTGTTTTTTTTTTTGTTTTTTTTTTTGTTTTTTTTTTTGTTCTTTTGTTGTTGTTGTTGTTTTTTGTTTGTTTTTTTGTTGTTGTTTTTTTGTTGTTTTTTGGTTTTTTTTTTTTTTTTTTTTTCTTTTTTTTTTTTTTTTTTTTTTTTTTGTTGTTGTTGTTGTTGTTGTTTTTCTAATTTGTAAATAAGAAAATATTTCTCTACTGATTTTAACATCACGAAAACACGCCTATATGATTTTGACCCTCTTTAACCCAATTTTTATATAGTAAAACCGGGGTTTAAAGGGGTATTTTTTTCTGATTTTTGCCAAAAACAAAACATAAATTGTAGGTACTCTATAGAACCGCCACGCCAAGGCGTTTCTAACGTGTACCATAATCTATGTTTTCAGCAGAAATATGAAGAATATCAGATTTTTTATCTCGCCCCTAATCCTGACAGTTCCGGCTAAACAACTGCTCACACATCAGGGAATCGAAACGAAAAAATGACGTATAAACTAATTTCTCAAGGACTACAAAGTGACTGAGCAAATGAATACCACTTGCTGAGTCATGGTGAGCCCGATCACAGACGAGTAAGTTTAGTGTGTAGATGTGTGTTTGTTTGCGCGATACTTAGAATCTATCATTAAAAAAAACTTTCGATGGATTTGATTCTGCGGCACGACCGACTCTGGTTCAGTTGAAGACGGCAGCAACTGATGAGGCCTGTTTTTGCCAAAACTAGCTACTCTGTCCAACAAACTTCGACACTGCAGTTCTTTATATTTATATGTGTGTGTTTATTGCTCTCAAGGGTTATTCCTTTTAGAATCAATTTAATTCCATTTCAGATGGTGTAAGTTTTCCCATACTTCACTTTAATGCAGTATATATTTTTGGCCCTGTAATCAATTAGCCCATTCCGGGACTTATGAAAAATTAATAAAGGGTCACTGATGAGAACTGGCTGAAACTTAGAAGATCAAGGATAATCTAACTTTGATTTTTAAACTCAAAGCTCTCTTTCATCGGTTCGATGGAACTATAATTTGATAATGGTGTTTCCACTTATACGCAATCTTGCCATCCGATTCTCTCAATTGCAATATAGCTTTGTAAATGTAAAGAATGAAAAATGCATGTTTTAAATGCACATTGAGACGTTTCCGACTGATACCAATGTCTCACCTGCTGTCAGGACAGCCGTGCAGTTTCAAGAAAACCATGTTTTTTTACTGGAAGAAAGATGCGAAGATGACATTCATTAGGATCTGTCGTTACCGACATAGCCTATCAACAACATTGCTTATCTTTTTCAAAGACCACGAGTGTTTTATAATTTATTCACATATTTTGTTTCCGCCAAAAGATTATTGGAATAACTCGTGAAGTCTAAGTAGTTGCGGTCATGGTACCAAAGCCGTAATCCAAACTCATAAATCCATAAACGAATGACGAATCAGAATGTTCAGACCAACAGATATGGACCCCAGAATTGAAGGGTGTAATCAGGCGTCCGTGGATAGTAAGCATTACTTGGTAAGCAAGCTTCGCCCACCATGTCCATAGGCCTGAACGAAGGAAATATCGGTAGAAGCGTATGTCCGGGATTTGGGAAGTCTACTTATGGCGTGTCACTGGCAAAAACATCAGAAACAATTCTGTAAACTGCCACATTGTAGGGATTGACTAGATCATGATGTCTTCCATAGAACTTCTTAAGTGTTGCTACCAGTTTGGTTTTTTGATACCCCTGGCTTAACAACTTTGTAGTGAGCACTATCCCACGCTCCATGAAGTCCTGATAATTTGAACAGGTTCTGGCATAACGGATTAACTGTGAAACGTAAACGCCGAATGCTGGTGCAGAAGGGATATTACTGCTCAGGAATGGAAAGTTAACAATAGGAAAATTGAAGCCATTCCGTTTGTCGTAAAGCCTAGTAGTAAGCTTTCCATTGTCAATGTAGAAATAACAATCCAAGTATGAGGAGGAGGCTGCAGTCTCCGTTGTTTCATTTATTTCGAGTTCACGTGGGTAGATGAATTCTAAATACTCTGCAAATTTTGTGTTTTTCAGAGACAATACATCATCTATATAGCTGTAGATGAAATTGAATTGTTGTGCGGGGTGTTTCTTGCCTGCTTGGAGGAGACTTTGTACAAACTCCGCCTCATACGAGTATAAAAACAAGTCGGCAAGTAACGGTGCACAGTTAGTATTACACCTTACGCTTTACTAAGAAGTGCATTTGCAAAAGACTGTCATGATTTATTTTAATTCAAAGCCTGTTGTGGTGATAACCTATGCGGCAGCAATTATTATTCATTGGTTTAACGATCGAATACTTAAATATTTCCCATAGCTCCCATAAAAACAATGATCAAATTATGCAAAAGATAGGGTCGTTTGCAGATAGGTTTCAAGCACATAAATGAAGTTACGCAGGAAACGCCACAATCATGAAACACATCTATCCCGAAACACCAAAACAAAGAGAAAGAGGAACAGCCTTGAAACAATCAGTAGAAAAACTGTTGGGGATGCTTAAACCAGTTTTACTTGATAGGGTATGTAGTTTGTAGGTTGGTTTGAAGAAGTTCCACTTGTTCAAAACTTCGGAATCCTTTGCAAAAGTGTTATGATACGTCCCTATTTACAATTCGGCGGTGAAAAAAACAAACGCATTCTGTTTACCGTAGCAGTTGCATAGGTAACATCAATACTTGGTCATACGAGCTATAATTTTATAAGAAATAGTCGAAAACGAAGCACATAACAGAAAGGACATAGGCTCCTGATAAGATATTGTCAAACATAAATATTATAGATATATAGAATAAAACGCCAAACAAAAACATGTGTTTAGTGATGTGTAAAAAAGAATGTTAACCCTTGTCCTGCTGAACTCTGATATACTCTGCCTTTGCATGCAGTGAAGATCCAGATCATTTGGCTTCTAAAAAAGCCAACTAATCTAGATCTGTACTGGTTACCGATCAGTATATTAATTTATGTCAACAATGTGGATCAAGGAATCTGATTGACTAAAATTAGAAGTAGGCGGGGCATCTTAATTTATTCAGCCTGTCAATGGTTAATTGAGCTATCGGGAAAGAACGTTAGCACCGACAGTGTATTGATGCGCAACCTGAGAAAAAGGACCTTTTGTCATGTGCGCCCACCAAATCAAATCAGGCTGCGCAGCGCATAGTCTGATTTGAGTCTTCGAAGTCCTCATGTAACAACTTCGCATCCTTGGCTATCCAAAATGCGCCTAGTGAAGATTCTGATCAGACTGCGCGATCTGAATCTTCTCTGGGCGCATATGTCCGAATGTACATTTCCTGAAGTTGCGACTCCGGTCCAGATCAGTTTTTAGCCCTTTGAGATTAATGCACCTTGTCTTTAAATTATAGGAAACAGTGCAATTTCCAGAGAGTGCGAAACAGGGCCTTTATATGTGATGTCAAGCTTTTGACAGGTGCACAAAAGCTGGGCTTACAGAGCATCTCAGTAAATGGAATCATGTATTGCTCTTATAAAGTATAAGTAAAGAGACCCGAGAAAGACCACAATCACTAAGCACAGCCTTTCCGAGGCACCAAAAGAAGAAGAGATGGTGAACAGATATTAATGATAACGCATACACTAGGCAAGAAACCACCAACGCACAAACAAAGAAGAACTGCAATAGAGGAATCGCCTTGGAACAGTTTGTAGAAAAACTACTTTAGGGCTTAACAGTTAGTAGAAAAAAAATACTTAAGGGCTTTAATCAGGTTTACTCGCGCGAAATCTCGCACTTTTCTTCTGATGCAGCTCCAAACATTAAACAATACAAACAGAAAGAAATGGGCAGTTGTTGAAGAAGGTGGCCACAAAGCTAGCATCACAACAAGAGAACAGAAAAGAAAGTGGGCAAATTGTCAGAATAAACAAACAAACGAAACAGCGAAATCGGAAATTATTCTATCAACGTGACAAGATAAGTTCTGAATTAATTATTAGACGGCTAAAAGTGTGAGGTTTTATGTACAAATGATTATAGAAAAGAGACATTAAATCAGATCTGAGGTTATAGGTTATTCTTCCTAGATGAGCTAGACCGTGTTATATTGCAACAACAGAAATAGAAATTAAGACAAATAAATTGCATATTAGGTTTTAGACATTTTTGGAAGAGAACTGCCAACCAGAAAATTGAAAATCAATATAAACAAAATCACTTTTTGTAGATAAGGCTAGCCAGTGGGAAAACCTCTCACACCGCCCTTGCTAGTAACTAAATGGCTCGAAGCATCGGCGAATCTTCGCTATATTTATTAGCTGGTTATTCTTTATGAAACTGTGGCGGCGGTAGAACGTCTCCCCGTACATCACCATAGTGCAGATTATATTTCATTCGATCGTTAAACCAATGATCATTGGGTCCAATGTGGTATATTTGAAAGTGAAGTTCTACCCATGTAACGCTACAGGGCGTAAGCAGTGTTGCAAACTTCATTACTGCTTATGATGCGTCTCAATAAAACCGAGACTCCCATTTTCTAATCCGTAGTGTGTTCTTTGTTTCCAAAGGCAGTCTTTTTGACGTTTATTTCAGTAATGTAAATACGCAATTTTCGACTGGTTCCAAGCTAATCTGTATTTTAGGTTAGGTTATCTGCCAGCGATCTAATAATTGTCATTCAGAAATGTCATGGCGATAGAGACACCACCTTGGAACGGTCAGCAGAAAAATACTGTCGGGCTTCAATCACTCAACCGAAACCGCACTCTTAATTCTGACGCAGCTCGGAATTACAGATAGGTGTTTGGTCCGTGTACTTCTTCTACCTCATCAGCTAAACACAAATTATTATAAAACTGCGATTAAACTCAATGGCGATCTGAAGGAAGAGCAAGATGGGCCACGATAGCCAGACAACAGACATCGATAGTCAGAGTCAGCGACAAACGTTCGAAACAGACTGAGGAAGTTGTTATTCAGTCTGAGGCTTGCTTCACTGTCGGGCAATTAATGAGGGAAATGAAGTTACCAGTCGTAATCGGGTTTACAACCATGCATGAAGTTTGCCGCATACAATTCGTGTTATAACCTACCTTTATGTAAGGATTGGCAACCGTTTTTAATTGTTCTATAAAGTCAGTATTACCAACAATCGTTCTCATTTAAAAACAATGAAGTGAAGATGCGCAGGAAATGCATGAAACACAGTGTTCCCGATACACCCAAAGCAGAGTTTAGGAACAAAGAAAATGGCAAAACAAACGCCACTAATGCAACTACCGACGCAAAAACAAGAGAAACTGCAACGGAGAAACCCGGATTGGAACGGTCAATAGGAAAACAACACATTGTGCCGATAAGCAGCGTTTCACCTGGCAGAAATGCGCTATTATAATGCACTGTAAACACTTTCGCCACAAATGCAACCACTGACGCAAATAAAGTGGCACGGCACAGAGGAACCAGCGTCGAACTGCTATGATAGGGATTTAAACCGCTTTTACTCGCGCGAAACCTCACCGCTAATTCTGATGCAGCTCATATACATGTAGTTACCTAATTCTCACGACTTTGCCAATTTCTAGCTCTTAAATGTAGCACCATACTGATTAACTATTACACCTACAATCATCTAGCAGTGTACATCTTGACGCAACACTGTATTCAAAAACATTTTTGCAGCGATCTATAGTATTGAAAATGCTGACATTGTTGTTGCTGCTGAATCAAAATGCCTTGCAAAAAGATACATTGTGTCGATAAGCAGCGTTTCACTTGGCAGCAATGAGCTATTAAAACGCATTGTAAACACTTCAGGGCTAGGTATGCCTGATGGAATTATGAAATACGACCTTTGGAACCTGAACAAGCCATTACGAAAACATGCCTTTAAATGTACTGAAAATTTTTCCACCAACAAATGAAAATTTTCAGACGAAAAATCTGATATTTTTCATATTTCTGCTAAAACATAGATTGTGGGTACTCATTAGAACCGCCTTGTTGAGGCGGCTCTAATTATCCACAATTTATGTTTGGGCATCGAGGCGGTTCTAATGAGTACCCACAATCTATGATTTGAGCAGAAATTTGTAAAATAATGTATACCCCTGTAAATCCCAGTTTTACTATATAAAAACGGGTATTAAGGGAGTCAAAATTATATAGGCATGTTTTCGTGATGATACTACGTTTGTATTGGTTACCGAAACTCAATAAAAGGCCATATAAACATATAAGTGAAGATACCCAGGAAATGCCCCAAAAACGAAGCACAGCCCTTCCAGATACCCGCATGAAGGAGAGATATGGAACAAATACACAAACGCCACACATGAAATCACAGATACACAAACAAAGAAGAACTGCAATAAAGGAACCATACAAAGCACGCTATATTGCAAGCTCTAGTTCATGAACCCTCAAGATTATTAATTTCTTGTCTTACTGCTATCAGAAAGCATGTAGTTAAGTACTATGAGACAGTATATGAAAGCTCCGGTAAAACATTCAGGTCTGTTAAAACATTCAGGTGCTGTTTTAAATGAACTTAATCTAGTATTTTCTTGTGTCTACTTTGTCAATATGCTTTTACACGCTTTAAACAACACTACCACATAAGCTGATTAAAGATGACTTTTTGATTTAATTGAAAGAACCTTTTTAAGAGAAAATTCTCTTTACCTTGCATATCATGGGAAACGTGTTATGTTTATATATATATATATATATATATATATATATATATATATATATATATATATATATATATATATATATATACTTTTTTTTTTTTTTTTTTTTTTTGTTGTTGTTTTTTGTGTGTTTTTTTTTTTGTTTTTTTTTGTTTTTTTTTGTTTTTTGTTTGTTTTTTTTCTTCACTTCTGAAAACATTATACTTAGTGGTATTATAAGAAAGTTTGTAAGGTGCTTTCGTTTCTTCTCATCCATTATTGCATAACATTTCTGTTTTGTTATTAAAGAAACGTTATGCTGTCCTTTTCTTACGCAAAACAAGCCAATATTATTGAAGCATTCAATGCAAAGTCTCGATATTTGGATGACTTACTTTATATTGATAGTGAATATTTTTAACAAATGTTTGATAGAACTATATTTAAATAAAACAAAGACCTCTGTCAGCGAAGCACCGTTCGGGTTTAAATTTACCACTATCTAATGACATAATATATACTAAAAGTTATGACAAACGGGACGACTTTGATTGTAGTATATTTTTTTTTCTTTTTTTTTTTTTTGGATGGTGGTTTCCCTCGTGCTACATCCTATTGTGTATATACAGTTGACTCTCGTTATCTCGACCTCACTTATCTCAAATAACCGCTTATCTCGAAGTGAAAATCCGGCCCCTGCCTTTATATGAAAATCTAACAACAGGTAAAAAAATATTTTGGAAAAGAGGAGAAATTGCTCCTCAGGAGCAATTTTTCCTCTTTTCCACAATATTTTCAATATATCACTAACTTCAAGAACCCAATTACATATATATTTGTTAAATATGGTTGTTCGATTATATTTCTTCCTCAATTCTGCAAATATGATATGTCGAGGTACGGATATCTCGAAGTATTTCAGATAGTCCCTTGGAATTCGAGATAACGAGAGTCGACTGTATTTCTCAGTTAATTCGTTTTGCTAGAGCATCTAGTCAAATTAGTAACTTTCAAACTCGAAATAAAAATTTTATTGCTTAACTTCTTAAGGGCACCGTTATCATAAACTATGTAAAATATTTTTCTGTTTTGTCGCCGTCATTCTGAATTAATGTCCAAATATAATGTTAGTTTAAAAACGCTTTTGCATAAAGGTCTGTCCGAACCTAAATTTTATTGCGACTTAATTTATAAATTCAGAAAGATTGTTGGCAAAGATTTTCGGTAATTTTTAAAAAGATTGTCACTCGTTACAAAAAGATAGGTTACAACATGGATGTCCTGCGGCAAACTGTATGCATGGTTGTTAACCAAATTATTGTTGGTATCTTTGCTTCGACGGTGGGTCGGTCCTCAGACTAAATGACGGCTCTCTCTTCAATGTTTTAGATGTTAGGCGCTTGCCTAGAAATGTCTGTGGTTTGGCTCATCCTGGTCCTGTTTGTGATTTTTTACTTATGTTCTGCCTTCAGATCGCCATTGCGCTCTTTGCTTTGTTAAATCACAGTGTTTTTGATTATATGTTTCTCATTGTGATGTTTAACAGATGACGTATAATTCCTATGCAAATCGAACATATATTTGTAATTGTGAGTTGTGTCAGAATTAAGGGTAAGGTTTCGCGCGATTCATTACGAAAACACGCCTATTCAAATACACTGAAAATTTTACCACCCAAAAATGGCAATTTTTCACATAAAAATTTCAGATACTTTTCATATTTCTGCTCAAAACACAGATTGTGGTACTCGTTAGAACCGCCTCGTCGAGGCGGTTCTAACGAGTAACCACAATCTATGTTTTTGAGCAGAAATAACAATTACTATATAAAAGTGGGGTTTAAGGGGGTCAAAATTATATAGGTATGCTTTCGTGATGAAAACTGGTTTAAGCAGCCGGTAGTTTTCCTACTAATCGTTCCAAGGCGGTTCCTCTGCTACAGTTCTTCTTTGTTTGTGCGTCTGTGGTTTAGTATGTCGCATTTGTTCTGTCCTTATTTGTTTTTCATCTCCTTTGTTTGTGCCTCGTGAGGGTTATGCTCCGTCATAACGAAAACATGCCTATATAATTTTGACCTCCTTAACCCCCACCTATATATTGTAAAACTGGGTTTTACAGGGGTATACATTATTTTTCGTCTTTTTGCTCAAAAACATAGACTATGGGTATTTGTTAGAACCGCCTTGCCGAGGCGGTTCTAACGAATAACCACAATCTATGTTTTGAGCAGAAATATGAAAAATATCAGAATTTTTTATCTGAAATTTTCAGTTTTTTGAGGTGAAATTTTCTTTATATTTGAATAGGCATGTTTTCCTAATGGATTGTAGGATTTCTTTGGTATCTTCACGTATATTTTAACGTAATAAAATTGTTCGAAAAGCTGTATCAATAGACGATTCAAAGCTGAACTGTGACTAAACGATTTAATATGCATGATACAGCTGCCCAAATATGTAAAATATTTAGATCTACTACCAATTAATAATTGAGCGAGCTGCTAATAATTGTGGGTGGATTTTAATTAACCCTTCCGCTCTCTGGGCAAATTCAACAGACGACAGATTGATGAGATTTTTCTTATTTTCCCAGAAAATTAGATTTGATATTTCATGCAAATTGTCTCGTAAGAAGACAATTTGCATGAAATATCAAATCCTGTTTTGTTTGAAAAATAAGAAACGTTTCGGAATGTCGTCTGCTGAAAAAATGTATATCAAACATGCAAGGCGTTGCTTTGGTACAGGATGTTGCGTAGTTAGTGTAACATCCTCTGCTATACGATCACTCATTGAAATGAAATTTCTATTGCACAAAACAGTCAATATATGATACGCATTGCACGAAAAGGGCTGTCATGCAACTTGCGAACAACGCAGGCCCTGATCAACCTGCGTATTCGCGAGCTGATCAGAGCTTTCATTGCACGCCAACAGAACCATTGGATATTGTGGTACATGTCGCCGAACAGAGAATGTTCAGATCAGACTGCTCGGATGTTCATGCTCAGTTGGACTTTCGCTGTTTGCATATGGCAAAACGGCCTTTTTCCCACGCCGAGCAGCATTATATTATTATATTTCAATAATAGTCTTCTGCTAAATGCGCAAGTACAATTCTGCCATTGTTGTTCTGATGAGTAGTATCTGCCACATATGGTAGGCGTTATATTTTTTCTCTGTATTAAGCTTTAATTACATTTATATGACTGCATTTGTAATGGGATATCAATGAGGGGTGTTGTATGAGATCATATTTATCCTGACTCCGCAGACGTATGCATGAGTAAACAGTGCTGGCCCACATTACCCCATAATATGTAATGTACAGGAATGTGCAAAGAGTCTGTATTACTGGGGGACTTTTCAGAATTTTCGATGCCTAATTTTACGTAAAGAATTTTAGAGCATAAATGTCTCAGTTAACTTAATAACCAAAACATATCCTCATTTGCATATCATATGCTCAAAATACCATAGCCTATGTCGCTCTATATGGGTGGAGATAAATATTTATATTATTCTAATTTGCCCACAAAACATTTGATGTTGGTGCTCATTATAAGCGCCTCGTGGGCACTCATGATAAACATTTTTGTGACGAAGTCCGAAAACTGTCAATGTTTTTAATAAAAAATTGACTTATCTAGAGAGGTAGTACACGCTTTACATAGATATCATAACGTAATGCAGATCAAATGCCGCAGAAAGTCTGATCATCATCTGCAATATTTTTCATTACGTCCGCACCTCTGTAGATATATAACCAGTTGCAGCACGCCAGGTCGAATGGACTTTTCAGTTTTTATTTTAAGTACAGTAAAATGTAATGGTGTACAAATACTTAGTATCATTGCGGTAGACGGGCTACTAACGGCTCTTGCTCTTCGCTGACACAACACTGAATATTCCTGACTAAAAATCCGACTAGAATGCAAGAATGCACGTGACAGTCTGAGCTGTCGCTCTTATGTATATCGTAAAGGATCTTTCCTTTGGAAGTTATCCACAGCCTGTCTGTCTATATAGATATATGTCGAATACAACAAAACTAGAAATGTGTTTTTGTAAATTACTATGCCTACAACCATCTGCTTGTCCCTACAAAGAGGCGAAACTCCGTATTTTTGTTGTGTGTGTGTGTGTGTGTGTGTGTGTGTGTGTGTGTGTGTGTGTGTGTGTGTTTATTTAAGACCATTCACAAATTAATCAGATACTCTACCCATCATACTCAAATAGATTTTGAGATATAATGTTCAAAATCCATTTATGTCCCGAAGGCTTACCACCATAGTGCAGATTATTTTTTCATTTCGTTTGGGATCATTGGGCCCATTGTGGCGTCTTTGAAAATGGAGTTCTGCTCATGTATACGTTAGAGGGCGTAAGCAGTGTTTCAAACTTTATTACTGCATATGAAGAGTCTCAATAAAACCTAAACTCCCATTTTCTATCTGTAATGCGAACTTTCTATAGACTTTTATTTTATATCACAAGTCAAGAATTGAAAAAGGGGTACAACATAAGTCCGACGGAAAAAAAGGAAAAAAATAAGGATCCACTTATTTTCCATCTTTATTGAATATATAAAATTTCAAGTTCCGATCTCTAACCGTTCTTGACTGTATGCAAAGCGTAACGAACTAACGAACGAACGACTCAATGCTGGAGACATAAGTATCGTTAAGTGATCCATCAGCGAAGACATGAACTTCAGTGCAGCATGGTCGCAATCGAACACTGATGAACTTGAAGACATTTAAGGGAACAAAACAGATATAAATAGCATTCTTTGGCAAGCATACCGAGGACAGTTACATGGTCGCAATCGCACACTGATGAACTTGAAGACATTTAAGGAAACAAGCAGATATAAATAGCATTCCTTGGCAAGCAACCCGAGGAAAGTTACATGTGATAAGCTGATGATAAATGTATCACCTCGATTTGTGACCAGTTAATCACATTGCAGACCTTGAGATGAAAAGAGATACACTTGGTAGATTACAAAGAAAAATGCTAAGATCCTCAGAAACGATTGTTTAAATATGGTCTGACAAGAAATATCTTGTAATCATTATATAAATATGCTAATGCATAGCACGCTGGGTAAAATGTCAGCAGTCGACAGAAGTCAGAAAGAAGGCTTTGTCTGTTTATGCAAATTGTCTCGTTAGGAAACAATTTGCTTGCATAAAATGTCAAAGTCTATTTTTTCGCCACTGGTTTATAACAACTTTTGTAGTTGAATGATTATTCTGATTAATTAGCTTTGATGCTGACAAATAATCAGTAAATACTCACGATTATAATCAAACTTACTCTATTAAATTTCGACTATATGTGATCGAAAATTTAATGGTTTACAGACCACCTTACCACAGATATTCAGATACTATAATCGAGATGGTAGATAAGCATTTTCAAGGTTCGAACACCGCTGCCGAAACCTGAATGAACGGGACAAATATTTGTCTTGTGCGAGACTGCCTTGGTTAAGCATCTCAATTTTAGACAAAGTCTTATAAGATCATATATGACATAAGCCTGTCAGACTCTGAATGGAAGAATGTACGTGCCTTGAAGCGATGATAAATCTCGGTTACTTTTGTCAAATACTTTGATTCAGTTTTCATTATGAGCATTTGAAATCATCTTTACAATATAATGTTCAAGTTCACGCCAAAGTCAAGTTTTCAAAATCAAAGAAAACCTAATCTATTTAGAATAAAAATTTGATAGAATGAAAGATGGACATGCCGTGACCATTCTAAGGCTGTGGTCCCGGTGTTAGTCTTATTCTTTGTTGCTTTGTGGTTTATTCTACGAGGCAATTTGTTTTGAATCTTGCCTTATGTTATTTTGTATTTATCAGTCCTTTTAGCACTGCGATTACCTTGCTTGAGGAAATAGAGAGCTAATCTTAGTACTTTTCGTACGTTTGTTCGACTTGCGCTTGTTTGTTTCCTCTTCGTCTTGGTGTCTGGGATAGGTTGCGGCTTGTGATCGTGGCACTCCCTGGGACTTATCTCTTACCTCATTTGTTAAAAAAAAAGGAAAAAAAAATATGTTCGTCGAAACACACCAAACTAATGCAAACATCCCCGAAATACCCCAACCACTTTATTTATTTGCCGGGAAAAAACTTTATGAAACATGAGGTGATGCCCAACAAACATCTGACCAGCAAACTTCTAGATCAGCATGTGCATCTGGGCAGTCTGATCATTTTTTTTATTATTATTATTATTTGGTTTTTACAGTAGAAAAAAAAAACTTGCATGAAATAAGGGACCTCGGCCAAGAAAATATATGACCACCAGACGTACATAAATAGGGGATGGCGTTCAAGAATATATACGACCACCAACTTTCCAGATCAACATGTGCATGTGCATCCGGACAGTTTGAGCAGGAGCTTTGCAATATTAAACAAAAAAAAACACGTAAAGCCGTTTTGTCTTCCACTGGTCTTTGCCTGAAACACATGCACTCGGTATGCACGAACGATGTCATGAGCGAACAAAAGAGCGAAAGAAAGAAATAAAAGAAATGATGAATAAACATTTTGCCCTGTTGTTTCACATCCAGTGAAGCCGACACATTATAGAAATTCATATCTTACATGCTATTGAACAAACAAGAAAATCATTAGGTACGGTGCCTTTAATCATCTGAAGCTATTTAGAAATACATTGCTATTTTTTTATTTTTTTTTTTCTATAATGTATTTAGATGACTAATCATATGATATTTAACCATATTTGATTTTCAACTGTTTTATTCGTGACTCAAGAAGATTAAAATGTGTTTTGGGGTATGGTTTGGGTGGGTTTAGTGTAGTCTGGGGGTGTTTGGGGGTGTTTAATGGACCCAGAAAAGATGAGTCATATGCCTATAAGCCGAACCTAGCGGGAAATCAAACGTGATAAAATTATGACTGACTTTTAGTTGAAGTTTTTAACTTCAACTTCAGAAGATAAATGAAATATTGTTTGTTTTGTTTAGCATGTTTAGGACCCTAATTCAGAGAAAAGGAATTTTTAAAATTTGCATCTATGCAAAGAGACAATGCCTTTTTGTAGACACAAAGAAAAATGTGGTTTACGAACCCATGCCACAGAACATTCATAAAATGTTGAGCCATTGACAAGTCATTCAAGTGAACAGACACGGACTCCAATCAGGCGTCTTAAGAATTTCAGGATTGCATCAGTAATTCCATAGATTTTCATTGCGATATGTCGAAATGATAATGAGAATCTGTCGTGCATAAAAAGGCGCGTACGGCGGTGAAATTCGGTGTCAACTTCGTATCCAGCGTTACTTAGGGTGGGATGTGACTTTGACAAAGAAACTGCCAAAGTTTCGGGTATCAAGTGGGCTTTGTTTTAAGAACCTCTATTATAATATTGAAAAAAAGCCAACAGTTATCTGCTATTCTTCGTCACAGCTTCTTTTTTGAAGATGTTTTTTATTCTCATTAATTTGGCTCGGGTTTAGACGTTCAATAGACGTTACTAATACTGTCTGTTGCACTGTAATAAATGACAGAGTGCAGCCAGTTTTGGAAAAGCATTTTTCAACCATTATTTCTCCCTGATCTTTGCAATCTAAGCACGTATTTATAACAAATATCTTCAATAACTTCTCAAGTAGCTAATCTTGTTAACATTTTAATGTTAAAGAGCGGAGCCACACCATGACAAAATGTGCATTTGTGACATGAGCGGACAGTGAAGGTCTTGATCAGACTGCGCATTCGCGTAGTCTGATCTAGGCCTTCACTGTCCATTTACAGATTCATTGGACACTGAATATTAAGAAGATTTGACAGGACAGGACAGGGCAGATGTGGATACTGAGGTTTAAAAGGATCACTATAAAGCAGATTATATTTCATTTCCTTTGGGATCACTGGGCCCATTGTGATATAATTGAAAATGGAGTTCTGCTCATGTATACGCTATCGGGCGTAAGCAGTGCTGCAAACTTTAAACTGCTAATGAAGAGTCTCAATAAAACCGAGATTCCCATTTTCTAGTCCGCAGTGTGTTCTTTGTTTCCCAAGGCAAATTTTTTTGACGTTTATGATAAGCAATATAAGCATAAATACCCACGAAAATCCCCAGTCACGAAGCACAGCCCTTTCGAGGAACCAAAGGAACGAGAAAGGAGTAACAAATAAAATATAAAAAATAAAACGTTGCCTTTGGACACAAAGAGCACATTACAGATAGAAAATGGGAGTCTCGGTTTTTATTGAGACTCTTTATAAGCAGTAATGAAGTTTACAACATTGCTTAAGCCTTCTAGCGTACATGTATACATTTTCAAAGATACAACAATGGCCAAATGATCCAAAATGAATTGCATAATATAATCTGCAATATGGTGAAGTACGGAGAGACTTTCTACCGCCGTCACATGGCACTAACACCGGACGCAGTGAGGTTAAATAAAAATCTAAAATGTTGTCTTTGGATACAAAGAATACATTACATTTAGAAACTGAAAGTCTCGGTTTACTCGAGACTCCTCATAAGCAGTAATAAAGTTTGCAACACTGCTTACGCCCTATAACGTTTACAAGAGGAGACCTCCGTTTTCAAAGATATAACAATGGGCCACATGATACCAATGGATATGAAAATAGACACCACAAACGCCACATAATAAAACCACAGACACACTATGAAAGAAGAACCGCTGTATAGCAAGCTGTCGCAAAAGTAAAACTAGTTTAAGCCCCCACAAACTAGTTTTGCTCGCGCGACAGCCTGCCCGCTTACGTATGATGCAGTTCCAAATTACAGATATAGGTTCTGTCCGCATAATGGTCCTCTACCTCGCATGTGAATCATCACAGTGAAACACATATAATTAAAACACTGTGATGAAACAAAGCAAAGAACTCAACGGCGCTCTGAACACAGAACACAAGAAAACCGCAAATAGGACCACAATGAGCCCAGCCACAGACATTGAAAGTCTAGCGGCAGCCATTTGAAACAGATTGAGATAGGAGCCGTCATTTAGTCTGAGGACCAACCTATCGTCGTGCATTTAAAGAGGTAAGTTGGGCTAACAACCATGCATGCAGTTTGCCGCAAAATATACACGTTGTAACCTGTCTTTTATAGCGAATAACAATCTTTTTTGAATTGTACGAGAAAATCAGTTCTTCCAACAACCTTTTTTTTATATTTATAGACTAAGTAAGCATAAAATTCAGATTCGGACAAGACCGTTTTCAAACTAACGTGATATTTGGACATTAGTTCAGAATGACGGCGATAAAGTTGGTAAATGTTAACGGTACCCATGCTTATTAGCAGTTCAAATTTTATTTCTATTATTAAAGTCACTAATATGACGAGATGCTATAGCAAGACTAGAAAAGGTAAGAGAAAAGTCCAGGGAGTGCCACAATCACAAACGGCAGCCCTTCCCAGACCCCAAAAGGAAGAGGAAACCGACAAATCTAAACAAGCACAAACCGAACAAACGTACGAAAAGCACTAAAATTAGCTCTCTCTTCCCCAAGCGAGGTAATCGCAATACTAAAAGGACTTAAAAACACAAGAACAAAATGACACAGGGAAAGACATACAACAAATCGCCTCGTATAATAAACCACAAAGCAACAAAGAGTAAGACTAACACCGGGACCACCGCCTTAGAATGGTCGGTAGAGCAAACCACCGGGGGGTGGGGGGGTGCGAGGTTAAAGCACTTTTACAGCTAGCTAACTTCACCCTGGGTCCCGATGCTACTCTTAATACAGAAATACATAAAAATTCGGTTCGCATAAAGGCTCCCAGCTCAGTCAATGCATCAAAGCGAAAACATAAAAATCAAATTAATCATTATAATAAACAAGGACGAGTACTCATGGCTAATTCTACTGTAGGTTTGAACACTGCAGAAGTGTTTCTGTTGACTGTTCCAAAGCGTAACTTCTATCAAAACGAACTAACTGAGAAATATACACACCATAGGTATGTAGCACGTGGGACATTGCCATCAAAAAATGGAAAAAAAAATACAATATCAAAGTCAAAGTTGTCCTATATGTCATTAATTTTAGTTGAAATTATGTCATTAATATCGATAAATTTAAATCCAGTAAAGTGTTTCGGTGTCAGAGGTATTATTTTTATTAATTGTAGTTCTTAAAGATAAATTGTATCAACCCTTTGTTCAAAAAATTAATCATAAATCTTTAGTAAGTCATCCAAATATCGAGGCGTTGATTTGAATGTTTCAGTTATATTGGCCTTATTTTCATAAGAAAAATCTCTTTCGTAATAAACAGAAACAAAATGAAGACTTTTTTTCATGGCGTAGCTTATTTGATTTTGTTTGGCTTCAGTTTGACTTTTTTAAGTTTTAAAACGGAATCAAATTAACAGTTACATCAAAGATATAGAGTCTGGTAAACAAGCAAAACACTTGCAAACATTTATCGTCTACTTTGCCAATGAGATGTTCCACGAAAAAGCAGACATAATAAGCGTTTTATTTACTGCAACATGAAAAATACCCTTATGACAGCATACGCAACGATGAATCAGATCAACTTGCACATTGGCGCAACAAGAGCTCAGTCTTCGCTGTCTTTTCTCAAGAAGCTCTGGCTTACTGGCTGCCCATGTAAAACAATATGGAGACTAATAGACAGCGCGGCTGCGCAGGCTGATCTTATTATACCCTTGGTGCACTGCATGAGGTACGTTTTCTCACAATGACATTCATTAAATACGAAAAATGAAGATCTAAGCCAGCATGTTCATCTGCAAAGTTCGGCCTATATCTTTGTTTTCGATTATCATATTCATCCTTAGTATTTGGAGAAAGAAAAAGCTCGAGCAAACAGTGTAGCCCTTGATCAGACGTGTTTTGTGGCGTTTGGTCATGATCTACATTGTTTGCCACTCAATCAGCAGTGTTATAGCCACAAAAACAGGTTGTTAACTGGCCTTGATCAAACTAACCCATTAAAGACTGAATAAACTCTCCCACACTATATATTGGAAGAGTCAATTTTCGATTTTAGATATGCCAGGCTATATTATGTAGATATTCCTAAAGAAAAATGGTTTAACTATGTTAAACAGTGGAGACCCTGATCTGACGCCGCGTTCTGTGGTGTCTGATCTGGGTCTGCACTATTTGCCAGTTACCCATTAAGGAGTCTCAAGTTTTCAATCGGTTAAATTCGAATTGTTAAAACGTTATGAGAAGTATGGCAAGGTATTAAGGTGTCCGTATATTAAGAGTAAATGCGGCATGTACAAGTCTTTTACAAAGGTAATATATATTGTACAGATGAATAGCTATGATCCGTGAAGTACTTCACATGTAGATTTTAGTAGTTTTACCGCTTCCTCAGGACGGTGCCATGCAAAACGATTAAGTCTGAAAAGACCACGTTTTGTTCTTTTTTTTTTATTTTTTTTTTTTTTTTTTTTTTTTTTTTTCATAATAACGGTAATAATGTGTTCAAAACCACTCCACTATACACCGCAATACGAAATATTATTTAGTCCCAAATAACTGCGGTAACAGAATTACAAATATTTAATATTTCCAACTGTTGCAAGCACAAGGATTGTTTACCACAGAGTACGCTAAAATAATTTCTGTAATTTTTAAAGAAAAACGTTTGATACGTTATGTTTACAAAAAAAAAAAACATCAAAACGGATCCTAAACTATGATAAAGTCATGTGCAGTTATACGTTTTGTGGCCGCCACACGGCACTTGACAACAGCTTCAGTGAAGTCAAATACAATTTATAAAGCATCACGAAAATACGCCTATATAATTTTTATCCCCTTAAACCCCACTTTTATACAGTAAAACTGGGGTTTACAGAGGTATATATTATTTTTCGTAGTTCTGCTAAAAACATAGATTGTGGGTACTCGTCAGAACCGCCTCGCCGAGAAGGTTCTTAAGAGTACCCACAATCTATGTTTCGAGTAGAAATATAAAAAACAATTAGAATTTTTTGTCTGAAAATTTTCCTTTTTTGGTTGTAAAATTTTCAGTGAATTTGAATAGGCGTGTTTTCGTAATGGCTTGCCCTTGGAATCAAAGAGCAGACAAAAGAACGAAAATCAGAGTCTCGGTTTAGTTAACTCTTCATATGATAGCATTCATATGATAGTTTGCTGGGCTGCATTTGCCCCTATTAACTCGATTTTCCAAGAAACCAAACTAGGCTCGTTATCTCGAATTCCAAGGGACTCTATTAAATACTTCAAGATATCCGTACCTCGACATATAAGATTTGCAGAATTGAGGAAAAAATTATTCGAACAACCACATTTAACAACTATATATGTAATTGGACTCATGAAGTTAGAGCTATATTGAAAATATTGTGGAAAAGAGGAGAAATTGCTCCCTAGGAGTAATTTCTCCTCTTTTCCACAATATTTCTTTACCTGTTGTTAGATGTTCATGTCTAGGCAGGGACCAGACTTTCACTTCAAGATAAGTGGTTATTCGAGATAAACGAGGTCGAGATAACGAGAGTCAACTGTAGCATGTAATTTAAACGAACAATTTATGCCCCATCCGTGTTGAATTAAAAAGAGATCCAGGTCACCAAAACCTAATCAGATCGTGACAAAATAATATATCCACATAGATCTGTTAAGAATCCACCAACTGGTTCAACAGAGAGTGCAGCCGATACTGTCTCCGAATATTAGCTCAATGTCAAAGGAACTTTTGCAGTCCTCAATGATACGACTACGCATAATAGGTAAGACTCGGCCCAGTTATTCAAAAGATTTGTGCAATCAAGCAATTGTCACGCAAACGTTCATCAAGAAAAAGCTTCATTAAAACAAAAACACAATAAATAAACACATATTGATGTCCTAATAAGACACCCATACAGGCTTTGTAAGACACTGCCTACTGGTTCCATGCAGAGAAGAAACTGATACACCGACATAAAGGAGATTTGCTGTAAAAGTTTTTTCATAAATGCGACAAGGAAAGTTTGGTTATGACATAAAGAATTTTTGGTTCCTGTCATATTCGATGAACATAATCAAATTTACTAAACAAATTTCTGCTACAAGGTCTATCAAAACCTGAATTTTATGTTGAATTTAAGTATTAGTTTAGAAAAGTGTAGGTAAAAAAGGTAAGAGAAAAGTCCAGGGAGTGTCACAATGACAAACCGCAGCCCTTCCCAGACCCCAAGAGGAAGAGGAAACCGACAAATCCAAACAAGCACAAATCGAACAAACGTACGAAAAGCACTAAGATTAGCTCTCTCTCCCCCAAGCGAGGTAATCGCAATACTAAAAGGACTTAAAAACACAAGAACAAAATGACACAGGGAAAGACATACAACAAATCGCCTCGTATAATAAACCAAAAAGCAACAAAGAGTAAGACTAACACCGGGACCACCGCCTTAGAACGGTCAGTAGAGCAAACCACCGGGGGGTTTAAAGCACTTTTACAGATAGCTAACCACCCTGGGTCCCGATGCTACTCTTAATACAGAAACACATAAAAATTCGGTTCGCATAAAGGCTCCCAACTCAGTCAATGCATCAAAACGAAAACATAAAAGTCAAATTAATCACTATAATAAACAAAGACGAGTACTCATGGCTAATTCTACTGTATGCCAGAGTAATGAAAACCAATAGTTGAACCACGGCGGGCCAAGCCAAAGACATATCGTCAAGCCCCAACCCACTGGTTAAAGTTTCACGAAGAAGGCGTCATTGGGGCCCGAACCGCCGTCGTGCAATTAAAGAGTGACGCATAGCCATCAACAATGATTGGGTTGACAACTAGGCATGCAGTCTGCCGCATAATATCCAGGCTATAGCTAATTCTTTTATAACGGTTAATAAATTTTCTGAATTGCTCCGAAAAGTTAGAATTACCTACAATTTTTCTAAACCTGTACACTAAGTCACCGTAAAATTCTGGTTCCGATATACCTTGTTGCAGAAGTTTTTTCAGACTGACGCTATATTTTTCTAACAAGGCACTGTGTCTGCGATAAAATTTCGAAAACCTAATTTTTATCAGTAAATTTCTCATATCTTATAAAGGAAAGGGATATAACATTGTTGTCAAACAGTCTGCATGCTTAGCGGGTGACCCAATCACGGTTGACCACTTTGGGTACCTCTTTAATTGCACACCGGTGGGCCGGGTTCACACTGTATGATAGCCTCGACTTAAAACAAACGCATTCGATGGTCTTGGCTGTTTCTCGACCCACAGGTGTGTAACCGATGGTATTATTTTGCTCTAGTGTTTCAGTGGTGTTTGACACTCCAGGTATCTCCAGGTGTCTCAACACATTGTTTCTCTTGAATCATCATCTTTGCTTCGTTGTAGACTTTATCTGTGATTTATTTGTTGTCTGTAATGATTCATGGATGATTTAAAGACCTCCACGCGGACCGAACAAATATGTTTTTACCACAACTGAAGCTGAGGGCGAGGGTTGGACTCCCGTAAAGCTAATTTAAGCCCCAGTATTTTATTACTGACCGTTCCAAGGCGATATTTTCATTGTGGTACTTTTTGTTAAATGTTCTGTAGTGTTTCACTGACAATGTTGAGAACTCGATGTGGATCTGATTGTATCTGTTCCTGAGTTTACTTATTTACTTTAATTAATAATCGAAAGCGCCTTCGTATCTACGTATTTACTCTGATAGTGTTACTGCGTTCTATATTTCCAAAGGATCCCCTTTTTTAGATTATTTTGTATCTCACCATCGTCTATTCAAATAACAAGAATATAAGTGCCAAACAATAGACGGCGAATATTTTTGGAAACTGATTGTCACCTCCTTTCCGAAGAGCTGAGGATATGGGGACAAATCAGCACAACTGTGATAATCGTATATAAAATGTGAAAAAAAAACATAAAAGTGGGGTTTAAGGGGGTCAAAATATATATAGGCATGTTTTTGTGATGACAGGAACCTATGGAACAGTCAGCTACTGGGGGGTTAAACCAATTTTACTCGATCGAATCCCCTACCCCCCCCCCCCCCCCCCAGCCCCCCACCTTCCCTTAGTTATGATACAGCTCCATATAGGTACATTCCACGTAGATGTCCTCTATGTCATCAGTGAAAAAGCACAGTTAAAACACATGCAGTCACAAACACTTAGTTGAAAGCAAACATAGCCTGAGCAAACAGTGTATACCCAGATGAGACGCCGCAGACCGCATCAGGATCTAAACTGTTTGCCACTCATCCAGTAATTCTTAGACACAGCAACGGGTTGTACACTATGGCAATATGAAGCCAGACCAAATGAACATCACAAGTAGAACCACGGAGGACCGCTCAATTGACAATGGTAGTTTTACGCTATCCTGCCGAAACGTAAATGTATCGAGGAAGAAGCAGTTAATCAGTCCGAGGTCCGACTCAGTTTAAGAGGGAAGCAACGATCACAACTATAAGTTTAAAAACAACCATGTGTACAGTTTATTGTAAAACGGTCATGTTGAAACCTATCTTTTTATAACAAGAGGCAATCTTTTTTAATTGTTATTAACGAAAATCTTTTGGCATGTATAGTCATGTGTTCCAAAATGTATTCAGTGAAAATACCCAGGCAATGCAACAAGCACAACTCTCCCGATGCGCTAAACATTATATTAGGAAATTAATTCAGATTAACGACAATAAAAGCTTAAATACGGTTGACGTAATTTATGTACCGATACCCGGGTTTCGGAAGTTTGGCAGTTAAATGTTTTTTGGGGTTTTTTTGCGGGCGGGGGGGGGGTGTTTATCGCTCATCAAAGTCACTGAACTTATATCTTAAATAGGATTAGTCGTATTACTAGTTTCTTCTTATTTTTATTTAGTATTACGTTTCCATGACTTTTCTCGTTGAAGCATGTAACGGTGTGGTACTGCTTTATTGCATTCTAATAAATGCATTGTCAGATGATAAACGACTGTAGAAATTCGGTATCTTAAGTATGAAGACGGTTGCTTAAGATTTCATGGATTGTCTGCATTTAGCTCCAGTTATCTGCTGAACTGTCTCAGTAAACCAACTGTTTTGTGATTGCTTTTCTGATAGCTTTGCTTGGGGCTAAATTCGGATGTGATTAACTGTTACTATCTATGTTTCTAAACAGCCCTCAGTTTTATCTCACCTGTGATAAATCGCTCGTCTACTCATCCCCATTTTGAACATTTCCCGCAACACTACTGAAGCAATCTAAGCTCATTAGTAAAATGTTGCTCGGACACGAAACATTCAGTCTTGTGATCTGGCCAATCGCGGTCCTAGCTATGGTTTTCATGTGACATGGCTTCACATTGCCATTTAGCACTTTGCTTTGTTTCATCACAGTGCTTGTGATTAAATGCGATTCACTATGATGTTTCACAGATGAAGCAGAGGATCCCTATGTGGACTGAATATATATTTGTAATTGGGAGCGGCATAAGAATTAAGGGCGAGGTTTCGCGCCAGTAAACTTGTTTAAGTCTCCAATTAGTTTATCTACTGATCGTACCGTGGCTGTTCCTCCATGGCAGTTTTTCTTTGTTTGTGCATCGGTAGTTTCATATATGTCGTGTTTTTGTGTGTGTGTGTGTTTTTTTTTTTTTTTTTTTTTTTTTTTTTGTCATTGTTTGTTCTTCATCTTTCCTTCTTGTCGTGCCTTGGTACGACTGTGCTTCATGATTGTGGCATTTCATGGGTATCGTCTCTTTATTTATATTTATGCTAATCAGTTAAGAAATCTATCAATCTATGTTTTTTTTCAGGTACCACCTCCTTTTTGACAGCTGTTGTAATGTTTCCCCAACCAAACAGTGTTCACTTCGCCCCTTCCCAACCTGAATCATTTTTCTTATACTTTTGGAACGTTTGAAAGGATTATTTGGAAACATGACCCATAAGTCTACTGTCCCCTCAAACAGTATGTAGGAAAAGCTATACTAATCTATGTTGCATTTTACACGACTTATGGTCTCTTTCTAACTTAGAAAGTTGTCCCATCCAAAGGGGTTTTCAATGATAACTTCAGTTAGTTTTCACTGATAACTTCTGTTATCAGTGACTTCTGTTGTCAGTGAAGTATTGTTTTTAAATTTAAAACTTTTTAATATTATCTCAAAAGAAATTGTAGAATAAGTCAACTCAAATTTGCATTTTATAATGATTTGTTTTTTCTGTTGTTTCTTCTTTACTCATATGTGTCATTGTATGTTCTTCATCCCTCCTTCTCTCTTCGTCTTTGGAAGGCTGTGCTTCCAGACTGTGGCATTTATCTGAGTATAACAATGCAGGTGTTTCCGATATGATTTTGGTATTTTTCACTTGTTATGTTTTTACTTTCTCTGTGTGCGTGCGTACGTGCATGTGTGTGTGTGTGTGTGTGTGTGTGTGTGTGTGTGTGTGTGTGTGTGTGTGTGTGTGTGTGTTATTTAGCATTTTCAAGTGAGTCTTGTCACTTTCTTTTCAAGGAGTAAATCTTTCTTTGAAAGATACTTGTTTACTCAGAACATTTTTCTTATTATTGTATGCATACTTTTTGTAGGAGTCTGTCAGTGCTCATCTCATACAGGTCATAAACCTATGCTGATTTCAATGGAAAATCGAGTTTCGCTTGACCCGATGCAAGGTGGGGGCGTATGCTACCCTGCAAACTACAATACTGCGATATGTAGTATCTGAATGAAACTTAGGTTTGTTTAGTATTTTTTTCCAAGGGCAACCGTTACAGATTTTATTATTCTACAGATTTTTACCTCACCGGACCACGAAATGCTCATGGTGAGCTATTGTGATCATCCAGAGTCGTCGTGCGTCATCAACAGTTTGATTTAAATGACAGCTTCTCCTACACCACTGGGTAAATTTCGATCAAAACCTCACAGGAATGTTGCTGAGGTGATTCTCTACCAAAATAGCTAAACGTGTTCTGCTTCAAAGAACAAGAATGTCACCAAAGCTAATATAGAAACATCTTCAAATGACATCTCTTATACCTTTGGCCATTTTCAGTCAAGCTTTGCAAATGCAACCAGTTTATGTCCTACAATTATCCAATATGTTGAGACACATTCCTTCATACAGAAAGCTTTTTCAGCATGTAATACAGAGACCCGAACCCATACCGTTATGTGACTGATTTGCAACGAAGACGTTTTAACATGGCCTGAAGATGTGCATGGGAACTCAAAGCGTTAAGCTCTTGATCATCACGAACAGCTGAAATACGGCAAGCAAAGGAACGTTAGTCAAATCGTTTTTTCTTATTGCTGTTGAATGAGGCTTATTGTCCCCGTCTTTTCTAACGAAACTCAGGGGACATGGTATTCGGCTTTCCGTGATTCATAGTGTGTGACGCGTAGTTCCGCATCCTCTGACAGTATGTACCTTGTGTCCGTTACTCCGCCTACAGTTTTATGCCGATCGTCTGAAGATGTCATATGATTTTGATATAATCCTCAGAAAATTTTATGACGGTTTTCAGCGTTTTGAACTTAGTCATTTTTTCAGGCTCAGATACTATCAAAGTGTATAGGCAGTGGGTACCTTGTGGCCGCAACTCATCCTACAATTTGATGTCGATCTTTATGAAACTGTTTAGATTATTTTTATCATGATCTGAAGATGTGTTTGTGATTTGGTTATAACCCTCAGAATATTGTATTACTTTTTTCTGGGTTTTGAACTTAAAGGTCAATTATATAGGTACTTGATTCATACTTCAAATAAAAGAAAACAGCATCAAATTATCTTTAATAGTTCCTGAGATATGAAGAATTGTAGTTTGAAGTATAACCACATTTAACATTTGTTTTCATGTGCCGAATTAATATTCATGAGCAAATTTATGATGCCATAGAGGAACAATGAAATTTAAAAAAAAAATACAATCATTTAATAACTTTAAATTTTGGAACACTATATGGTTGAAATGTTCATAGAAGCATTATGTAGAATATTTTAACTAATGAAAATAAATTTAATATTCCGGGCAAAGTTGGTTAAAAAATTAAATTGAAATTCCTATTTAAATTATTTCAGTTTCAAAGTAAATGGCCAAGAATATATCAAACTGGATAATAAAGTATGAATTTCATTCCAAAGGTCTTACATTGTAGTAATCTTTAGACCAAACTAAAAGAAAATGTTTCAAAATACTTTTTAACTTGTTTTGAATTTATTTAAAATTTGAATTTAAGTGTTGAAATGAGAACATACGGCTTATAATTCTTCTTCACTATATGAAGTATGACAGATTTTGCAAATATTGTTTGTTACAAATGTGGCTGACTATTCAAGAGTGTACTTTATTTTGGTTTAAAATTTTCATTAAAAAAAAGTTCAAAAATCATCTCTGATGTCATAGAAAGATGCATTGTAGGTAATTATCCTTCAAAATGCCATGAAGATAACTCATGCCTGAAAAATACTTTGTGTGTTTAACAAATCGGCATAACTTTTGAACGGATGGGAATTTTTTCATGCGGTTTTCCACAAAATGATCCTCTCAACAAACGCTTATTTAGATTTTAAACTCATTGATTTCATAAAGTTCTCCATTATTGATCTTTAATCAGGTATACTTAGTGGATAACTTGGTGGTGTTTCACTAAAATACAATCAAAGTGTATATATAGTAGGTACCTTGATGACCTGGTCATTTTAGAGGATTTTCGAAAGGCGCGGGACATACATTCTCTGAATTGGCTTGTTTATTCTGACTTATCCATTGTTTAAATAACCCGTCCCACCTGAACCCAATATTACCCGTTTATAGTCCTTCTGATTTAGTCATAATCCGGCCAGAGCATTTCTAACAACACTGCATTTGCGCCCAGCCAAAACTAATCAGCCTGTGCATCCGCACTGTCTGATCAGTCTTTGCAGGGAAGTCTGTGCATAGCAAAGTCTCCAAAGCGTCTTAGGGCGGACAGCAAAGACTGATCAGTCTGCACGGATGCCCAGACTGATCTGAGTCTTTGCTGGGCGCTTATTCAGTCATTAAGGAAATGCTTTGCCCCGGCTCGTATGTTAATCTTAAACAAATGACCAATTGCTGATTCTTAGTCAGACTAACTGATCACGCATAACCTTCCTATGGCCTTTTTCTGTTATTTACTACACGATTTTTTGTTTACACTTTCTTGGAATTCATAGTTTCTGTCGAAGCTGCACCTCTCAAAGTACATTTGAGCCGAGGCGCATCATTCCTACATGTGCGCCCAGCGAAGACTCAGGTCAGCCTGGGCATCCGCGCAGTCTGGTCAGTCTTCGCTGTCCGCATGCAGACACTTTGGATCCTTGGCTATCCACAGAGTGCCCTGCAAAGACAGACCAGACTCCGCGAATGCGCAGGCTGATCTGAGTTTCCTTGGCGCACATGCAATCTTGTAGGAAATGCTGTGCCCCGGCACATTCGCTATGTTTAACAAATTCGCTCTTGTCTAACAACCGTCTAACACTGAGTGAGAGAGAACTTGGCCTCCGTACAACAAGCTATACATCATGATACTAAATCTTTACCAGTCTCTGGGCTAATTCGGCAGACGACAAATTGATGGTATTTTTCTTGTTTTCCAAGGAATCAGGATTTGACATTCTATGTAAATTGTCTCCTTGGAGACAATTTGCATGAAATATCAAATCCTGTTCCTGAGGAAAAAAGAAAAATATTTCAAAATATCGTCTGCTGGAAATTTTACCTAGAACTCTAAGCGTTAATGGTGATAATGTTTTATAGATACGTCTGTTAATACAGTCTGAGAGTGGTTGGTAATGACGTGAATTTGAATGAATTAACAAGACATTCGACTAGGACTGGTTTTCTTTCCTTCCCTTCCTTGCTGTATAACATCAAAAGATGCTATCTGAAGAGAACTGATTTCCTCTATGGAAGCATCCCTTGGGCTCTATCATCTAATGTTCAACCCATTTAGGGGATCGCAAAAGGTGCATTCACACCATTCCTCAAATCTTTTGTGGCGCTGGGAAACGTATCACTTGGCGTATTTGATTCGCCAATCCACAGGCACGTCACTTACAGTGTACTTATCTTAATGGGATGGACACACGTGGTAAATTTTCCGCCATTTTATTGAATATAGAAGACAGCTTTTTACTTCCTGTTTCTTCTCTGCACACTAAGCCCCTTCTGAAAAAGAGAATTTGCTCTCATGGGAAACAAATTCTTTCCTTTATAAGTAGACCCCTTTTTCTAAAGGGGACAAAAACCAAAGTTTGACAGAGTTGCCTCTCCTGGATGTATCAATTTCCCTTAAATATTCGGACAGACAAACCAAAATTTGTCCAGATCAGAAGTTGGAGAACGGCGTCTAATCAGAGCCACTGAATTACGTTTATTTAGCTGTTTTAGACACATCAACTGATAGTAAACTGACTTGTTCAAAATTAAGAACATGTATGGTTGTGAGTTAAGCTGTCCGAACTTTAAGGTTGATACGATGGTATTAATTCTAATAATTGCCTCCAGAATTGGAAAAGCGTCATGCCTTAACAAATCCATCCTAAATTTTGAACAAGTCAACCGGATCTCCTGATGATATATATTGGTTGAATGCCTAACAAAGCAGACTACATGTGATCTGTGTCTAAAATTTTTGGGTCGATAGTATACAAACACCAAAATTTCCGTGAAGTAGTTATCCACGTGATTATCACTGACCAACGTAATCAAACCGGCCGTTGGACGGAATCCAAATAATGGTTATTTATAGCCGCGCTATTCTTGTGGATACAGTGTCAAGAATGTTATCTGTAAAATCTGGATTGGGAACATTGGCAAACAGTGCAGACCTAAATCAGACGCAGAATGCGGTGTATGATCAGGGTCTGCACTGTTTGCTTAAATTACAGGAAGTTAAGGGTTAAATGAAACAATCTTAAGTCCCCGTTCAGGACCATTTCCCAGCCTACGCTCAGAGACAATCGGCCCTCCAGTGCTGTCAGTCCTTTGCTTACTCGAAGGTATCTGTCCGGATATTCGAGGTAAATATGGTAGCTAGGACAAACAGAAGTACTTTATTGCATTTGCGAATAGCGCAGACCCATAAAGAACCGTGTCTAGACAATATCTGAACGTGAAATGTGTTTTGTGCCGTTTGCATTAAGGGGAAGGGATATACTAGAAATCTACCGTCATTTTGTAAAGGGACAACTTATGCAGAAAGAAGGTTCCCTCCGAATATCTCAGCATTTTCGAAATGTGGGGAGGGATTTGGGCTTCTCTTTAAGGTCAGCATTCATTCCGTTACTTAGTAGTTCCCAAGTTAGAAGGCAGACGGGTATCTCCACATATGATTTAACCCTTGTCCTGCTGTATAAATTAAGATGTCACACCACTTCTAAATTTTAGCCAATCAGATTACTTGATCCAGGTTGTTCAAGCAAATTCAAATACTGAATGACAAACAGTGCAGATCCAGATCAGTTGGCTTCTTCAGAAGCCAACTGATCTGGATCTTCACTGTTTGCAGAGGCAGGACATATCCGGGGTTAAGCAGGACAAGGATTAATTCCCTTGAAGATGCATTTATGTCATGTTAAAACTCTTCTAATGGATTGCTTGTCATTTAAAGAGTATATGTTATGTATCATTTATAGGAAAAACAAACTACTGTAATACTGAAAGCCTTCATGTAATTTCTATTTTCGAACACCACCATCAGATCAAGCGGTTAACGTGACCTACAAAAATGACTAATGTCTAATTATCAGAGTTTGTTACACAATGATAATTCCAGATAAAAGGGGTATCAGGAATATTTTTCATTAGAAGCGTCTCCCAAAGGCGCTTCTAATGCTAACCCGAATTATATGTTTTTCGTTGAGAAAAAAGACAAATTTTAGTTCAAAACGCCTTATCTGGCGCCATGAAAACAGACAGACTCTCGAGGACGGCGTGTAACACAAACGTTTGATATGAACAAGGACACAAGTCCTTCTGTAGTAGTATCAAACTTAACATTATTGTTCTCTAATCAGGTATCGCGAAGTAATGCTTATAACCTTGATAAATTATGACATTCTGCAAAACTTGATGCTTATTTCTACTGTTTGTTCCTCTCTGATAACTGCATCCTTAGCATGTTATATGACATACAATAATATACAAAAAAAACAGTATAACATTTCAAAAGAGCATATCCTTGGCATGACTGCCATTCTTTTTCACAGGTTTTTGCTTTGGTCTGATTTTTTTCGTCTTTCAGTTCTAAAAACAGACGCATATAAACAACTACATCAAAGGTGTAGCGTTTTGGAAAACAAGCAAAACACTTGCAAACATTAATCGTCTACTTTGTCAATTAAATGCTGCACAGGAGAAAATGGTACTATATAGTCGAAATTCAATAGCTCCAACAGTCTTGGTACTAACGAAATCTGTTCTAGACATGAATAGTTCGAGTTATTGAAGGTTAATAATAGCACCATTTCAAATGTTTAATAGGACGACTCACTGGCAGCATCACTCCTAAAATATCCCATTATAATGGAATCGCTTTGTTATAAAAACTGCTGAAACTTTCCAAGCCAGTTATATTACGACAAGTTCGTTTTCATCAACAACCATGTTTTTCTTCAAGAACATTCGCTCTAATTGCTTTTGCTTGCAGGTATTATAAAAACGTCAAATTAGTTATAGTAGTCAAGAAAACATGTCCAATATGCTATGAATAGCTATGAACACATTGTAAATACGAATATTAGAATTACAGTAAATTAAAAGTTTTACTTTGCCGTCTATTATATATATATGCGGTTCCAGCAGAAATAGCTTTTCTACTGAACGTTCCAAGGTTGCAGTCATCACGAAAACATGCCTATATAATTTTGACTCCCTTAAAGCCAACTTTTAAATAGTAAAACTGAAGTTTACAGGGGTATACATTATTTTTCTTATTTCTGCTCAAAAACATAGATCGTGGGTACTCGTTAGAACCGCCTCGCCGAGGCGGTTCTAACGAGTACCCACAATTTATGTTTCTGAGCGGAAATATAAAAATATCAGATTTTTTATCTGAAGTTTTTTTTTTTCTTTTTTGGTTGTAAAATAGGCGTGCTTTCAAAATATTTGTTTTCCTTGTTTTTCGTTGTTGATTTCATATGTGGCTTTTGGTTTGTCATTATTTGATCATCATATCTCCACATTTTCGAGCCTCGGGAAGACTGTGCTTCGTGATTGTGGCATTTCCTCGGTATCTTAACATATTTTTTTCCAAAATATAGCGTCTTGATAGTCGTTTGTATTTATTAATTGTATGTCATTGTATGTTTCGGGGTTTTCACAGCAAAACGTTATAACAATAACGAAAGCTCATATCAGCGCGACACTGCTATTCGCTTAATGCACTTTTTAACATCTTATTTTGTCAGCTGGTAATTAAAAGACCACAACTGCGAATTTGCAGTATTGGTATGCATTGTACCCGTAAATAAGTATTGCCTCTTTTGCTTAGCGAGACCCATTGTAAAGCGGTTTTATCTGGTTTTCAGAGGTTTTGTTTTAGTTGTTGGTGATTTGCACCATATGAGCTAAGTTCCAATAATTGTTGTTTCTACATAGAATAGATTCTTACAAAAATTGGAGAACCCACTTTTTGTCCATCATGACAATAAGGTTTCTCCAAATCAAGAAAACAATTATCGCAGGAAGGTCATCCGGGAGCAAAAACGCCATATCGCTACATTACAATGATCATAATAATACCAACACCAGTACTGACATTCTTTAGAACTACGAAAAACATTTAATTAGTTCTTTATTCTATTGTTCGAGATGAAATTAGTGTGTATATAAGGTGAAAATAAAAGTTATATCAGTCAATAGTGAAATGATATCCTAGCATTTCACTAGTGACTGTGACCATTTATATTTTCACTCCTCGCTTTGGATGACTTCAGTCTTCTTCATTGTTTCAAAAGCAGATGCTACCTTCACTTCAGATTTTTGAACACCTCTTCTTTCTTTGTTTCTGAACTAAACTGCCAAGTTGGGTATGCATTTTTTTTTTCAGTTAGAAAGAAAGGAACATTCTGGTATCAAAAATATTTTGATTTGCCGAAACATTTGTTCTTCTCCCTCTCTTTGTGGTAAGCTGTCGATGTCATAATGTTTCTGTTTTATTTAGCGACGTCAGTTATGACCTCAGAAGCGCTTAAGCATTAAAAAAACAAAATAAAAAGAAAAATTGCTTTTTTACCATATGTACCATAAATACTTTCATCTCCTGTAATAAAAACGTTCAAATTTTCACTCGTGCAAAATACGTGGAAATACTGATGGTTTCATTACATTCGATGAAAATATTTATGGTATTCACTCTAAAATAGCTAATATCCTCTATGTAATACTCCCACTATATCCACGCAAATTAGTGGAGCATGAAAAGCAGGACAATATTACATAGTGATGTAGCGCAGGGCTTCTCTAGTTGCAACTATGATCCTAGTAACAATCCTTAGCCATTAAATTTCTGAAAAACTGATCTACATGCACAAGGTTAACATAAAGTTTACAAGGTTGCTATAAATTAAAAGTAGATTAAGTAAAACTACTAACTGTGTCTTTTGGGAAAACAGATATTCCCCACCGTGATTTTTAGTTTTTCTACTGCTGTGACTTTGAGAATTAGGTCAAGATCACCAAAATCTATTCAGTTCTGTGTTATGTCCCAATTATATATCCTTGGCAATTTGGTAAGACTCGAACTATTGGTTCACAAGATATTGTGCATACAACAAAGTGTGATGCCGACGCCAACGCCGACGCTAACGGGATCCGCACCAAAAAACAATATATCTCCCTCCCCTTAGGTAGGGGACATAATAAAATCTCATCACGAAAACATGCCTATATAATTTTGACCCCTTAAACCCCACTTTTATATAGTAAAACTGGGGTTTACAGGGGTATACATTATTATTCTTATTTCTGCTCAAAACATAGATCGTGGGTACTCGTTAGAACCGATGCGGTTCTAATGAGTACCCATAATCTATGCTTTGAGCAGAAGTATGCAAAACATCAGAATTTTTTATCTGTAACATTTCATTTTTTTGGTGATAAAATTTTCAGTATATTTGAATAGGCATGTTTTCGTAATGTATAAAAGCTGCCCTTGGAAACATCGAACACACACAAAAAAAAAAAACATCGTAGTCCTGGCTTTATTGAGACTCTCTATATTGCAGCAATGTTGTTTGCAGGGCTGCATAGCCCCCGTCTCTCTCCCAGCCCCCAGTTAGCATTCTACGTAAATCTATATCGGGCCGTCATCGGCCCGTCAGGGTAGCTGACGGGCCGATGACGGCCCGATATAGATTTACGTAGAATGCTAGCTGGGCCCCTTCTTCCCTAGACAGAATTCGATTTTCCAAGATATCTAAATGGGACTCAGTGATTCCAAAGAATAGGAGAACGAACAGCTGCAGGACAAAACATGTAAAACAAAAAGGCCTCGGAGCGAGCAGCTACAAGGCCGCACAAAGAATAAACAACACCAGAACAAACCACCTTAGAGCGGTCTGTAGTAAAAACTATCGGGAGCCTAAATCGATTTTAGTGGCGGCAAACCTAGGTTCTAATGTTGTAAAAAAACTCAATTATTGTTCAGCTCGCATAGATCTACAAAACTTGTGCAGGCTGCCCTTAGAAATATCGAAAACATAAAAGAACAAAAACCGAAGCCCTAGTTTCAGTGAGACTGTTAGTGTGGCAGCAGTGCTGTTTGTAGGCTATATAGGCACTACCCCACTCCTTCCCCGCAGAACCGGTTTAAGCAGAACTCGATTATCCAAGGGCGAACTTCAGCTGCGCTTATAAAGCTGCAGCTGTGGTCCACAATTGTATTGTGTTGGGGTTTAATGACACGTCAACCCTTGTGGGTCATTTTGTGTCGTCTCCCAGAGAAAGGGAGAAAAGAGATAGAAGAGATAGTAGAAGAGATGAAAGAGAGAAACAGGGAAGAAAGAGGAACAGGAATGAAAGGAAAGAAACAGAAGAAATAAAAACATTCCCCCTATACCTTTACCTACTTCGACGATAGCAGGCCTTGCCCAACTGTAAGCTAATATCAGTTGGACGCCCCGGTGACACAAGATACATGACACCTTCGCACCACCCGACCACCCCCCTGTGGTCCACAAACCAAGTCCATTCACTTACAGGTTTAGATAGTTCATTTCGTTTGGGATCATTGGGCTCATTGTGGTATCTTTGAAAATGTAGTTCTGCTCATGTATACGCTAGAGGACATAAGCAGGGTTGCACACAACTTCATTAATGCTTATGAAGAGTCTCAGTAACACCGATACTCCCATTTTCTAATCTGTATTGTGTTCTTTGTTTCTAAAGGCAATAAATTTATTACACTGCAGCTGGTGTTAGTGCCGTGTGGCGGCCGTAGAACGCCTCCGTACTTCACCATAGTGATGATTATATTTTATTTCGTTTGGGATCATTGGGCCCATTGTGGTATCTTTGAAATTGGAGTTCTGCTCATGTATACGCTAGAGGGCGTAAGCAGTGTTTGAAACTTCATTACTGTTTATGAAGAGTTTCAATAAAACCGAGACTCCCATTTTCTAATCTGAAGTGTGTTCTTTGTTTCCAAAGGCAATCTTATTTATGTTTATTAGAGACACAGTTTTAAATGTATAGAATGAACAATGCCAGTGAAGCATTAAAGGTAAATCACGGTTAAACGTTAAGATTGAGCTTCCGTTTATCAATCTCAGGTGCTTTAATAACCATGATATGCGTTTAAAGACATAAGCCTTGTGGCAGACTGCACCCAGGTATTCAAATCTTTGGTAGCTCGAACCTGGGTACTTTGTGTAACTACTTCGAATCGAAACGTATTTTCTTTATTTCAATTTTCACAATCTTCAAAGTGAATGATCTAAAATCAGCCTGCGCTAGGAGCCGAAGTGTTACAGTTGCGGAAATTTAGCCAGGTAACAGAACATAATAATATTTACCCGATCTCAGATTATCCTGCATTTTTGTATGAGCCGCATTGCGAGAAAAGGCTCTTTGGACTTTCCCTGGAATTAATCTTTCAGTGTGCTTACTCTGCTCCTTAGTGTTTTGGCTGAAGTTTCCCTTTGCAGTTCGCAAATGCTATAACGAATCTGTTCCTAAGAGGGGGCTCGTATGAATAAAATGAATCGATAAAACATGAATTTCAAACCTTGTTATTTATTTCAACAGTTTTAAATCTTTTTATTTCGTTAGTTCCAGGTAGTTGAACGTGTTGTGACCTGGGTGCATTTCCGTTTCCGGTTGTGTGTGTAGCTGTGTGCAGTTTCATTTCCTTGATTTAATTACATCACATTTCCTGCTTGTTTAATCCTATTTAATATCTCAAAGACAACACGCAGGAAAGGGATATGACTGATTTTTAATTATGCTTATTCATTTTGCAAGGGCATCTAGTTACGTGAATGTTTTAACGACCTTATACACTTCTGACTGCCAATTTTCTTTCTAAAAAAGGGTATCGTTAACATCACTTCCGTAAAACAATTTCTAAAGTTTTTGTCAGCACACTAAGTATCTCAACTTATATTTTTTAAAAGAAAAGCCTGTCTGAGACTTACTGTTCAAACTCAGGAGAGTAGTTGGAAAGGCTGTTTATTGGTGAACCTAATTAATGTAGCCAACCAGTCATCTTTTATTTCATTAGTGTGTTGAGGTTTTTTGTTGTTGTTTTTTTTCCGTTTTTTGTTTGTTTCAGTGTTGATATACTGATGAAATAGAGAACCCCGACGTGGACCGAACAATTACGTATAGCTGTAACTCTATCAGGATTAATGCATGTTAATGCCTCTAGTATCTTATGCTACTTTCGTTCCAAGGCAGTAAATTCTGATGCAATGTTATCGTTCTGTAAATTTTGCAATACGATCACTCCCATTAAACCGATTTACCATTTGGATCGTTTTATTCTTGTTTCATACATTTTTCTAGCGTTGTGGTCGCATTTATTATCTGCCTACCCTGATTTCAGATGTTTTCATTTTTTATTATTATTTTTATTTATATATTTATTTATTTTATGTTGCTGTTGACCATTCCAAGGCAGTATTTCTAGTGTTCCTGTAAATGAGATTTGGACGTATTGTTTCGAGGAAGTGTTGGCTTTTGTTGTCATTTCATGTCTTTTAGTTCTTACCCGGTATCTTGGAACGGCTCTATTTCATATTCTTGACCTTTCGTGGGTATCTACATATTTATTTATTTATTTATTTATTCATTTATATCTTGGAATGAAGTCCACATTATCCGGTGTTCGAGGCACAAAGTAAATAAGTGAACTCAGGAACTGATAAAATCAGATCCTCATCAAGCCCTGAACACTAAAAGGAAAGACAGAAAAACACAATCAAGCAGCCACAAAATGAACAGACGGCAAGCAGAGTTGGCAGCTTTCCCAAAAAGGTGGCGTCTCTGTTACCCAAACTTAATCGAATATATCTTAAACTTACGTAATTGTTAAAAGTAAAAACATTAGAAAGTGAAACACTACATAACAATTAACAAAAAGTACCTCAATGAAAGTACAATAAACGTCAAAACGAATTCCAGTACGACAAGTTACACAGCAGGGTATGCAGTCTGGTCATGTTCAATGTTCACTATTCCAACTGTTTTACTAGGTCTTTCTTTTGCGCAAGCGAAATGAAAAAAGGCTCTGACTATACTAAGCTTAAATGCTGTCATGAAAGGGTTGACGTTGCGCGCATATGCGAAATATGGGTCTTCCCAATGCGGGCAACATTCATATGCGCACATCAAAGACACTGTTCAGCAAAATACCGTAATAACCCTAAGTATTATGACAGAAAGACTTAAGATAACAGTGCAGGCCCAGATCAGATGCCGCAGAATTGGGCGTCTGTTCAGACTACAATGTTTGCCAATCATCCAGCAATATTTCAGACACATCAGCAGGTAGAAAAAATAACTTTTTTCTCCAAATTGTAGGACAAGAATGGTAAGTTCTGTTGTCTTAATATTTAGGGTGACTACAGTAAACAAAAAACGTACAAATATTAATGCCATATGATATAGCATATACCAAAGTTGCTGTGTGAAGAGAAACATATGACGAATGATAACGCAGACAGAGAGAGCATTCATGCAAGCTTGTCAATGTCCGCATACACACCAACAAGCCTTTTGAATCAATACGTACATATAAGTGCGAACAATTGCTGTCCACAACAGTGGCAATTACGCCGCTTATCTATCAGTGAATAAGTCTGGATTTCCATTTCTCTTGGAGTAAATAATGATATTTATCATTAAGATCTAAGCTGTTTGTTTGTAAATAGGGAAGGGCTAAATAGCTGCAACATTTATACAAATAAACTTTGCATCAATAAATTATGGCTACATGTTTTCAAGGCACGTGCAAACAAAGATGTCACATCAGTCTGTGCATAATCGGAGTGAGATAAAAGTGCGCACATTCCGTGGATACACTCGATGCACTTGTTTAATTTCCTGGACTCCTATGGGAGCCAATTATTTCTTTTTCGAATACACCTCTTTCCAGAAATGAAGCACAATCGGTTTTACATTTGCCTCCAAGAAAGTGTATCTGTGTACGTTTATATCTATATACTACAATATCCAGTGTTTTCCAAGCTAGTTTAGGTCTTTGCAGCTCGAATTTTGCATCATGAAAACATTCGACCTCCATAAACCCCACTTTGGGTATACATTATTTTTCTTATTTCAGCTCCAAAAACAGTACCCACAATCTATGTTTTGAGCAGAAATATGAAAAAATGTGAATTTTTTATCTGAAAATTATCATTTTTTGGTGGTAAAATTTTCAATATATTTGAATAGGCATGATTTCGTAATGGTCTCAAACAAAAGTTCTCGTGATGCGGATCGGATTTAATTATTCGCATTTCGTTTACTTTTAGAATAGACCTCAAGAATATATACAAATACAACGTAGACCCAAATCAGCTTGCATCTTTTGTAAAATTTGATAAGAGTCTCTCTCTGCTTTTCATCGATGTAGTCTGCAGTTTGCAATGCATTTTAATTGGACTAGCCTTTTATTTCCTAAATACAAGATTATTAGAACGAGGGTAAAAGCAAGTCGATGATTGGGTTTTCTAACATTGTCAGTTTTAGTATTGGTCCCAGTGTAGAAATTTTGCTAATCCTAGAATCGGAAAGATATACAATTTATTGTGATATGGGAAGAAAGTTTGGACAAGCCTGTATACAAAATAACTGTATAGCAGATATGCATACATTGTGTTTCTACTCAGGTCCAGTTGATATTTAACACAGTCCAAGTTTACAGAACCTTGATCATTCAGATAAAATCCATAGAAAAGATAGAAAAATGCTCAAAACAGAGAGCAGAATGCTTATTTTTTATGAGCATATGCAAATTTGAAGCTAAAAGTGACAATGGAGCTGGGGTGTGGGGCGTACACTGGTTTACTGCCTGAAACCAATTTTAAAAGTTCGAATGCAAACTCCATTTCAAATACTCCTTCTACCGTTTTTCGGTGTCATTTATAAGAAAATTCATAGTAATGGATTAATAACAAAACGTATCCGATTTCTGATCCTAAATGGCCGCTACGATAAGCTTATAAGAAAACGCTTGTTTTGAAAATTATATAATACCATTTTGAATGACATATTTTAAATTCATAGACACCGTTCGGTCGTTCGTGCTTATGATTGTCCTTTTAGATTAAGTCATATACAATACAATTTTATACTTATGTAAGTTATAAAAATACATGTTGAGGGAGTTCTCTGCGAATTTCGTCATTTCCACAATTCTAAAACACTTGTTGACGGACTAAACTCTGTGAGAATGTATGAAGACTAAACACAATAAGTCAAGTAATTTCCGCAAACAAAAATGTTCATCGAAATTCCATAGAATACAAGCCGTTTAACAAAACGCGACAAGAATTTTAAACGTTCAGTGCTAGTTTTTATTTAGACGACATCTGTGCAGATAAATCTATTGCGACTCGGGTGTATTTTCCTGTCAGTGTATACCTGTTTATTACAAGCTTAATAGAACTTACTATTGCCGGGCAAAACTCGAACACAGTACAATGCATGCATTTTTCGAAAGTAGAATTAGTTTCGATTTGCTATACAGTGGTTTTGTACCATGCAATATCCAGGCTTTATCACGGGCTGTAAACATTCAAATTGACCTCCGCCGGTGGTCAATTAAAAACAATTTGATTTATATCCGGAGGTCAATTTGAACGTTTCCTGTTATTAGTATTCGTAGGCTGCAGGAAGGTCACAGGTAAGGTTATTCTTGACCAAAAACTTAGAAGCAGATATGGTATCGCCGTATCTGACTGCAACAATAATAGTTCACTGGAAGCTTGTCATTGCACAATCAGAGCAAATTCACCTGTGCTTGCTGACTTTCTACTTTCGATTTCACCACTGAGCGTGCGGGACAAAAATGATTGCGACGAAACGGCTTAATACCTTTCAATAATACTTGGTATGAACATGCAGGTGCAAAAAAACTGATAGAATGTCATTCTCCGATTTTTAATTTTTAATTTTAATCAAATTGTTTTTAATTGACCACCGGCGGAGATCAATTTGAATGTTTACAGCCCGTGTTTTTATATGCATAATATCAGTTGTATATCTTTCCGATTGTAGGGTTTTTTGTTTTTTGTTTTTGTTTCTTTTTTTTTTTTTTTTTTTTTTTTTTTTTTTTTTTTTTTTTGTGTGTGCAACATATGAGAACCCTGACTTTTTATCTCAAGTTGTTGCTAATTTTCTTAAATTTTATAATTTGTTTTATTAATCCCTGCAAAAGAAAAGTGGCTGTATTTTTCGTATCCCCCCTGGGTGTCCTTTTATCCGTCTGCCATATGTACACAGTACTTATAATCTTTACCGTGAAACAACACTGTATTTCATGGTTTTGATTGGCGCTTTATGTTCATACACTATTGAGAAACTCTGGTTTGGGAATATTAACCCATTTATGCCTGAATGTTTTGAATGAACTCTTCCATCGAGAATGACAGAAGAGTATTTTATATAGTTAAAGTGATCTTATTTAGAAATTGTCTTATTTGTTTCTATTATTGAAACTTTCTATTATAGCAAACAGCTTAGACACTGATCATGCGCTGCATTCTGCGGCATCTCTTCTGGCCTACACAGTTTGTCAGTGCGTCCCTTTTGGGAATACCAGGTATTAAAGGGTTGATGAGTTTTGTTTTCCAAGCGTTGAATCCAAGCGACGTAAACAGACGAAATGCTTTGTACTGCTTTTGTTTGAAACGAAGAGGACAACAAGAAGTATCAGTAAGCAGAGCTTATTAGATAACCCCGCAAGGTAATGACTACCTTCTGATATTTTATCTAGCAAGATAAGAAGCATAAACTGAAGTATGAGGGACGGACATACAGACGGGCGGACAACGTGAAAACCGTATACCACACCACCCCTCCCCCCCCCCCCCCCCCACCCCCAACCAAACACACACACAAACATAGTTTGCGGGTTGGGCCGGGAATGATTAATCGAAATGCTTTTCAAAAATATTTCAATGTGCAGTAAGGGATTTTCGAGGAAAAACAACTAATTTATTTCGGTTGCTAGTGTTTCAATCAGTTGGCAGGTTATCATGTGCTAAAGCAAAGATACGACTTTTTTACATTACGAAAACACGCCTATTCAAATATACTGGAAATTTTACAACCAAATAATGAAAATTTTCAGCTAAAAATTTCTGATATTTTTCATATTTCTGCTCAAAACATAGATTGTGGTACTCGTTAGAACCGCCTCGATGAGGCGGTTCTAACGAGTACCCACAATCTATGTTTCGAGCAGAAATAAGAAACATAATATATACCCCTGTAAACCCCAGTTTTACTATATTAAATGTGGGGTTTAAGGGGGTCAAAATTATATTTTGTATGTTTTCGTGATGTAAGCACTTACATATGAGTAAACGTGCTTGCAGGATAACGTGTATGCTGCATAAAATCATAATGAAATTATTCTCATTTAAGCTAATTTGACTGTCACGGTTGCAGTGGGTTCGGTTCCTTTTTTCTGCATTTTGTCATGTTTTGTTTTTGTTGTTGTTCTTAATAGATGAGCGTTGAATGTGCCAAGATGAACACAAAGTCTACAAGGAATCTCAGTATTTAGTGCAATTCTCAATATGACATTAATTATTTTTTTCTCTGACTCACAAGTATTGTTGAAAGCACACTTTTTTCTTCCAATATATTATACCTAAACGATTTTACTATTAGCTCAGAACGGTTTGCTGCCAATTGAAGACGGCTGAAAATTGGCTGTTATACAAGAATCGACGCGGTGGTTGCCTAGATTGATGGTTATTGTTTAACAAATGGAACCGCAATGTGAGAAAACGTACTTTCTGACATGTGCGCCTAACGAAGACTCAGATCAGCCTGCGAATCTAGATCCTGATCATAGTCTTCATTGTCCTCATGAAGAAACTTCTAATCCTTGGCTATCAAAAATTGCGCCTTTTGAAGATTCCGATCAGACTGCGTGAATGCGTTGGCTGAGCTAAATCTTCGCTGTCGGTCACATATCTGAAGGTACGTTTTCTGTCAGTTTAAATTTCCATGTTTACTCTGGTTGTATAGCAGGTTATTAATTGAGGCTGTGAACTTGAGTAACTTAGCAAGGTGGTCGAATTAGACTGGCTTCATCTTCCTAGCGAGCTTTTGGGTATCTACCCAAGCGTAAAAAACGTTGTATCTCTAGACATCAGCTTTACATTAATGCTGTCTTCTACTTTTAAATCATGCGTCCAAATATCAATCTGGTGCTTGGATATATGCATGTGTTCAAAGGCCGCTTACTAGGGCATACGAGACGTGTTTTATATTGTCTTGGTAACTTATTTAAAGGTTTAATCGACGCTTATACGGTGTGTTTTATGTTGTCTTGGTGGTTAATATTCTGGTTGCATCGACGTTAACATGGCGAGTTTTTAGGTTGTATTATAAGCTAACATTCTGTTGCATCGACGTTGATACGGTGTGTTTTTACGTTGTCTCATATGCTAACATTATGTTACATCGACGTTGATACGGCGTGTTTTACATTGTCTTATATGCTAACATTCTGTTACATCGACGTTGATATGGCATGTTTTTACGTTGTCTAATATGCTAACATTCTGCTGCATCATCGTTGATACGGTGTGTTTTTACGTTGTCTCATTTGCTAACATTATGTTACATCGACGTTGATACGGCGTGTTTTACATTGTCTTATATGCTAACATTCTGCTACATTGAAATTGATATGGCATGTTTTTACGTTGTCTAATATGCTAACATTCTGCTACATCGTCGTTGATACGGTTGATTTTACTTTGTCGTATGGGCTAAGTTTTATTATTATCATTATGTTTGTTGACATCGCAATTGATACGGTGTGTTCTTACGTTTTTTAACGGGCTAAAATTCCGTTTCAACGATGATACGGCGTGTCTCTACGCTGTTATATGGGATTTTTGCGTTGTTGTATAGAATTTCTATATATTTGCTCTTCTGCTAATGAAAGTGGCGCATTAAGGGTTCAGACACAATTTCGCGACAGATTACTGGGATCAATACACCTCGTTTTGCATCTGGTATTAGAGCACACAATTATCATACTGAAAAAAGTTAGTGCTTTATTCGATAACTTTGATTCCGGACTGGCGATCTTACCATCTCATTGACGATGTGAAAGTGTTATATGTTCTGTAGTAGCAGCTCGTTTCTTAACTTTTTTTCCTTTTAGTGTAGACAAATATTCAGCGGGAGGCAAAACAATTTTGACTGAGTTACTCCCTCTTTCCCCTTTAGAACAAGTGATGGTGTGATGCTTCAGTTGGGACAAGTTTCTTGTTTGTCGAGGAAGATCGAACGCTTAGTTAGATAAAGCGAACGAATTATCGGGAAATAAGAAGGTTTGCCTTGAACAAATATTGCTCAGGCCGATAAAAGGAACGTTTTTACCAGGAAATGAGTAGCGTTTGCCGAGAACATATAATGCTGTGGCTGATTAAAGGAACGTTTTACCGGTAAATATGAAGCGTTTGCCGACAACATAAAATGCTGAGGTCGAAAAAGGCATATGTTTACTGGTAAATGGGAAGCGTTTGCCTAGAACATATAATGCTGCGGTTGATAAAACGGAACGTTTTACCGGGAAAGTAGCATTTGTCGAGAATCTATAATGCTGAGATTGGTAAAGCGAACGCTTTTTCCGAAAAATGAGAAGCGTTTGCCGACAACATATAATGCCGATGCCGACAAGAAGAATGTTTTTATCTGGAAATTTGAAGCGTTTGGGGAGATCGTTATATAATGATGAGGCTGACAAAAGTTACGTTTTGTACGAGACATGAGAAGCGTTTGCCGAGAACATATAATGCTGATGTCGATAAAAGGAACGTTTTTACCGGGAAATAAGAAGCGTTTACCGAGAACATATAATGCTGAGGTTGATAAAAGGAACGTTTTGGGTTTTTTTCGGGAAAAAAGAAGCATTTTGTCGATTAGTCTAAAATCATTTTTTCTGTTGTTCTGCAGTTCCGCATTTGTTCTGTTGTTCTGCATTTGGCAATGTGCTCATTATCTCCGGTATTTCAAGTGTCTAATGGTTTTCAAAAAGAAGAAAATTTGGATAGGCGACTTGAAAAAACTGTGTTTGACTCTAATCTCTTTTCATCTGCACAGCGATTTCTTTCGAGAGTGTCAACTGGTTTCCGGGTCTCAAAACTATACCACTGAACTGGGATTTTTTTACAGACTTTACTGTTCATTTACACACTATATGTATGTAAAGAAGACCACTATCAGACTTAGTGGTATGCACGTTGGTTTTCTTTCATTCTCGCATATGAGTTAACCCTTACCATGTTGAATAAATTAAGATGTCACGTCCACTTTTAATTTTCATCCAATCAGATTGTTGATACAAATTCACATACTTAATGACAAACATTGCAGATCCAGACCAGCTTGCTTCTTTAGAAGCCAACTGATCTGGATCTACACTATTTACAAAGGCAAGGCATATCCAGGTTTAGCAGGACAAGGGTTAATATAGTTTTCCCTCTCCTGGCGCCATAACACATCATCGCATTAATAGAAAATAGTCTAGTGCTGGCACGTTTGAGGCTAGAAATAAAAACAGATAAATATGACGAGCGATGCTTTTTAATCTCGTAAATATTGTCTTCTGTCGTTGATAATGGACATTATATGCTGAACAGAAAAATAAAAGCAACGTGTTTTGTTTCCCTGTCCGAAGCCAGCAAAATATTTTCTGAAGCATCCAGTTTTAAATGGATTCTTCGTAAAACGGTTAAAGCAAGTCAGTGAAAAAAGTAATGACTGCTAAATACTTTTAGTGGAAAGTAATTATGTCATAATAGCATACAAACGAAGTGTTTGCATTACTGAAGAGAGGCTGACAGCATACTTAGGCTCCCAAATCTCGTAGCAAACTTCGTTTTATCTTGTTCGCCATCTTGAATTTGGCATCACGGTAAGCAGATCAATAAATAAAATAATAAGCCCAAAATGATAAATAACTTGATAAAAAGGTCTAAAGTTGCTTTGAATACATCATAATAAGTTCTAGTGAATTTAAACAAAACAAAAAACAAAAAAGAAAACAAAAGTGACAAAAAATACCAAACATAAAAAGTGACCTCATTTGACACCCGCACGTGAGGCCAAGGCTGAGTGTGTTTGTATCGAAAGTGGTGCCTCTGTTTCATACTATCTATTGCAGAGAGGCGGCACAAGAAAGGGGTCGGAACGCAAATAGGATTATGGCTCATAACGCCAGGAAGACATTTTTCGGACAAAACATACTGATATTTGTCTTATTTCTCCACGAAAACGTCTATTGTGGGTACTCATTAGAAACGCCTCATCAAATTCATCAAATGATGGCCCACAAATAAGTTTTCGTGGAGGAATAAGAAAATATTTATGTTTATACCTCTGTTATCGGAAGCTATGGTGGCTTAATCAACCAAAGATACATATATTTGTGTGTGTTGCAATACCTGCGAAGATTCAGATCAGCCTGTGCATTCGCACAGTCTTATAAGAATCTTCACTAGGCGCATTTTGGTTTGCCAAGGATGCAAAGTTTCTTCGTGCTGGCAATGACCATTCTGATCAGACTGTGCGAATGATGGTCTGCCCCGACACCCTACCCCACTCCCAGTGGTTTTCCAGATGGTCGTTCCGTGGCTGTTCTTCTGTTGCGATTTCTTTGTGTGTCAAGGGTTTCTTGTGTGGCGTTTGTTTTGTCGTTGTTTGTTTCTCGTCTCTCCTTCTTTTGGCGCCTCGAGAAGGTTGTGCTTGGTGATTATGCCATTTCCTAAATAGTTTCACTCATATTTTGTCGCATTACGAAAACACGCCTATTCAAATATACTGAAAATTTTACCACCAAAAAATGAAAATTTTCGGTTAAAAATTCTAACATTTTTCATATTTCTGCTCAGAACATAGATTGTGGGTATTCATTAGAACCGCCTCGGCGAGGCGGTTCTAATGAGTACCCACTATCCATGTTTTTGAGCAGAAATAAGAAAAATAATGTATACCCCTGTAAAGCCAAGTTTTACTACATAAAAGTGGGGTTTATGGGGGTCAAAATTATATAGGCATGTTTTCGTGATGGTTTGGTGCACGTCAGAAGGTTTCTCACGTTGCGGCTCATTTGCGTTTTAATACCAGTTAGTCATCGCATACTGGAAAGCACTGCTGCTACACCTAAAAAGGACTTCTCTTGGCCCTTTTAACATTTAGTTAGACCTCCATCGGGAATTTCGGCAGATAATACAAATCTAAAAGATTGCCTTTGGAAATAAATGCCACATAAAAAAGGAAACTCGGAGAGTCGGTTTATTAAGTCTCATGTATTTTGCGAGGCTGCATACGCCCCCCAGCTTAAGACGTACTCGATTGTCAAAATAACCAGAATGAAAAAAATATAATTTGTAAGATTCTGCCATAAAAAAGGCCTTTTCTGGAGTATTCGGCTTTCCGTAATTCGGTAAGTCCGTAATTCTCTCACCTGAGAGTAGGTACCTTGTGGACGCAACTCCTCCTACAGTTGTACACGGATCGTTTTGAAACTTTGCAGGTGCTTTTGTCATGTTCAGAATATATGCATGTGTTGTTTTGTATAGTTTGCAATCATTTTTGTCACTAAGTAATTTTTCGAGCTCAAATAGTACAGATATTTGTGTTACCTTGTGGACGCAACTGCTACTACATTTGTAGACGCTTCTTTTTGAAACTTTGCAGTTGTTTTTGTCATGGTCTGAAACTATGCGTGTGCTTTTGGTATTTTCCTGAAATTATTTTTGTCACTTGTTTATTGGTTTTGAACTTAGTCATCTTTCGAGCTCAAATAGTGTATATAATGTGTACCTAGTAAACGCAACTTCTCCTTCAGTTGTGCACTAATCTTTTTAAAACTTTGCAGGTTTTTTTTTTTTTTTTTTTTTTTTCATGGTTTGAGGATATGCATGTGCTTTTGGATTTTTGGTTTTCTGGGCTTTGAATTTATTCATCACTTTTCGAGCTCAAACAGTATAAATTATGGACGCAACTCGCCCTACAATTGTCGACGGTTCTTATTGAAACTTTGCAGGTGTTTTGTCATGGTCAGAAATTATGCATGTGTGTTTGGTATATTACTGAAATTATCTTCCGTTACATTTTCTGGGTTTTGAACTTAGTCATTTTTCGAGCTCAAATAGTATAGATAGTGTGTACCTTGTAGACAAAACTCCGACAGTTGTGGACGGTTCATTTTCTTTACAGGTGTTTTTGTCATGGTCTGACGATATACTTGTGCTTTTATTATATTCCTGGATTTATTTTTGTTACTTTTTCTGGGTTTTGAACTTAGTCATTTTTCAAGCTCAAATAGTATATATAGAGGATGCCTTGTGACCACAACTGCTCCTACAGTTGTGGATGGTTCTTTTTGAAACTTTGCACGTGTTTTTGCCATGGTCTGAACATATGCATGTGCTTTTGTTAAACTTCTGAGTTTATTTTTTATCACTTTTTCGGCGTTTTGAAATAAGTCGTATACAGCTCAAATATTATAACTGTGCACAGATTATAAGTACCTTGTGACGCAACTCCTCATACAGTTGTAGACTTTAAATAATGCACATCTAGTTGTCTAATTGAATTGCAGTTCATATACTTACAAAAGGCGCGGGGAACATAAATTCCCTTTGGAATTTGCTTGTTTATATTCAAAGCCAAGTATCTCTTTGGCAGCACTTGGCATGAAACAACCGTAAGAAAATAACTGCAAAGTAAATGTGGTCTGCTGAATGTTTTACCCAGCAAAATTTAAAATGCCTTAGATTGACTGTGTCGCACCTGTGCGACGGTATCTTCAAAAGGAAAGCAAAACAAAGACCCGTATAAGCTGTCGAAAAGTTACCAAAGAAAGGCCAAGGTCACAAAGCAAAGCTTTCTCGAGGTACCGAAAGAAGAAGGGATAAGGAACAAACAATACGACAGCAGCATATTTGCAATAATTGACAAGAAAGTATAACTGCAACAGAGGAATTGAGCCAGCGCATGACAAAACCAACAAAATGGCATATGCGCCCAGCGAAGACTCAGATCAGTCTGGGCATCCGCCCAGTCTGATCAGAGTCTTCACTGTTCGCTCAGTGGGTAGCTTAGGACCCAAGTTGTCTTCAGGCGGAAAGCGAAGACTCTGATCAGACTGGGCGGATGCCCAGGCTGATCTGAGTCTTCGATGGGCGCACATGCAATTTTGTTGGTTTTGTCATGCGCTGGCTTCTTGACTTGGAACTGTCAGCATTAACAACTCCTTAGGGACTTTAACTACCGCATTCGACATAATTACCGCACATACCCCTATAAGCGCACAGTCAGGTAATTCCGTAGTCTACAGATAGCAGCCAGTGTCTATTTTGTCTATTTCTGTATAAAGGCATATGTTGTTGGTATGCATTTGAAGTCGCATGATGCAATTCAAATGATTACCCTTGTAGATGCAATTCAAATGAGTACCCATAGCATATGCTCTATAAAGAAAATCAAGAAAAAAAAAACAGAAACATCCCACTAGCAGCATTTGATAAGTCGTTATAGTATAGTTAGGTACATATTTTACCAAACGTTTTTCCAGTATTTTTGAAACACCTAAGCGAACATTGCGGTAATTAGGTCGAATATAGTAGATTACTCGATCGAAAGCTCATTTTTCTGATGCGGATCAAAATTACAAATCTGTGTTCGGTCCGTTTAAGGTCCTCCACCTCATCAGTGAAACATTATAGTAAAACACCAGTAATCTTAAAACTGGAATGAAACAAAGTAGAGGGCACAATGGCAATTTGAAACCAGAGCAAACGAAAACAACTTTATCACGATGGGGCGCGACCACAGATAGTAATATTCAGGCGCCAACCCTCTGAATCAGACTGAGGAAGCTTGAGGCCCGAATCTGACGTAGAGATTTTTTAGAGCTTAGTTTACGTATTAATAGATTAATACACTTTTGCGCACTTTTTTCGAGGATTCTTGTGAAGGATGCGCACACTTAGGGTGCACAGCTTTTCTACAGATCGAAAGACTGAATTCTTACTTTGTAAGAAGTTTAGAATATAGCCTGAAGATGTGTCTTTCGTATTTTTATCGGATTATTATATATTATTATTATTATTGTTTTTTTTTTTTTGTTTTTTTTTTTGTTTTTTTTGTTATGTTTTTGTTTTTTGTTGTTTTGTTGTTGTTTTTATTTGTTTGTTGTTTATTTCGCGAGTTTCTTTGGAGGACTGTCTACCTAGTATGCACTATCTCCTTACAGTTTTAAGTGATTTTTTTTTTTCAGATATTTTAATATGGTCTGAAGATTCGTAAATTGTGTTTGTCGGATTTGTTGTAATTCTAATTGATAGAATTGTTACATTCATCTAATAGATTAATACATTTGTATTGCGGTGGTATACTATTTTACAAACATTGTATATCCTGGTTCTTTCCATCCTTAATCTTCATGCTGATTTCGCTTAAAGATTTAATGTTACCACCAACCAAAACATTAAGATAATTACATGTAATCATTTTGCAGTATTAAGTTCACATCGATGCAACTAAATACAAATTAATTGCTTTATACAAAAAGAGGCCTTAGCCCAGTCAGCATTCTACGTAAATCTATATCGGGCCGTCATCGGCCCGTCAGGGTAGCTGACGGGCCGATGACGGCCCGATGTAGATTTACGTAGAATGCTAGCTGGGTAGTATACATGCTACAGCGAATAACCAGACCAACTTGCATATCTAATCGGCCGGATTACAGATTTCGCTGTTCGCCGGACAGTAGAGAGTATACTGGCAAAAAGAAAGGTAATTCTTGACCAGGCCACATTGATGCCGTACTTATATGGGTATTCTTTATTTTTGTATGGATTTTAACTCGTTTCTCTTGATGCAAGTATCTGTTTATCTTATCTTTAATAATAATCAAGGTATTAATTTCAAAATCAGTTTCCTTTGAAACCTAAATAATTAAAACTGTTATCGCTAAACTACTCTTTTTTTTCGAACATATGGTGAATCAAAGACTTAAGAGCCGTTCTGGGCTAGAAACGTCTTGTTTCAAATGGAGAGTGCCTTGTGGTACATTTTTATGGTCCATAACGTGAGAAAATGACAGTTGCGCCCAACAAAGACTCAGATCCGCCTGCGCATTTTTTTTTACTTGTTTTGTTGTGTGTGTGTGTGTGTGTGTGTGTGTGTGTGTGTGTGTGTGTGTGTGTGTGTGTTTAATGTTTGACGTTGCGTATCATATGTTCTGCAGGAGTAATTCTATTATTGCGAAAACAAGACTGTCAGGGAGCGCACATACGCAGTTTGGTCTTGGTCTTTATGACTTGCATCTAGCGACTTTTAACACTAAAGAAGAATATATATACTTTAAAGGAGGCAACTTTTTTATATTATTTAGCCACCCTTTTGAAAAGGGTCACTCGAAAAGGAATTTGATCATAAGGCCTCCCTTCTGAAAAGGGATCTACCCTGAAAGAAACAAATTGCTCCCAAAAACAACCTTCTGAAAAGAGGTATTCTCTAAAGGAATGAATTTGCTCCCTTGAGAGCAAATTCTTTCTGTTTAGAGTCCACCCTTTTTCAGAAGGGATTTGTGTGCAGAAAAGCAAGGAAATAGAAAATCAAAAGTTCTCTCCCATGTCAAAATAACGGGAAAATTCTACCAAGTGTATCTGAATTCCTTAAGACTGTTTTGGTATATATACTAACCTTATTTTATATATATATATATATAAATTACTTAAGAATTGATCGAATCAGGACTTGTTAAGAAGGAGATCTGGTGAAAGCTCTGGGATAGTTCTCTTATTTCTAAATAAAGCAACCTATGTTGTGAGTACTCATTAGAAGCAGTTCGCATACCTATCCACAACAGTCGCTTTTATTAAGAAATTGAGAAATCATTAACATCTCCTCTTATATATCGAAGGCCATGATTTGGGTCGTCGTTGTCTGATATTGTGATAACGACCATTTATGTTAAGACGCCTCTTATAATTACATAATTTAATTTAGATATATGCATTTTTTGCTTGTAATTCGGGAGGCATATCGCCGCGCTAACGAGAAAAGTTCACCTCAATTCCTATTTAAGAATTCTTTATCTTTGCAGGAATAAAAAATCTAGCTGGCCGTATTACAAACTTGCATTCAAGGACTCGGTGGTTTGTGGCATAGCAAAGTCAAGGTCGTAAGTGCAGCAAATATCACGTTATTATATGGGATACGTCATTCAAACGGAAGGTTTAACGCTTAGTACCATGGGAAAAACAGCAGACAACATTTTGAAATGTTTTTTTCTTATTTTTATCGGAAAAAATTGATATTTCACGCAAATTGCCTTCTTAGGAGACAATTGGACAGAAGTGTCAGATCTTGTTTTCTGGGAAAATAAGAAAATAGCAGCAGTCGTCTGCTAAATTAGTCCAGAGAGGGGTAAAGGTAAGAGTATAGGAACAGAATAGCCAGATCATTCTGTTTATTCGTACAATTTTATCAGGGTTTCATGGCGAAGCGAAACCGATGTTGACCCTTGTTTGAGACAAAAACACTTCATCACGAAAACATACCTATATAATTTTGACCCTCTTAAACCCCACTTTATATAATAAAACTGGGGTTTACAGGGGTATACATTATTTTTCTTATTTCTGCTCAAAAACATATTTTGTGAGTACTCGATGAGGCGGTTCTAACGAGTACCCACAACCTATGTTTTGAGCAGAAATAGGAAAAATATTAGAATTTTTATCTGAAAATTTTTTGAAGGTGAATTTTTCAATATATTTGTATAGGCGTGTTTTCGTAATGTGTTTTCGTAGTGAATATGGGAATAAATTGATGTGTTTTCCGTATAAAGCACTTACACGCACTCATCCAGAAAAATATAGGACAGCAAAATTTTTCAAAGTTCACGTTAGGTGCAATACTAAAAAACAAAACTATGTCTAGAACATTTTAACCCATTAACATCTTAGCATGCCGAGTAAATTTCAGCAGGCCACGTTTTGAAATCTTTTCGAAAACAGAAATTTATAACAGATCCTGACATTTCTACAAATTGTCTATTGCAATAAGAAGATAATTTGCATGAAACGGCAATGCTATTTTCTTGCAAAAAATGATGTGAAAACAGCGTGTCTGCTGAATTTGCCGAGAGTGTTAAAGGCTAATGACGTCAACACCGGACTGTAATTGTCTGAACAAATATACTATACACTCATTACGCTTTGGTTCAAAGGATTTCAGCCGACTGTCCGTCTTTGATTAAGAAAACACTTTAATCCAGGTGTATTGGATGTACAACGTTGAAAAAGGTCCATTTTGCCATTTGCATGCAGCGAAGGCAAGAATGGCTGATTGATACAGAATCCCATGCTCTTGTAGCATGCAATATATACACATTATAACTACAGTCACGTCACCCAATGCTGTATTTCTCGTCAAGTTGATTTTCCTAGGCCATCGGATCACACGAGACAGTATCTCGTGTGATCTTTTACCTGGGAACATCCACTCTGGGCGGCACGTGTGTCGAGTTTGATCCTTGACCTGGAACCATCTAGTAATAATACAGTCGACTTTCTTTGTCTTGAAGACCATGAGAATCTCTGAAATACTTCGAGATATTCATAACTCGGCATATAGGATTTGCAGAATTGAGGAAAAAATAAAACGATGAACACATTTTACAAATGAATAATGTATAATTTGACTTCTGAAGTTAAAGATACATTGAAAATATTGCGGAAAAGAGGACAATTTCTCCTCTTTGCCACAATTATTAGATTTTCATGTTGAAACATGGACCAAATTTTCATTTCGAGATAAGCGAAGTCGAGATAACGAGAGTCGACTGTACCTTTATTATACTTTAAACATTAACCCTGAAAGCGCCAATCAAAACAGCAGATGATAGGAGACGATTCGCGAGAAACGTCAATAATATAAAAATGGGATACCAAGCCTTACATTCTCTGAAAAATAAAAAATAAATAAATAAATAAACGAATACTGTCTATTAAGAGTTCGAATAGTGCTTTCATGGTTAAGTAATTTTGTTTCGTCAATACTGATTTGTTTTAGTTTGTAGTTAATGTCGCTTGATGCGGTTAAAGACGCGAAAACGTTGCACGCATGTCGCTTCGGCTTCATATAGTCATCGAAAACTAGATTCGTTCGAGAGAGTGTGGTATGGGAAATCGCAGGTGGTGCGACTTTTCGGATCAAACTGACGTTTAAGACAGTATCATTAAATGGTAATAAAATGGTGCGTCCTATCATCTTCAAACAAGACATGACAACGTTTTGCTCTAAAAGCACGTCAGACTGGATCTTTTTTCCCCATTCTATCCTTCCCTCTCTCTCGCTCTCTCTTCAGGAGGTGATCAATATTGCTTGAAATACTGATAAACCAAAGACAAACAAAGGCACTCTTTAGGGAACAGAATGGGAAGGAGATTGGTGGGCAGGAAAGCAAACAGGAAGTCAGAAAAGTTTTCTCCATTGTACTCAATGGCGGAAATTATACCAAGTGAATTCAGTACATTCAGTCCATTATTCCAATGTGGTTTGAAATTTATGACTTTCAGAACTTCACCCTGTTATGACCGAAACTAGATTCAGTGGTCATGATGACGTTAAAGTTTTTTTTATGAAAATCTTGACAATAATGCCAATGATGTCCTACTAAGTTTTCATCTGAATCCTTTCAACCCTGAGTTTCTGAAGTAGACTCTTCCATCTCTGCATTTGGACACATCCATCGTAACCAAAAGGGTTACAGTTGCAAATCAAGAACAGAATGGCAAACAGTGTATATGCAGATGAGACAGCCCATGAGCCGGTCTCGTCTGGATCTACACTGTTTGCAAAAGTATTTGTCTTGGTCTACAGGGCTTAAAGGGTTAGTTTTGTTACATATCTATACCGTATTAAATCCGAGTCGAAGAAAACAATCCTCCACTGGGCCAAGGACAGCATCCATTATGGCATGTCAAAGTTTGCATTATTTGATATTTTTTATTTCTATTCGATCTTCTTTCATGATCAGATGTTGATTACAAATACACAAATGTACAATACAAATGAAAGAAGATCAAATAGAAATATAAAAATGTCGAATAATACAATCTTTGACATGCCATAATCCATACAGAAGATGTAGTTCTCAAAGGTATGCTGTAGTCAAATTTGGCCGTCAGCAATGCTAGTGGAATATGCTTCCGTGTATGCAAATAGTCCAAAGTTGGGGTCCTTTAGAAATACAGAACAAATCAAAACAAGAATACAGCAGACTTGGTTTGATCGGGTCTCTTCAAGAGAAATAGTAAAAACATGTAACAACAACCATACACCCAAATAGCTTTGAACTCTTACATTTAATGTATGAGCTTTATAGTCCCAAAGGACCAGCAAATCTACTAATATCAACAGAATGTTAAAGTACAGGACGAAGTTTGACGGCCTCCTCAAAAGCACATAACGACAGCGGCAGCAATCACAAAATGCCCTATGTAGTGGTTCCTTTGAAAATATACAACAATTCAAAACAGGAAGTAGCAGACCCGATTCGATTTAAAACATGTAATATGGAGATAACCATACAAGGTCGTAGTCAGATAACCATACAAGGTCATAGTCACGAGCCATATTCAACCCTGCAGACCGGTAAAGACACCATTCGACCCCGTAAACCGGTACAGATACATATGCAAACAGTGTAGATCCAGATGAGACGGCTCATCATGAGCCGTCTCATCAGAATCCACACTGTTTGCAATTTTATTTTGATTTTTGACCGAGATCTCAATTTGGAACAATTACTCTGACCAGATTCAAAGATAGACGAGTCCACTTTAGATGAAAGGGTTGATTACATGAAATGACAATATAAAGAGAATTTTCATGATACATGATGAAAATAATGCAACATCCCTGATGTCCACTGGTAACTTTGAGCAGAACTCTATATTTGATATACAGTTGACTCTGGCTATCTCGACCTCGCTTATCTCGAATAACCGCTTATCTCGAAGTGAAAATATGGTCCTTGCCGAAACATGAAAATCTAACAACAGGTAAAAAATATTGTGGAAAAGAGGAGAAATTTCTCATCTTTTTCCACAATATGTTCAATATATCTTTAACTTTAAGAATCTAATTACATATATATTTGTTAAATGTGGTTAATCAAATTATTTTTTTCCTCAGTTCTGCAAATCTGATATGTCGAGTTAAGGATATCTCGAAGTATTTCAGAAAGTCCCTTGGAATTCGAGATAACGAGAGTCGATTGTATAATGTATGAGTTGAACACCTCAAAGCACCAGAAACTCTAGTAATATCAGCACTGTATCAAAAGCATTACTTTTATGGTTATTAGTTTTGTCCGCTATTAAGGTTTTGGCTGGACATTGCTCTAGCAATACATGTAACTCAAAAGTTTTCAAACCAAGAGCCTTCGGTTAGAAGTTAAAATCATATATGCATATTAGAAGGAATTATGGTTGATCACAAGAGCCAGTTAACATAGTGAAGCTCGGGTAGGCGTTTGAAGGCCGCCACAAGGCACTTACATCATACAGCCTTCAGAGGCGCGCCATGACTATAATGAAATGTTTATAAAACAAATTAGCTCTGTCGAAAACAATATGAGTAAGCACTACAGAGGAACATCTTGTTTTTGCGTTTCAGCTGAGGCCACCTGAAAGTTCTAAAATCATAACCTTTGTATGATTCATTTGTGGTTTTTCACTAGAGTACATATAATAATTTACTACAGATTTTAACCCACTGCATGCTGGGTACAAATTCCAGCAGACGATATTTTGAAATAATTTTCTAATCTTTCCCAAAAACAGGCTTTGACATTTCATGCAGACTGTTCCCCAATGTGCCAGAAATGTCAAAGCCTTGTATCTGGAAAAAGGATAAGAAACAAATCGTCAAATTGCCGTCTGCTGAATCAGCCCAGAGAGTGGTAAAGATTACGGTAGGATTTTACTACGACTTGGCACACTTGTTGGATGCTAGTCCACACAAGTAAATGATACCTCCCTATGAATGTCAACAAAAAGGTACTCAGACCAACCTGTACACCAGCTCAGCCAGGACACAATTATTTATTTTAGTTATGTGTATATATGTTTGTGCTACGCCTTGTGTAGACGAAAAGCGAGGACTCAGACCAGACTGCGCATTCGCAGTCTGGTCTAAGTCTTCGCTGTTCGCATGTGGCAAGTCCATTTCTCCGGCTCTCGACACAGTTGTATAAAACTTGGCACGAATACAAGAATCGTTGTGGAAGCTCCGTCGACTGATGAAAGTAATTGTTTTAACTAATTTTCTCTGTTAATATTGTTTGTATTGCTGGTTGTTAATCATGGCTTTGAACTTAAATGACTTAACAAGACGCTGGAGCGAGACTGGCTTCTTGCCTTTATAACTAATAATGAAAACAGGTAGAGAAATGAAAATAAATATATTGCGGATTAGTACGAGCTTATTGAGAGTTACCTATACATAGTCCGAAATGTAAATAAGGCTGGTGTTCAGAGAATTCTGTTCCTATTTCTTCACGCGAACTATACGTTGTCTAAAAAGTAAAACAATAACAGAATTTCTGAGAGGTGTCTTACCTTGTTTTAGTGCAGATTTTTTTTTAATTTTCTTGGATCAGTGCGACCGTACTTGTATCTCGGAAAATTCAGTACCACCGGTGCTGGGGGGCGGGGGCTGGGGGGGGGGGGAGGGGGCGGGAGCATATGCATCCCTGCAAACGACATTGCTGCCAAATGAAGAGGCTCAAAGAAACCGAGATTCCGATATTCATCATTTTTTATGCATTCGGTGTTTCAAAGGGCAACCTTTATAGATTTTATTCCGCTATGTCGGTTTATCGGGAAAACCAGGGCCCAGTTGTTCAAGGCTAACGATGTCGCTAGTTAACGATTCGTTAAAAATTACATCGAGTGATACTCAAATATGCTGAATTTTTTTGCTGAAAAAATGTGAGTAGCTTTTGCAGTGGAAAAGCTACTCACATTTTTCAGCAAAAAATATCAGAATATTGTGTATTGAATCCACTAAAACAGTTAACGAAATGACCCTTAACGAGCTCGTTAAGCTAACGACGCTTTGAACAACTGGGCCCAGAATTTTGATTTTCAAATTTTCGTGCTTTCGTATTACCGACGAAATGAAAAAGAAACGCGCTTGAGCCCAGCGCATTTGATATGAGTGTACGTGCACTTGTTTATTTGGTTATCACGTCTTAACTCTTTCACTGCCATAAGCGATAATAATAGACTTTCTCAAACAGCATAGATCCAGATGATACGGCTCATATGAGCCGACTCATCTGGATCTACGCTGTTTGACATTCAGTCTTTCACATTTACGTATAAACTTCTTTTCAAGCGATATTTTGTTAAAAAAAGAAAAGCAGACGATAAATATTGTCTGAAATTTGGCACTCGCAGTCTTAAAGAAGGGCTTCAGTGTCGCCACGTTTTCAATAGTTCAGTTTATTGTAGTTACATGTTCTGTCCCAGTAAGCATTCTTTATAAATCTATAGCGGGCCGTTATCGGCCCGTCAGGGTAGCTGACGGGCCGAGAACGGCCCGCTATAGATTTATAAAGAATGCTAGCTGTGGTGTTTGTGGCATTTTCTGACATCTTCTTTACTGTTTGTTTTAAGAGGAGATGAAATCGAGATTTCGTGTTATGATTATGTTCATGCGATGTTCATTATAACCTATATAAAAACTGCTGCATTCTTGATTTAAGGCACAGAAAATGAAAAACGGAGCCCAATCTTCTCCTTGCGCTGCTTTAATCTTTCCTAAAAGGGTGACCAGAAAATTTATTTCATTCGACAGTTTGAGACAGACTCGAACCCGCAACCAGACGCACCGCATTCAAACGCTCCACACTCTCTTTCTGTCTCTCTGTCTCTCTCTCTGATATATATATACATTTGAATATTTAACTGCTCGAAAATAAGACATAGCCAAAAAACACAATAGTCGCCTATTGTTGGGAGAATTGACAGAACTGTTCTATCATTCTGATAGAAATACATCAGTTATTGGAATTTGGGAAAAGAGGGATTTGGTGCGAAAGCGTAAATCGTGTAATCCATTTCGTCGATGAGTTACTTAAGACAGCACGTACAATAAACATTTCTTATTTAGACCCACCAGGGTTAGAAGAGTTTCTAACGCAATTAGATGAGTAAGGTCCAAATCTTCTACAGACATTCAGTTTCAAATATATATACAGGACGTATTGTTATATTGAGGCACAGAAAATTATTTTTATGAAACCTGTCAACCGCAAGGCATAATAAAATGATATAATAAATTATATCTGTACATCCATGGTTGTTCTTTTAAGTGTTTGTGTGTGTGTGTGTGTGTATGTGTGTGTGTGTGTGTGTGTGTGTGTGTGTGTGTGTGTCATTGCGTCAACTTTTTAACAGCATTAAAATAAATATACACGCACTACGTGCAGTCTGATCAGGGAGGTTGGGATTTGCTCTGTATTGCATTCCTCTTTAATTGCACGACCGTGGGTCTGGTCCCAGACTCTATGAGGGTGCCGACTAAACCTTTCATTCGAAAGTGTATGTCTGATCTTTGTTCATGTCCCTCCGTGGTTCAACTAGTGGTTGACTTTAACTCTGGTTGCCAGTATTTGAGGTGTTTGCCATGAGCCCTCAACCTTTTTTATCACAATGATTTAATTTGATTTACACAATTTTTCTTTGATATTTCACTGATTGAGTTAGGGAGCTTCGGTGCTAGCCAAATAATCATTTTGTAATTTCGCAACATTTGAGTCATATGTAAAGATTTGGTACCAGTAAGATCAGGTTCTACACTGTTTGCTATAAGTTCGGATTTCTACAAAACATGGTAATAATGAAACATCTTTGGGACCATAAAATTTGTTTGAGCCAGGGTAGTTCGAGCCAAGGTAAACCATAGTGCCAGGTCAGGAGGCAAACGGGGATAATTTGGGGATGTCTTTTCGATCTACAAAATAACGATATGGATGTAGTCATTAGAATCGCCTCGATGGGGCGATTTTAATGAGATCGAGGCGATTCTAATGAGTACACACAACATACATTTCATGATAAAATGAAAAACAAGCCCTTAAATATCCCTAAATATTAATTTTCCTTGATTTATAGGTTTTACCGTAAAATAACAAAAGGGAGAGGGCCAAGATGGCTCTTTATCGCCTAGTGAGCACTTACATAATGACATGTAGCCCTTGGCCAGAGGCAGACAACATAAAAGGCAGAATTTGCATCCCAAGGGAATGCTCTTGTCACGTCATTCATTAGATGTAAGTTTCATAAAAAATGTAAGTTTATGCGTAGACGCACAATCTCGTGTAGAACATTTTTCATTTGCATAAATTGCTGTTACCCAGCGTACTGAGAAAAGCATGCTGCAGCTCGTAGCCAAAGAACAAGGCTTCCTTACAATTAGTACGCCGTTGCTCTAAAAACAGTGAACCAAAAAAGCAATGAACTGAAAAGAACTTGAATATATAAAGTACAAACGCAGAAGGCATTTATTGGCTAGAATCTTCAGTTTAGGAAGAGGACAGAAATAACCTGACAAAAACAGACTAAAAACCATAAATCGTACTGCTGGGATATAATGGATCTGTTGTTAATTCAAAATATGTCGAATTTACCTTAAAGATAAACCTGATCAAACAGTGTAGACTCAGATCAGACGCTGTAGAATGCGGAGTCGGATCTGAGTCAACACTTTTTGCCACTCATCCATCAATTTTAGACACTTCGACAATCAGTAAAATGGACTTGTACAAATGTTGGGGCAAGTATGATAAGACGTTAATGTGTACGTTATTTTGGATAAATACGGTACGAGGAAGTGAAACGTGTCACCATCTTTGATTGATGCTAAGTAGCAGATGAAGCGGGATAAAGAAAATCATTTCCTTTTCATCGATTCAGTTTCTTGTCGTTATTTCTACTACAAGACATCAGTTTGTCTTTGCATTATTTCTTATCTCGGTTTTCGTAGTTTCTGCTTTATCACCAGACCAAGCTAATGGACAATAGGCTGAGGGACTTACTGAAAAAAGGTAAGAGAAAAGTCCAGGGAATGCCACAATCACAAGCCGCAGCCCATCTCAGACACGAAGAGGAAGAGGAAACAGACAAAACCAAACAAGCGCAAATCGAACAAACGTACGAAAAGCACTAAGATTAGCTCTCTCTTCCCCAAGCGAGGTAATCGCAATGCTAAAAGGACTGAAAAACAATAACAAAATAACAGAAGGCAAGACTTAAAACAAATCGCCTCGCAGAATAAACCACAAAGCTAAAACGAGTAAGACTAACACCGGGACCACACGCCTTAGAACAGTCAGTAGAATAAACCACCGGGGAGTGGGGTTAAAGCACATTTACGGCCAGCCAACTTCACACTGGGTCCCGAATCTACTCTTAATACAGAAAATCGTAAAATATTCGGTTCGCATAAAGGCTCCTAACTCAGTCAATGCATCAAAGCGAAAACATAAAAATCAAATTAATCACTATGATAAACAAAGACGAGTACTCATGGCAATTATTCTATGTGCCAGAGTAAATGAAAACCAGTAGATGAACCATGGCGGGCCAAGCCAAAGACATATCGTCAAACCCCAACCCACTGGTTAAAGTTTTACGAAGAGGCCGTCATTGAGTCTGAGGCCGGAACCGCCATCGTGCAATTAAAGAGTGAAGCATAGCCATCAACAATGACTGGGTTGATAACTAGACATGCAGTCTGCTGCATAATATCCAGGCTATAGCCAATTCTTTTATAACGGTTAATTAGTTTTCTGAATTTCTCCGAAAAGTCAGATTTTCCCACATTTTTTTAACCTGTTCACTAAGTCACTGTAAAATTCTGAATCCGATATACCTTGTTGCAGAAGTGTTTTCAGACCGACGTCATATTTTTCTACCAAGGCACTGTGTCTGCGATAAAATTTCGAAAACGTCTTGCGAAGTTTAAAATAACGATAGCCCTGCCCAAGAGGTTTGGCAGTAAAGACTTTGTTACAGCAGTTTAAGTCACTAAGATTTGAAGAAGCTCTGGCGAATCTAATAAGTTGAGATATGTATACCCCATATGAGGTACGCCGGGAGACATCGCCATACAGAAAAGGGAACTTGCCCATATCAAAATCAAAATCGTCCCATTTATCATTAAGTTTGGTGGAAGCCATACCATTAGATATACATAGATTCAAATCCAAAAAAGGTGCCTCAGTATCAGAAGAATTGGCTTTATTTAATTGAGTTCAACATTTTAAAAAAATATTGTCACTAAAGTAGTCCATTTTACGACTTGTCCATATGTCCATGTGTCTACAATCTGCTGGACTTTACAGTCCTTTCGACATCACTGACAATGACGTTTTTGCCTGGCGTTTTATTCGAAATGAAAGAAGATTGTTCGAATTGGTCATATCGTATAAGAAACCATTTGCCATTTCTGTTTCTGTACTATCTTCTCAAATGTATGTCCTAAAGTGATTTCGAGGGCCAAGATTGGTCTGACCTTTTAAATTTCTATAGTTGAGTGATTTTATTTTGTTTGCTCTTCTCCACTGATTTTGGTTATTACTGTTTCATAAGAATATTGTAACATTCAGAAATTTTGAATAAGTGGGACGATGAAACCTGTCTCTGATCTACCGACCCTGTCGATTTTTGCATAATTGCAACCAGTTTTACTATGGAGTAATATGTATATATATATAATTTTGAATAAGTGGGACGATGAAACCTGCCTCTGATCTACCTACCCTGTCGATTTTTGCATAATTGCAACCAGTTTTACTATGGAGTAATATGCAAAAATCGACAGGGTAGGTAGATCAGAGGCAGGTTTCATCGTCCCACTTCTTCAAAATTTCTGAATGTTTACAATATTCTTATGAAACAGTAATAAATCAGTGAAGAAGAGCAAACAAAATAAAATCACTCATATATATATATATATATATATATATATATATATATATATATATATATATATATATATATATTATATATATATATATATATTTAATATTTAAACAAAATATAAACTAAAATGTAAAATGTTTTGTGCTTTAAGAGTTAGGTTTTGGGGAAGAGAGAGCTAATCTTAGTGCTTTGCGTACGTTAATTCGGTTTGTGCTTGTTTGGATTTGTCGGTTTTCTCTTCCTCTTGGGGTCTGGGAAGGGCTGCGGTTTGTGATTGTGGCACTCCCTGGACTTTTCTCTTACTTTTTTGTATTAATTCCTGACAGTTTGCAAAATACCTTCTTCTGTGTAAAGCATGAGTAAAGCATAAAAACACGATGTTCTGAAATTAGAGCAGGGTAACTTTAATTTCCTCTTTAATAGTTACATGACGGTGGGTCGATCCTCAGACTAAATGACGGCTCCTTTTTCGTTCTGTTTCAAATGGAGAGCGCCTGACTATGACTATATGTATGGTCGGGCTCACCGTGGTTCTGTTTGTGTTTTTCATGTGTACTGGGTTCAGGTCGCCACTTACATGTAGCTCTTTGCTTTGTTTCATCACAGTGTTTTTGATACATGTATTTCACTGTGATGCTTCACAGATAAGAGAGAAACCCTATGCGGACCACATATATTTGTAATTTGGAGCTGCATCAGAATTAAAAATGAGGTTTCGCCTTCTTCCTTACCCATCCTTCACCCTCATCCCACCACATACCCCCCAGTAGTTGTCCTACTGATCGTTCCAAAATGGTACCTCTATTGCAGTTCTTCTTTGATATGTGAAGTTTCATACGAGATCTGGTGTTTGTTTTGTCATTTTTTGTTCATCATCTCCTACTTTTAATGCCTCGGGTATGCAGCGTTTCGTGATTGTGGTAGTTCCTGGGTATCTTCACTTGTTGTTTTTTTGTTTGTATGTTTTGTTTTTGTTTTTCCAATACGATATTATAAGATATTGATGTGATTTGGGATATAACTATTTTTCGACGACTGCTGTATGTTTACGTAAATTGAGTGCAAAATGTTTATTTAGAAACAAAATTGCTTTGTGAATGATTGTCTTGATATTGGCATATTAGCAACATTCCTAATAACTTAGGAATTTACCGACAGTGCATAATTATGGAAAATGATCTAGAACTGCATGCTCAGTAAAACGGTAAATTAGTCTGTAGACCTTGCCAGTAATGGTTGGCTATCTTAAGAACACAATTGATTGCACCTAATTGTTTACAAATGTGCTAACAAAAATAAAGTATGCCATTACGCGAGGAAATGTGCCCTTTGGCGTGTGCCCAGCCAACACTCAGATCGATTTGCATATTCCATGACAAGTTTTTCTCTTAGCAAAAAAAGTGGCAAAAAAAATCATGCTCAGCCGATAATTCAGCCACATGTTTTATGGCTACTGCTCTCAGCTCTCTTACACTAATGAGTCTGTTCACAACAGGTGGTATCACCATATTTACCTGGGAGACTACTTTTCTCTGATAACACTGGTTCCCTGCACTGTAATATATAGTCTTAAAATCTTTATTTTTCAACAGAGAAAACCGTTTAAAATGTGTAGTTTGATTAATTTTTTATGCAGATGTAGATTTTAGAATCAGTTTTGAGCTACTTCATTGTGTTTTATATTTAAGAATTTTGTGTGTGGGTTTCTAGTTAACTGTCTTATCAGTATTACTTACTTGCATAACAGACATCATTTTATTGGCATCTGGGCAGAGTTTTATGGTCTCAGTCATCAGAAACATATGGAAATGCAATACCCCACTAACCCGACTTTGATATAGTAATAGTCGGGAAGGTGGGGGTGAAATTCTCTAAGAGAAAAACATGGCATGGATTACAGTTGCTTAAAGCCTCGGGTAAGCCGGCCGATCCAAGCAGTCAATTGTGACTCACACCATATGGTGCAGTTTCTTACATTTCTCTTCAAATGTAATTTAGAAAAAAAAAACATTTTATCCAATTGAATGGAATGGATACACTTTCATGGGGTGGCAAAAATTTAACCCTTGTCCTGCTGAATAAATTAGGATGCCACGCCCACTTCTAATTTTCAGCCACTCAGATTACTTGATCTGGATTGTTGCTATAAATTCACATACTTAATGGCAAACAGTGCAGATCCAGATCAGTTGGCTTCTTCAGAAGCAGGATATATCCGGGTTCAGCAGGACTAGGGTTAAAATTGTTTTACCTCGCTTTTGAAATTGGGGCTTCACTTAAAGGATATCATTTACTCTCTTTGGGAGCAAATTCTTTCTTTTAAAAGTCAGTCCATTTTCAGGAGGCGATAAATGTTCAGGAAAGCAAACAGAATGTCACAAAAGTTGTTACCTTGTACAATGGCAGATAAACAACTAGATGTACCAACCCACTCAAGTAAACCACAGGGTTTTGATTACAAACCGTTCACCTATCATGTATGATGCTGCGACTGTACACATTTCAGGCATTCAGGTTCGTAAAAAGTCTTCCTGTACTTCATCGTACTGCAGTTTTTTTTTGCTGTTGTTGTTGTTGTTGTTGCTTTTTTGTTGTTGTTTTTATGTATATTATGTTTTTGTTGTTGTTGTTTTTTTGTTGTTTTGTTTTGTTTGTTTGTTTGTTTGTTTGTTCGTTTTTTTTTTGTTGTTGTTGTTGTTTTGTTGTTGTTTTTTTTGTTGTTGTTGTTTTTATTTGCCTTGGGATCATCGAGCCTATTCTGGTAGCTTGGAAAATCAGGTTCCGATTACGTTAATATTACTGACCGGGGGGGGGGGGCGGTGGGGGGGGGGGGTAATGCGCCACCAAAGCGCATCTTTAACTTTGCTTAGCAACTACATACTGTTGTGATTACTCAATGGTTGATTATATTCAAAAGTCGCTTGGTTTTACGTACGGTTTGGCTATCGATATTAAAACACATTGCATAAAAAGCAGAGCCGCACGTTATTAACAGCTGTGCATTAACCGGCGAAAAGTCGTGTATTAACAAAGCAATTTACGCGCTGTTAATGCACGGCTACGCAACTTTCAATATGTTCGTACCGGGGCCACGGTGTCACGAGATGTGTACTGCCCTGCCCCAGAACGGGCATTCTCCGTGCAAATAGCGTTCGCGCGACATCAGTGAAAAGGTGAAACAAAATAGTGCAAGAAATAACGCGAAAAGTAGCAAATGTTTCCAGTTTTTATGCAATAATAGCGATCGAACATGGTTTTTCAATGCATTAACATTTGCCAGGTCCCTTGGGAGGTGTTGAAAACCGCGGCCTTTGGCCTCGGTTTTCAACACCTCCCACGGGACCTGGTGAATGTTAATGCATGAAAAGCCATTTTTGAACCCAATACTGGTCAATACTTTTACGTGCATACCGGTTCCAACGTAAACATGACGGTTGATATAACGCGGGCTTTCTGGAAGACGATGGCGGTAGCCGTAAGGATTAAACGGCAAATGTTTTAATCATACCACCTATTACACGGTATGAGAAAAAAATATTTTAAGCATGCGGTGTGCAGTTGGTGGTATCGTTTAGGATTTCGTGAATTTCATGCTGACCATCCAGGTCATGGTAGGTAATGTTCTATAATTTGTTACATTTTCGAACTGATTACGTTTTAGATTTTAGATATATTTATTTTGTTTTGTTTTTTGTTTGTTTGTTGTTTTTTCTTGTTTCATCTCGACCCCAAAATTCGTATGATGATAACCTTTAGGCAGTGGACTGTGCTTAAAGTTTTAGATTTTAGAGATATTTATTTTGTTTGTGTTTTTTTGTTGTTGTTGTTGTTTTGTTTTTTGTTGTTGTTGTTTTCTTTTGTTTGTTTGTTTTTTGTTTGTTTGTTTGTTTTTTGTTTGTTTGTTTTTTTGTTGTTGTTTTTTGTTGTTGTTTTTTTTGTGTTTTTTTTGTTTGTTTTTTTTTTCTTTTTTTTTTTTTTTTTCTTTTTTTTTCTTTTTTTGTTTCTTTTTGTTTAGTTTTTTGTTGTTGTTTTTTGTTGTTGTTGTTTTGTTTGTTTGTTTTTCCTTGTTTCATCTCGACCGAAAATTCGTATGATGATAAATTTTAAGCAGTGGCCTGTGTTTAGAAAGGAAATTTAGGAAAACATTACATTCTATTTTCTATTTGTTTGTGCGTGAAAACACTGCTAAATAAATGGAAAACGGTCTAGGGTGCGGTGTCCGACCTTGGTCTGATGTTTTGTTTTTTTTCTTTTTTCGGATATTTAGGGTAAATATGGTATGCATAAACGCTTATTACAAATATTAAGGAAAATATCAATGTTTTATGAGATGTGAAAATGAACGATGCCACTGTTCATCTCTATATTAATAAAAAGTACATCCTATTACCTTGAATAAATATTTAGAACACTGTTTACTTAATAAGTCTGGCTTCCAATTATTAGTCATAACCAGTCTATAATTCGATTTTCTGTTCGCGACTGCATTTTTGCAACAACTTATTGTATTTACAGAGGGGCAGAGGAATTGCTAAAGAGGCGTATTCGGTGATAATTCTGGGATATTTTTCTTATTTCTCCATAAAAACATATGTTGTGGGTACTCACTAGAAGCGCCTCGCCGAGGCGCTTCTAATGAGTTTCAACAACATGTTTTTATGGAGAACCGGAGAAAAGTATCCCATAGTTATCACCACATACTCCTTCTTAATTCCTCTGGAGGAGCCTAAAGAAACAGTGTAGACTTAGATCAGATGAAGCCCAACGCGACGTCATATTAAGGTTTACACTGTTTGACATTCAGATACCACTGTATTTTAGACACAATGGTATGTAGCCAAAATGGTCTTGTTTTAATTTAAAAAAGTATCGTAAGGAAAAATATAAGCGAAGATATCCAGGAAGTGTCACAACCAAAGAAACACAGCCCTCCCGAGGCACCATACGAAGGAGAGATGAGGAACAAACTATGAAAAAACAAACGCTATACAGTCGAACCTCAATGGCTGGAGCAACTTTGGGACCATGCAAATTCGTTCGAGACATGGGTAGTTCGAGCCACTGAGGGTTAATCATGGCACCAGTTCAGGAAGCAAATAGCGATAATTTAGGGAAATCTTTTCGATTTTCTACACAATGATTGTATGTTGAGTGTACTCATTACTCGATGAGGCGATTCTAATGAGTACACACAACATACAATTCCATGATAAAATAAGAAAAAAATCCCTAAATATTTGTTTTCTTGAGCTATTGGAAGAATTTTGTAGGAACTGAAAAAAGAGTTCGAATCCTCCACAGTAAACGAACCATCCGTGTTCGAGCCATTGAGATTATACTGTATATGAAACCACGGACGCACGAACAAAGAAGAACTACAACAGAGGATCCGCATTTCAGTTTAATGTATTTTAATTTCTTTTGGAAAATTTTGGTATTACTCATTCGTCGATGTTAGCCCGGCTGGCTTTGTGATTAGATCGATTGCCGACCTGATTGGCCCTGCGATTTGTATGTTTCGTTTTGCAGTCAAGCGGTAGAAGGCGCGACCTTATTAGGACCTTTTAGGATTTGCCAGACCTGATAGTTTTGATGCAATTGCACCAATCGATATGTCTGCCAATATCTCCCAGATGATCTGACATAACATGAAATATATATAATATAGTATTCCTTAAACCATTTTACAAAGAAAACGTAAACACACTGCAGTTACCTCGATGTGAGATATGTATCCTATGACATGTATGACTTGTACATCCAGTGGTGCCTTACATCTGCATGTGAATCCACACAGCCTGAACAGTCTTCACTATCTGCTTATAGATACCCTGGCTTCTGACATCAAGAGAGTGCCCAGAGACGATCTTTTTCTGGACGCACATGGCTTAAGATACATTATCTCGCAGTTAAGCTTATATGTGGGTTCTATAGTTTCACTATGCCACTTAAGGGGAATGTATACACTTTCAAGGGAGGCAGCCATGTCAAATTGTTTTCAGAGTAGACTCCTTTTCAGAAAGGACTTACTATTCAGGAAAAAAAAAAGGAAAGTCCCACAAATTGTCTTCCTCATAAACAATCGCGAAAATCTACTAAGTTTGTCATGTCCCCTTAATGTCTTTAGCGTGTAATGGATGTAAATTGTCTCAGTTATATCAATTTTATGATATAGACACTGAACTATTTTTGAACCGCAAAGTTAGAAAGCGTACGTTCGGATAGTTTCGCCCAGCTAAGATTCAAGATTCAGATCAGTCCCTGCATTAGCGCAGTCTGGTCAGAATCTTCACTGGGCGCTTTTTGGACAGCCAAGTTTCTTCATGCGGACAACGAAAACAATAATCAGACCGCGCGAGTGCGCCTGCTGATTTAAGTCTTCATTGGGCGCACATGTCAGAAGATACGTTTCTCAAAGAAGCAGTAATGGTCATTACGTCACTTATATGTTTTTAAAGACCGCTTCGACAACGGTCATGTATTTTTCTGAACCACATGTTGTTTTAATCTCGTTCTAGCGTGCAGTGTCAGGTATGTCTTGAGGGCGGGGGGGGTGGGCGGGGGGGGGGGGGCTTTATATACATGGTAGATTTTCTGCTATTTTTGTACAAAGCAGTTCCTGTTTGCTTACCTGCGTTCTCTTCTGAACAAGAATCTATTCTAAATGGTAAGAATTTGTCTCCAAGGGGAGCAAATTCTTTCCTTTTTGAGATGATCATTTTTCAGAAGGGACGAAAAACAATTTGATAGAGTTGCCCCTATCCCATCCCGAAAGTGTATCCATTCCGGTCTACATCACGAAAACATACCTATATAATTTTGACCCCCTTAAACCCCACTTTTATATAGTTTAACTGCGGTTTACAGGGGTATACATTATTTTTGTTATTTCTGCTCAAAAACATAGATTGTGGGTACTCGTTAGAACCGCCTCGACGAGGCGGTTCTAACGAGTACCCACAATCTATGTTTTGAGCAGAAATATGAAAAATATCAGAATTTTTTATCTGAAAAATTGCCATTTTTTGGTGGTAAAATTTTCAGTGTATTTGAATAGGCGTGTTTTCGTAATGATCATATGCTTCTATTATCGTCTTGATCGAATTTTCCTCATCACTTGTATCTTTGCTCAGGCCATTTCTTTCTTACAGAGAGTATCCGTTCTCATGTCTGAACCATTTCTAAGGAATTTACGGTATCGAGAGATATCCCAATCTGTGTTTGTGTTGTTCGTAGGCTCAATGTTAGTGTTGCCACTGATGATCGATCATCAGTCATTTTGCTCTTATGACTGATGATCGGAAAGATTTTCTACAGTCGACTAATCGGAAAATGCTGTTTTTAAAAACATTTTTTCTCAGGTTTTATTTTTATAAGCAAGTTGTAAAGAAATGAAATTCAAAGCTGTCTATTTGGGTCATTCCAGATTTGTGGTCAAATAAAGGGAAATAAATTGATAAAATAGCCTTAAAAAGGAAACCCAAAAGTACTGATATTTGGAGGCGCTTCTAATGAGTACCCACAACATATGTTTCCATGGAGAAATAAGAAACTATTATCTCGATACCAATGAATAAATACCTGGAAGAGGGCTAAATTGAGAGAGACTATATTTTCTGCAAATCGATTATTAATCGATGATCAGTCGGTTTTACAAAACCGATGATCGACTATGAAATTCTGGCAGATTCCAAACACTACTATTTGCACGGCTTCTTACGCGTTCACGTCTGGATTTTGGCCGATTCCAAACACTACTATTTGCACGGCTTCTTACGCGTTCACGTCTGGATTTTCAGTAAGCGTACTTTTTGCATATTTTATTGAAATCCTTCTGTCAGAACTCAAATATTTTCGTTATGATTGTGCCTCAAGATACATTTGTTCCACTACATCATCTTCGTTTATGCTTTCTGATGATTGGATCAAAAATGATAGAAATATATTATGGGGATGATCCCCACAATATATTTTTATCATTTTTGATGTAGATATTTCCTAAATATATATTCCCTTTTGAGGTCACTTTTGTCTGTCTGCGATCTTTTTGACATAACGGGTGTATTCACTGTCCGCCATCCTGGAATCTCTCTCTTCCTTACGGACGCCAGTGGTGATTTGTGTACTTGAACTATCTGGAGGTCAATGTGGAGAGGTGAATCAGATGTGGAGATGTAACAATAATTGTGAAGGTACATGTGGCGATGACGATGTGGATCAAATGTGGAGTTGCAGTTATGTGAATCCACTCTGTCACGCGGTATGGATAAAATGCGGATACTGTGGTGGAGCAAATGTGGAAGCGAGTGTGGAGAACTGGGGTTGGCTGTGGATCAAATGTGAAGATGTCTAAGTGAATGTGGATCAAATGTGGAGATGTCTTCTTAAACATTCTTCATATCTATATTTGAGTAAAAACACGACTGTCCATCTGGATCAAGTAATAGGTAGAGAGTGCAGATGCGAATGCTAGACATTTCAATGAAGAGAAATAATTACAACAGTATCTAAAATATGTAGATATCAATATTCATATTTGATTAAAACAGGACTGGAAAAGAGCTGGAAATAGCTTAAGCTTAATGTGAACCGTGGCTATGTAGAGGCGTCGAAACTCAGCATTGTTGAAATGTGGAGGCGGTGACTGCGCATATATGGAGTACAAAGTGGAGGTAGTTGTGGAGATGTGGATCAAATGTGGAGATGTGGTTAATGTGCTTGATTGTGGAAGTATGGTCAATAAGGATGAAATGATGAGTGGTGGATCAAATGTTCAAATGTGAATGCTTCATATTTAAATATACCGAAATACGTACTGCAAACGTGTAAAAATATGGAAGTTTCATCTTAATTTTCATACGCAGATATGGATAGGTAATAAAAACCAGTTGTTTCTATAAGTATATTATTCATTTAAAGTCTGTTTGTAAAAGCTATTGCTAAAAGACGTTATTTAAGTATGATATCACGTGATCTACCATGCTGTTGCATCACTATTAATGGATGCGTCATACGATGTAGTGAGAAAAAGTACCTTCTGATATTTGCGCCCAATGAAGACTCAAATCAGCCTGTGCATTTGCGCAGTCTGATTTGAGTCTTCGTTGTCTTCATGAAGGAAACTTTGCAATCTTGACTATCCACAATGCACCCTTCCAAGTCTGATCAGACTGCGTGGTTAGCAAAGTAGATCTGAATTTTTGCTGGCCCACATGTCTGAAGGTAGATTTTCTGACGTTGTGGCCTATTTCCGTATGCAGACAAGAACCATCCTGCACAGTCTCGCAAGAAGCTTAGCGGTTACCTACATAATACATGAACGTTCCAAAATACACAGGGAGAAAAATGCACCCGGTGTATTTTGACCCTGGTTTTGAGCTCACGTGACCATCCATCTTTGCAACAGGGCAAAATGAATTTCTATGCCCAGTTGTTCAAAGCATCGTTAGCCTAACGAGCTCGTTAGTGGTCTAAATATTAATTGCTCTAATAAGTACAATATCTAATCACAGATATTTGGCTTAAAAAAATGTGAGTAGCTTTTGAAAATGCAAAAGCTACACACAGTTTTTCAGCAAAACTATTAGCATATATGCCATATTTAATGATCAAAGTTTTAACAATACATTAACTAACGACATCGTTACTTTTGAAACACTAGGCCAAAAATGTTTACTGATATTAATACAGCCCGACCACGAAAGTGTCTACAGCCTCTAAATTCCGCTCTCAACTTGGACTACTATGAGAGAACATACTTTGTTCTGGAATACTGGGGAGGGAATCTGCAGATCGGGTTGGTACCAATGCAAAAAAGTTAGGATTGTGAAGCATATTGCAAATTTTTTACTCCAAATATCGATAACAACACCTTTTACCTGCACTCTCTTAGAAAGTATCCCTATACTGAGATACCCAGGAAAGCCAGACTCAACCACGAAACACAGCTCTCACAAGGCACTGCATTAGGAAAACGTGCTTATTCAAATATACTGAAAATTTTACCACCAAAACATGTAAATTTTTAGATGAAAAAAAATTCTGATATTTTTCATAGTTCCGCTCAAAACATAGATTGTGGATACTCGTTAGAACCGCCTTAGCGAGGCGGTTCTAACGAATATCCACAATCTATGTTTTTTCAGCAGAAACAAGAAAAATAATTTAAACCTCTGTAAACCCGAGTTTTACTATATAAAAGTGGGTTTAAGGGGGTCAAAATTATATAGGCATGTTTTCGTGATGAGGAAAGACGGCCTCAGTCACGGAACACCGCTCTCCCTAGGTACTGGCTAAGGTTTGAATGACACACTATGACATCACAAAACAGCACCAATTCGGAAACAGGACGAACAAACGAAGAGGTACTGCAACAGAAATACTGTCTTGGTACGGTCAACAGAAATACTGTCTTGGTACGGTCAACAGAAATACTGTCTTGGTACGGTCAACAGAAATACTGTCTCGGTACGGTCAACAGAAATATTGTCTTGGTACGGTCAACAGAAATACTGTCTCGGTACGGTCAACAGAAATACTGTCTCGGTACGGTCAACAGAAATACTGTCTCGGTACGGTCAACAGAAATACTGTCTCGGTACGGTCAACAGAAATACTGTCTTGGTACGGTACGGTCAACAGAAATACTGTCTCGGTACGGTCAACAGAAATACTGTCTTGGTACGGTCAACAGAAATACTGTCTCGGTACGGTCAACAGAAATACTGTCTTGGTACGGTCAACAGAAATATTGTCTTGGTACGATCAACAGAAATATTGTCTTGGTACGGTCAACAGAAATACTGTCTTGGTACGGTCAACAGAAATACTGTCTTGGTACGGTCAACAGAAATACTGTCTTGGTACGGTCAACAGAAATACTGTCTCGGTACGGTCAACAGAAATACTGTCTTGGTACGGTCAACAGAAATATTGTCTTGGTACGATCAACAGAAATATTGTCTTGGTACGGTCAACAGAAATATTGTCTTGGTACGGTCAACAGAAATACTGTCTTGGTACGGTCAACAGAAATACTGTCTCGGTACGGTCAACAGAAATATTGTCTTGGTACGGTCAACAGAAATATTGTCTTGGTACGGTCAACAGAAATAGCTGCTTTGAGATTGGTCGTTGAGTCTAAAACCCGGTTTTACAAGCGCTCTTCACTTGCTTAATTCGGATACAGTTCCAGCTAAAGCATTGGTCTTTAATCCTGACGCATTCTACATAAAGTAGTTGCGGTCATGGTACCTAAGCCGTAATCCAAACTCATAAATCCATAAACGAATGACGAATCAGAATGTTCAGACCAACAGACATGGACCCCAGAATAAAGGGTGTAATCAGGCGTCCGCGGATAGTAGGCATTACTTGGTAAGCAAGCTTCGCGCACCATGCCCATAGGCCTGAACGAAGGAAATACCTGTAGAAGCGTATGTCCGGGATTTGGGAAGTCTACTTATGACGCGTCACTTGCATAAACATCAGCAACAATTCTGGAAACCGCCACATTGTAAGGATTGACCAGATCATGATGTCTCCAATAGAACTTCTTAAGTATTGCCACCAGTTTGGTTTTTTGATACCCTGGCTCAACAACTTTGTAGTGAGCACTTCCCACGCTCCATGAAGTCCTGATAATTTGAACTGGCTTTGGCATAACGGGTTAACTGTGAAACGTAAACGCCGTATGCTGATGCAGAAGGGATATTACAATTGTCAGTGTAGAGATAACAATCCAAGTATGAGGAGGAGGCTGCAGTCTCCGTTGTTTCTTTTATTTCAAGTTCAAGTGGATAGATGAATTCTAAATACTCTGCAAATTTTGTGTTTTTCAGAGACAATACATCATCTATATATCTGTAGGTGAAATTAAATTGTTGTGCGAGGTGTTTCTTGCCTGCTTGGAGGAGACTTTGTACAAACTCCGCCTCATACGAGTATAAAAACAAGTCAGCAAGTAACGGTGCACAGTTAGTACCCATCGGTATGCCGATGGCATCCCTGTGCACTTTCAGGTGGAATAACTAATGTACCTTTTCTTATTGTGTGTTTAGTATTAAAACATCGGTGCCAAGTAGGGAAGCAACCAGCCTTCGGGTCTGACATTTACATTTATTCTCCAGCTCTCAAACTTTGCTTTGCGAATAAGTTTGTTTATTAAGCTGACGTCAATAGCCTCATGCAAATTATATGCACATGTTACTCATAAATCTGTGACATCAGTGTAGAATTATCCAATCAAGCGTTTGGACGTTACATGTGGAAATGATGCCAATTTACTAGATAAATTTACATAAAGTTCACAAGATGTAGGGTTACAGAGTGCATATTTTCTAAATATTTGTTTGAATTAATGGAGTCTTTAGTGTATTGTGTACACTGACTGTTTCTGAAGAGATCAGTCTTTTTTACATTGTAGACATTAAGTCTAGCCATACAGCTGGTGCTTCATTATCAAGGTCACTCTTGGCGGGAACTGATTCAAAACAATACCGTTCTATAAAATTGCGTCTTGAGTATTTGGAACATGATAGCCAGGTTAGCCTGCGCCTACGGCGTAAGGAAAATCGATACACTTCCAGAGGAGATAACTGTCAAAACTGTTTGTCATTTCTGAAAAGTGGTCGACTCTTTTAAGAAAGAATTCGTTTCCTGAGGTAGCACATTCTGTCCATTTAGGGTAGACCCCCTTTCCGAAAAAGGAGAGATATACATGAAGCAAACAGGAAGTCACTAAGTTGTCTCCATTGACAGAAGTGGCGGAAAATATAGCAAGTGTATCCATTCATCTTAAGTCCATATTTCGAGTGCACTACAAAAATTCCCGTAGGTTTTACAGTAAACTCACTGGCAACTGGCTGCCAGTACATTTACCGTTACTTTTCACGGACACCTACAGAGCTTTTGCAGGAATTATTTCGTAGAATGAGGTTAGATGGGGTAGGTTTCAGATACGGTGCGGTATTCACACCCATACTCTGTCCTACGTAACTTGTCTTCCCCTACTTAGCCCTGTCTAGCCAGGTGATTCCTGCAAATAATCTTCGGGCGCCCGTAAAAAAATTAACGGTAAATGCGCTAACAGCCAGTTGCTAGTTATTTTACTGTGGAATCTACGTGCTTGATTGCAATGTGGCACGACTCACTGAATGTCGATATTCCTGTGCTCCAAATGTTTATCTGGTTTCCGTCTTCTCAAACAGAATGAAACCCTGCCCCGAGATTATAAAAAAAAACTTTTGTCATGCTCAACTCAGCTAACATGAAATTTGTCCTGCTAATAAATCTCAATTGCAAATTCTTTCTTACTAAGCATAGCTGAGCATGAAAACTTCTCTGCTAATAAATATGAAAATGCCCACTACAGTTGAGCATGAAAACAGTTTATAACCTCGGGGCAAGACTCAAGAAGATGCTCACCTACGGCACCAAAAAGAAACAAAATCAGTCACCATACAGGTACTCAGCGCATTAAGCAGACAAGGCTTAGCATATATATAAACGAGACATATCAAGATCTGCTCGCACTATGACAAAGACATTCTCTTTTACCTTGCGGAATCTACATTATTTCCTTTTTCTTCTACCGATCAATCAAGGCCTATATAGATTTTACGGCATCTGTTATTGCATTCGTTGATTACTTATAGGTTAAAGCTCCTTACAGCCTCGTGTGGCTAAGACGTTTTTGGCAAATATAACCTACTGTTTAAGCCTTTCATACCTTAGTTAGTTTTTGAAGCGCTCTCTGTCGACTTTAAATTTGGGAAAGCCAATATTGCAAAAGAGGATGTCGGTCAAAAACCAATACAGAATCACAGTGTTGATCCTTATGAGACGGTTATGACCCGTCTTATCTAGATACATACTGTTTACAAATGTTTACCTTAAGGATACATTGTTGTTAATATTTATAAAACGGTGCCAATTGTCGGTAAAATGCTTTCCTTTACAAATATGTAGTCCGCATCCTGCTTTTTACGCTTTCGTAGGTGGGTAGGAGATAGGCCTTATTGAGTGCGTCTCAGGACTTCCAGAAACAAGACTCACGCCTTAGTTCTAGGTTTTGCACAGGGGACCGGATGTACCATAACAACAAACCTTTGTTTGTCCGAATTCAAAGCCAATCAGTGAAATAATTCTGCAAGGTCACTCTTAGATTTCACCATTTACTGTTTGTTTGTTTATTTTTTCATCTCGCCCTATCCAATTAAATACATGTAGGATCCTGTACTAACCATATAAACTCTACATAAACAAATAACAGTAATGAATGGACACAAATGATGAATGAACACTAATCAAATCCTTCTTACCATGCAAACATTTGGCGCAAGCCCTTTGATCGTTTTAAACAAACACTAGATTCTCATATTATTTGCTATCACATGATGGTCACATGAACACGGGTGATCCTGAATGTGAGAACAACATGTGTGCAAAAAAAGGTAAGAGAAAAGCCCAGGGGGTGCCACAATCACAAACCGCAGCCCTTCCCAGACCCCAAGAGGAAGAGGAAATCGACAAATCCAAACAAGCACAAATCGAACAAACGTACGAAAAGCACTAAGATTAGCTCTCTCTTCCCCAAGCGAGGTAATCGCAATACTAAAAGGACTAAAAAACACAAGAACAAAATGACACATGGAAAGACATACAACAAATCGCCTCGTAGAATAAACCACAAAGCAACAAAGAGTAAGACTAACACCGGGACCACCGCCTTAGAACGGTCAGTAGAGTAAACCACCGGGGGGTTTAAGGCACTTTTACAGGTAGTTAACTTCACCCTGGGTCCCGATGCTACTCTTAATACAGAAACACATAAAAATTCGGTTCGCATAAAGGCTCCCAACTCAGCCAATGCATCAAAGCGAAAACACAAAAATCAAATTAATCACTATAATAAACAAAGACGAGTACTCATGGCTAATTCTACTGTATGCCAGAGTAAATGAAAACCAATAGTTGAACCACGGCGGGCCACGCCAAAGACATATCGTCAAGCCCCAACCCACTGGTTAAAGTTTTACGAAGAGGCCGTCATTGGGTCTGAGGCCCGAACCGCCGTCGTGCAATTAAAGAGTGAAGCATAACCATCAACAATGATTGGGTTGACAACTAGGCATGCAGTCTGCCACATAATATCCAGGCTGTAGCCAATTCTTTTATAACGGTTAATAAGTTTTCTGAATTGCTCCGAAAAGTTAGATTTACCTACAATTTTTCTAAATCTGTACACTAAGTCACCGTAAAATTCTGGTTCCGATATACCTTGTTGCAGAAGTGTTTTCAGACTGACGCTACATTTTTCTAACAAGGCACTGTGTCTGCGATAAAGTTTCGAAAACGCCTTACGAAATTTAGAACAACGATAGCCCTGCCTAAGAAGTTTGGCAGAAAGGGCTTTATTACGGTAGTTAAAGTCATTAGCAAGTCTGAAGAAAATCGATGGAAAACGAGGGAATAAATGAAGCTAAGGTAAGGGTCCTCCTTATGTAGACCTAGATCAGAAGAAAATACCACACGGTACGGGTAAAACGCAAATACCCAGACCAGCCAGCGCTTCTTTTTAAGTACTCTCGCATTACCATACAACCCGCTACAATACTCGCTTTTTACAAGATACATTCTACAATACTCGCTCTTTATGACATACATTCTACTATACTCGCTCTTTAACACAAACATTCTACAATATTCGCATTTTATCACAAACATTTTATAATACTCGCCGTTTACCACACCCTTTCTTCAATACTCGCTCTTAACCACATACCTTCTACAATACTCGGTTTTTTTTCACATACATTCTAAAATCTTCGCTCTTTACAACATTCTTTCTATAATATTCGCTCTTAACCGCATACTTTATACAATACTCGCTCTTTACCACATACATTCGACAATACTCGCTATTTACCGCATACATTCTGCAAAACTCGCTATTTACCACATACTATCTACAATACCCTCTCTTTACCACCTGTATTTTTCAATCCTTTTTACCATTTTACAAATCTCCTTCTTTACCATGTACATTGTAAACTGTCCCTGTATCATTTGGATAGTGAAGGTCTAACACGGATTACTTATAGTTGTAGGTATTTTTGTCTTATTTTTGTAGGTGGTGATGTTCCCGCAAATTATCTTCAAATTATGTGTTAATTATCACAGAATCTTGATTTTCAGTTACCAATGAGTTGTTTTAACCCGCTGAAGCACGGTATTTCGTAAACGGGACACTGACAAACAGTATAGACCCAGATCAGAACGCGGTGTTTGATTAGATTAGGGTCTACACTGTTTGCATTAAATACAGGAATTTCTATAAAGGATGGCAATTATAAAAAACTAACCAGATACTCCTTATTTAGGAAATGGACTATGACAATGACATTTCCAAAGAAATGAGGTAGAAGAGTTCACTCGGCATAAATGGGTCAGTACGCATTTAAGTATGCATACTAGAGCTATTCTAGAAACAGTAGTGAAGGATTTTCCTGAGCTCCGATACAGCAAAACCAGTGATTCCATAACGAAAACTCGCCTGTTCAAATATACTGGAAATTTTATCACCATAAATGAAAACTTCCAGATAAAAATTCTGATTTTTTTTTTATTATTTCTGCTCAAAACATAGATTGTGGGTACTCGTTAGAACCGCCTCGGCAAGGCGGTTCTAACGAGTACCCAAAATCTGTTTTTTAGCAGAAATAAGAAAAATAATTATACCCCTGTAAACCCCAGTTTTACTATATAGAAGTAGGGTTTAAGGAGGTCAAAATTATATAGGTATGTTTTCGTGATGCGAACACAGGATGGCTCGTTAACCATGGCTGATTCAAACTCGCTTTTTAAGTCCCTAGAAAATTCTTCCGATAGCTCAAAAAAAAAACAAGTATTTAGGGATATTATAGTTAAAACTGACTTATTTTAGCATGAAAATGTATCATGTAAATACTCGTTAGAGGCGATTCTAATGAGTACACTCAACATACCATTAATTCCTAGAAGAGCGAAAAGACATCCCTAAATTATCCCCATTTGCCTCCTGACCAGGCGTTATGCAACCATCAGGGCTCGAACTAACTGTGAGAGACTGGATAGGGAGATCACAAATCGCTAATCATTAATATTTTAGCCCTTTAATCAGTAATCGCTAAAGCTATTTTCACAAAAATCAGTGCATTTTGTAACTTTGGGCTACATCATTCAATTCTACGTCACAAAAATCAGTAGTCACTAAAATTCTAGGCAAAAAATCAGAAGTCAATGAAAAAATAAGGCCATTAATCAGTAGTCAATAAACCCATCCAGACCCTCAACTATGTCTAGAACAAATTTGCATGGTCCCAGAAACGTTTGAGCCATTGAAGATCGACTGCATATTTCAAAGTAGCATTTTATATTTAATTGTATATCTATATATCGAAGTATTATTTATTCATGACTACTGATAGACAACCAAGTTGCTAGCACAGTGGGTCTGCAGCATGTGTTGTTCGTTCAGTAGTTCAAGTTCGTATAGTATTCCAAATCATATATGATGCACAACGGCTTTAGGCTTCAATACTACAATAGATTCTAAAAGGGAGGACTCCCTTGGAATCGAGAAATATGTCAAAAAATGAAACCAGCAGGCTCGGTTTTTACTCTGTTTTCAAATCAATCTAGACGAGCTCAGAAACCGCAAAAGATTAAAAGAAATACAAACTACACGCTTAAATCATTTAAACTTCAGACGCAATAAAATAAATAAGAGAACTCAAGAACTGATACAATGGGATCCACATCAAGCCCCCCAACACAAAATAGAAAGACAGTTAAATACAATAAAGCAGCCACAAAATGTACAGACGTCAAGCAGAGTTGGCAACTGTTTCCCCCAAAAAAGATGGGAACTCAAAATTAACTGATTATATAGTCAACTTACATAATTATTAAAAGAAAATCATTAGAAAGTGAAACACTACATAAAAATTTGGCGAAAAGTACCACAAAGTATCGCATTGGAACGGTCACTAATGAATAACTGTTGGGGGCTGGTGCTTATGCTAGCTTTTTCGGGATCCCAACCCGTCCCATCAGTTTCCCTTCCATTGTGGTAAAACATACATTTGTTCGGTCCGTGGGATGCCATGAATCATCACGGGCAGCAGATAAATCACAGATAAAGCATAATATGAAGCAAAGATGAGGGCTCAATGAAAAGGACGTGTTGAGGCATTTGGAGATCCCTGGGTTGTCAAACACACCATTGGAATATTGGAGCAAAAGAAAACCACCAGTTGAACCCCGGTTAGCCGAGAAACAGACATAAAAAGTTTATACAGTTGAGTGAGTACTTTCATTGCATATCAGACTCATATATCAGACTTCTGTGAAAACCTAATCATAACAGAGTGATAAAACAGCTTGAACTGTAAAAATGCCAATGGCACCAAATTCAATTTATTTATTACATCAAAGTTCAATATTTTCTGTTAAAAGGATCCTTTCAAAATTAAAAACACACCAAAGAATGAAAACAGTATAATCGTTTTTACTGTCTGCTGATGTTTACGCGACGTTACAATCACCCTCTAGCCTCGAACTGAGCAGAACACAGTGGTACCGAAGAACCACAAAACATAATTGGCAATATGATGAAGTATGGTGCAGGTATATACATATTTTAGTACTGGATTATTTGCACAGGGCGCAAAACTTCCGGCTTTGAAGTTTTGGCGCCTATCGATCACAGACGACGTTATGTGCCAGTAAGCCTATAACGGACATTTTGCGTACATACGCAAATTCTTTACAGAGTCGTGGATTATTTTTTCTGCGCACGTTCGCAGAAAGTCCTTCGGGTGTGACGCAAAATTCATATGTTCATATGAAAATCACCGTTATTGCTAATAATCCTACATTGGATAAAAATCAACGCCATTGCTAATAATCCTCTTTATATTGGACTTTTGACATATGCAGCCTATCACGGTTTTCATTGTTTATTGTGTAAAACACAACCTAATATTTGGAAGAAAAGCCGACAGGCGGTGCAAAGTGCAACAGTCAGAAAGAAACGTGAACTTTTGCTTATATTCCTCTTTGAAATATGTAGATCTACCTGCAATTTGTTATTCCAAGTAAGTTTCAGTATTAATGAACATAGAGATTGAAAACAAAATCGTCTGTCATTACTGATAATGACCAATCTTAATCACATGCGAGAAATGCTACTGTTTGTGTGTTCTAAGATGGCTGATTAGACCAATTCTAGCTGTAAACTGTCTATTGCAGATGGAACAACAGAGGTCAGAGCAAGACAGCTCTGTTGGTGATGCCTTAGCTCTGGCTTTGCGCTGTGCACGTTTCTGCTCGGATTCTCTGATTCTTTTAGCCTCATATTCACTAGCACCTCTTCTGATGAGGCCTCGCCACTTTGCTCGGTCCTATGCAATTTGTTCCCACGACTCTGTTGGTATGATGTTATCCTTGAGGGAGGCTTTGAGGGTGTCTTTGTATCGCTTCTTCTGACCACCATGGGAGCGTTTGCCCATTTCTAGTTCTCCATAGAGGATTTTCTTTGGCAAACGTTCCTCATGCATTGTAGACTTTGTTTGACGATATGTCTTTGGCTTGGCCCGCCGTGGTTCAGCTATTGGTGTTCATTTACTCTGGCATACAGTAGAATTAGCCATGAGTACTTGTCTTTGTTTATTATAGTGATTAATTTGATTTTTATGTTTTCGCTTTGATGCATTGACTGAGTTGGGAGCCTTTATGCGAACCAAATTTTTATGTATTTCTGTATTAAGAGTAGCATCGGGACCCAGGAGGAAGTTAGCTAGCTGTAAAAGTGCTTTAAACCCCCCGGTGGTTTGCTCTACCGACCGTTCTAAGGCGGTGGTCCCGGTGTTAGTCTTACTCTTTGTTGCTTAGTGGTTTATTCTACGAGGCGATTTGTTGTATGTGTTTCCGTGTGTCATTTTGTTCTTGTGTTTTTCAGTCCTTTTAGTATTGCGATTACCTCGCTTGGTGAAGAGAGAGCTAATCTTAGTGCTTTTCGTACGTTTGTTCGGTTTGTGCTTGTTTAGATTTGTCGGTTTCCTCTTCCTCTTGGGGTCTGGGAAGGGCTGCGGTTTGTGATTGTGGCACTCCCTGGACTGTTCTCTTACCTTTTTTTTATCAGCTTTGTGTTAAGCCTGATTCCACTTCAATCCCAAACACTACCACGTAGTCGGCCAAATGCTGCACTAGCTTTGGCAATACTGGCACTGACTTCATCATCAATGTGCACGACTCTTGACAATATGCTTCCAAGGTAGGTGAACTTGTCTACCACTTGCAATCTCTGACCTTTCACTGTAATGGTTGGCTCCTTGTAAGGCTTGCCTGGTGCTGGTTGATAAACCACCTCGGTCTTTTTGATGTTGACTGTGAGGTCAAAGTTGTCACAGGAGTCAGATACTTGATCTACACCTTTTTGCATATTCTCTTCTGTTGGAGCACCCTTTGCCATGTCACAGCAAAGAGGAACTCGTATAGACCTCTGTCTGCACCTTGGCTTGCAACCTTCTTAGGTTGAAAAGCTTCCCATCAAAGCGATACCTAATAGGTATACAATTGTCACCATCCTGGTGCACGGTGCCCGACATAGTTACGTGTGTTGTTTCCCGACCTTGATATAGGTACCTGAGGCACATGAATTATCCTCGATTCGCCGTCCGCTAGCTTCCCCGTAAATCAGCTAGCTCTCTTTCTCATGAGAGCACATGGGTGCAAAAGTCCCTCCGAAGAAGTACCGGCTTAGTAAGCCAAAAACCCACGCCTCTAATAGAAATTCCCATGAACGCAGAAAATCCGTTCGAGGAATATCTGCTGAAATACGCAAAATGCCACGCCTGTAACAAAACATCGCGTACGAGCGCAGAAATTGCTTCCGAGGAATTAATGCGTATGCTAAAATATCCATTGTTTTTTTAGAAATTTGCATATGAGTACAAATAGTACTTTCATGGAATATCTGCATGGGTACGCAAAAAGTATCCACGTCTCTAACAGAATTTTGCATTTGAGCGCAAAACTTCCGATCGTGGAATATCTGCTTCCGTATGCAAAATATATCCAAAGCTCAAATAAAAAAGTAATGTGTATGAGCGCAAAAACTCCAGCCTATAATATTCCAAAAAAGAAGTTTCTGCGATCGACGCAGAAATTCCGATAGAGTGCGAATATAGTTTATAGTTTCTTCATATGCAAAACAGCTTTAACCCCCTTTTTATTAATACCATGTTTTATATGAAAAAAAAAGTCCTTTATTAAATGCAAACAGTGTAGACCCTGCGTTCTATGGCATCTGATCTGGGTCTACACTGTTTGCCAATGTCGCTTTTAAGGTAGATTATATTTCCTTTGGGATCATTGGGCCCATTGTGGTATATTTGAAAATGGAGTTCTGCTAATGTATACGCTAGAGGGCGTAAGCTGTGTTGCAAACTTCATTACTGCTTATGAAGAGTCTCAATAAAACCGAGATTCCAATTTTCTAATCCGTAGTGTGCTCTTTGTTTCCAAAGGCAATCTTTTTGACATTTAATTAAATGGGTTAAAGGTTAGTTTGGTGCAATCACAGAGTCTGACACCCTATCCACCGTCATACAATTAAAGAGAAAACTAATGAGCGAAGAGGGCCAGATATGCCACAACCATGAAGCAAAGTCTTTCCGAGGCACCAAAAGAAGAAAAGACGAGGAACAAAAAGGTCGCCATATGTGATACCTAAGAAACAAAGAATTGCAACAGAGGAACTCATCACGGAAACACGCCCATATAATATTGACCCCTTTAAACCCCACTGTTATATATTAAAACTGGGGTTTACAAGGGTATACATTATTTTTCTTATTTCTGTTCAAAAACATAGATTGTGGGTACTCGTTAGAACCGCTTCGGCGAGGCGGTTCTAACGAGTACCCACAATCTATGTTTTGAGCAGAAATATGATAAAATATCAGAGGTTTTAATCTGAAAATTTTCAGTTGTTTTGGAGGTGAACGTTTCTATATATTTGAATAGGCGTGTTTTCGTAATGTGAACATTCATGTTTTGCGTGTTGATGGTTTTATATATGGAAATTGTTTTGTCATTGTTTGTTCCTTATCTCTCCTGTTTCTTCTTATTTTGGTGCCTCGAAAAGGTTGTATTTCATGATTGTGGAATTTCCTGGGTATCTTCACTAATATTTTGACACGATCATTAGAAACACTACTGAGGCTTAAACCAGTTTCACTCGCGCTAAACATCGCACTTATTTCTCATGCAGCTCTAAATTACGAACATGTTCATCTACCTCATAAGTGAAACCACACAATGAATCACTCATTATCATAAACTCTAAGATGAAACAAAGCGATATGAACCCAGAACACAAAAAAAAACTCCACTAACAGGACCACGATGGGCCCGACCACATACTTTAATATCAGGCATGCACCATCTGAAACATATTGAGGGAAAGGCCATCAATTTGTCCGAAAACTGACTAATCGTCATTCAGTTAAAGAGGGGCGTAAATGCATCAGCCATAATGGGTTAAGTAACCAAATATGCAGAGTATCCTTGGCCGAAGCCCTCATTACGCACATTACACAAGTTCCTAAATGCGTAAGAAAAATAATTACAATAAAGGGACATGAACATAAAATAGATTGCTTCTTTAACATAGGGACTACTCTTAAAGGAAAGAATTTGCTCCCTCTGGGAGCAAATTCTTTCCTTTAAGAGTATCCCCTGTTTTGAAAGCGATTCTAGGCATATTTTGTCAAGATTTTCCCGGATGTGCGTAAAAATAATTCCATTCTGGCTACGCCATTGATAGCCATTAGAAGAGATAATTGTCAGCCATGATTTGATCGAAAATTAAGCGAGCGGTCTGCTACATAACAGCCAGATTATATCCTATACTTCTAGAATGCGTATAATATCCAACAATTATTCTCAATTTATAAAAACTATGTCACGGTAAAATTTCGATATCCCTTGTTGCAGAAGCGTTTTCAAGCTAACTTTATATTTAGCGATCGATTCGGTAGTCTGCAATGAAATTATGAAACAGTTTTACGGCGTTTAGCAGACAGGACTTTATTCCGATTCTTAAGAATCATTTAGGCTACGTGAGAAGATACTCTTGCAAAATCAGCAAACTGATATCTGCATACTCGCTGCGGTGTAAATTGAGGGATATCACTATCTAAAAAGGGGAATTAACAATGTCAAAACCATCACGACTGTCATTTATGTTTTTATACAATTATGCCATTTGATATCGATAAATCCAAAATATGTTAGTGGACTGCAAACTTCGGATCAAAATCACAAACTTGTATTTGATAAAAAGAAAGCAGATATCCAAAGCGCGATATATTGCCAAGTTATAAAACTTCTTTCATGCTCAGCTCAGCTGATAAATATGAAAATGCCGACAATAGTTGGCATTTTCATATTTATTAGCAGAGACATTTTCATACTCGGCTATGTTTAGCAAGAAAGAATTTGCAATTGTTAGTAATTTGAGATTTATTTACAGGACAAATTTCATGCTCAACTGAGTTGCGCATAAAAAAAGTTTTATAACCATAGATCCCGATTTCCACTATATATTATAGTGTAACATGAGTATTCATCACATTTGATACTTTGGCGCACATGTACATAAGTTTTAATATTTAAATGCACATCATTTAACATTATTCTAGACTTTCATGCAGCAGTTCTAGACAACAAATACACCGATAAACATGGGGCGTTTCTTCCGTCTTTGTAAAGGGCTCCTAAATTCCATAGTCTGTACTACTAACCCAGTTTAAATTACAACAAATAATCCATGATAGCTTTTATCGGAATATTTAGATTTTGTGAGAAAAAGTGGAATTTAAAGTCTTTGATCTATGGATTTGTTGCATAATATCGTTTTTAGAAGATTATGGACTGATAGTTTTGATTAATCCCCGTAGTATACCAGACATTACTTTTGAATAGCAGAATTCCGCATATGAAAAGTATGTGTGTTAAATTTGTTTATATAAGCAAGTGTTGCATCACTGAGAACGTTATACGTTGCGCTCAAAACATTTCATAGACACTGTACAAATTTGGAGTTTCCAGACAACATACCAAAACTTTTCGCAATTATTTCCTACCACCGTATCTTTGGTGCATTGAATTTAGTTGTAGATATTTTAGTGCCGTTCTCTGCTACAGGGCATATTGAAATATATTTTAGCATGTGACTACATCGATGTTCGTTTCGTGCCTCGAAGTAAAAATCTGGTCCCTGCCTAAACATGAAAATCTAACAACATGTAAAAAATATTGTGGAAAAGAGGAGAAATTGCTCCTAAGGAGGAGCAATTTCTCCTCTTTTCCACAATATTTTCAATTTATCTCTAACTTCAATAGTCCAATTGCACATATATTTGTTAAATGTGGTTAATCAAATTAGTTTTTTCCTCAATTCTGCAAATCTGATATGTCGAAGTACGGATATCTCGAAGTATTTCAGAGAGTCCCTTGGAATTTGAGATGACGAGAGTCGACTGTATTTTGTTTCAGTGACCCTCATATGTGTTTTCAAATTTACGGAATGGACACTAAGACCTCAAAGGACTAGGAAATCCATATACAGTCGACTCTCGTTATCTCGACCTCGTTTATCTCGAATAACGGCTTATCTCGAAGTGAAAATCTGGTCCCTGCCTAAACATGAAAATCTAACAATAGGTAAAAAATATTGTGGAAAAGAGGGGAAATTGCTCCTTTAGGAGCAATTTCTCCTCTTTTCCACAATATTTTTTAATATATCTCTAACGTCAAGAGTCCCAATTACATATATATTTGTTAAATGTGGTTGTGCGAATAATTTTTTTCCTTTTCCGCAAATCTGATATGTCGAGGTACGGATATCTCGAAGTATTTCAGAGAGTCCCTTGGAATTCGAGATAACGAGAGTCGACTGTATTATATTGAAACAAGACAGGTTTTGATTCATTAACAGTCGTCTGTCAAATATTTGCACGTCCATCAGATTTACTAAATGCTGAAATAATTTACTTCCATTATCGGAAAGGCAATAGGTGCATTGGTAACATGTTTCGTATCCCTTCCTATAATGAGGTATCATTAGTTGACATTGGATACTATTAGTCGTCAAAAACATGACATATTGTATAAAGGTACATCTTAGAAAAAGAAAGGCTTCAATTAACTCAGAACTGTTAAGCTGTTAATTATCAATTCTATCAATTCTAAGGGCTATTTTATCAACATAGGAAACCTACATGTCAGTAAAAGATCACCTAAGATTTCAGTTTTACGCGTCAACTTTGTTATATTGTTGTTGTTGTTGTTTTTTGTTGTTGTTGTTGTTGTTGTTTGTCGTTTATGTTATACTTGTTTTCTTGACTTCTTCTGCTATTGTTTAGAAATAATAATAATATTATAATTATTATTATTATTATTATTATTGTTGTTGTTGTTGTTGTTGTTGCTTTTGTTCAATACGTACTGTTTTTAAAGTAAAAAGTATTCGCAAAGTGTTCGATTTATAGGAATACATAATATTCATTGGGTTGGCACGTTCGGAGTGAAACAATGTGAAACTCATTTGTATTGATGGTATTGCGATTTTCGTTAAGCAACTTTTAATGATACATAAAGGTGAATTGATTTCCATAGTCTCAATGATTGTAGTCTCAATGGCTGATTGTCCCACACTAAATCTACTTGTGTAGACGAGCAATTAGTACTCGTCTTTTATTATTATAAATATTCGCACTCCATAACTCCTGAAAATTTCTAAACTTTGAACTTCCTAGAGCACTTTAGAAGGATTATTTGACGATAATTCTTGGGTAAGTTTTCGCCAGTTCTGAAAATATAGGTTGCAGGTACTTATCAGAAGCGCCTCGCCGAGGAGCTTCTGGTGAGTAGCTACAACATATGTTTTATGTAGAAATAAAAAAAAAATATTCTAGAAGTATTAAAACATTTTCCCCCGTCTGGTGATTCCATTTCCTTGTGACATGTCTGAAATAATCTGACTAAGTAAGAAACAGAGCAAACTGCTCCTTTTGAATTTACTCTGCAGCTACACTGTTTTGGATGAGCATATATCTGAATATTTTGTGTATATACGGTAATTTAGGTGCCGTCTATCTTCCTCTATCGAGATTAAAAATGATGGATTCATCAGAATTATCAGGTTATTTTTACATCATGCCGTAAATTCATTTATATCAATCTACTTTGACGATAATTCATTCCACAAGTGATTACCGATTTGCCAGCATCACAGCATTATGAACTTATTTTCAAATAGACACTATTACTAAATTAAACCGCAAACAAATCACGTGAACTCCATCTAATTTCTGACCCCTGTGTCCCCTCCCTTGATTCCTTTTTTTTTTTTTTTTCATCATTATTATCATTTATGCCTAGCGTTCCATAAATTGGTAATTGGCAACTAGTGCAGACCCAGTTCAGACGGCGCGTTCTGCGTTTGGTCTGGGTATACACTATGTGCATTAAAATACATGACATTGTAAAAAAATAATAATAATAATAATAATAAATAAATAAACTAAAACAAACGCCCCTTAAAAGAGAGATGGAGATGTCTAAATAGGTTGGTAGAAGAGTACACTCGGCATAAATGGGTTAACAAAGTAAAGGGCTTGTCAGAAATACCAACAAGCAAATTCCATAAGGAATTTATATCCCCCCGCTTTAGTTAAAAATGAGTAAGTTAACCAGAGGACCATTGGTCCTGTATCACTTACCTAAGTATTGAAGCAGGAAAAAAAAAAAAGCTAAAATGTGGAAATAATAAAAAACAAAACAAAAAAAAAACATAATTTCAAGAGCTCATGTATATCCTTAGACCACAAGCAAAAATTTCAGAAGCATTTGCTTAAAGCTGTGGGGAGGAGTTGTGCTCACAAGGTACCTACTACTATATGCACTTTAATAGTATTGAAGCATGAAAAAAGATTATGTTAAAAGTTAAAAATGTGAAAAAAAATTTAAAAAAAAAAAGTAATTTCAAGATTCTGTAAAAAGCATATGCATATCTTCAGACTATGGTTAAAACATCTGTATAGTTTCATTGGGAATGGTATAAAACTGTAGGAGGAGTTGCATTTACAAGGTACCTACTACATATACACTTTCATAGTATTGAAGCATAAAAAAAGTCGAAGTTAAAAATGTGAAAATTTTGAAAAAAAAAAAAAAATACTTCAAGATTCTGTAAAAAGCACATGCATATCTTCAGACCATGATTAAGATACCTGTGAAGTTTAAGAAGGATCGGTTAAAACTGTAGGAGGTGTTGCGCTCACAAGGTTTCCACTGCAAACTCGGAACCATGCAAAAAAGTCTAAGTTAATAATGTGAAAAAAAGTGAAAAAAAAAATAACTGAAGGGTTCTGTAAAAAGCACATGCATATCTTCAGATCATGATTAAAACACCTGTAAAGTTTCCAAAGGATTGGTCCAAAACTGTAGGAGGAGTTGTGCTCACAAGGTACCTACTACAAACTCGGAACCACACTTCACGCACCACGCATCACGGAAAGCCGAATACCTTGTCCCCCTCGCTTTTCTTCGAAAAGGCGGGGGACAACAAATACTGATTAGACGAACAAAATCTATTTGTGCCCTGTATGCTTCTTATCAACTACAATGAATTTTCTTACAGTAAACCAGACTTGCGCAGCTGCATTGCAGGTATGCAAGTCTGGAGACTTTTGGCGAACAGTAAAGGAGTTCAGGGGTCTGCATACTTTTGGCCAACAGTAAAGTAGTTTAGAAAACCAAAACATCACACTCATAAGATTTCAATGACGTCTTCCTCCCACATTTCTCAGTGTACAACATAATTAATAAAATATTCTGAACTAAGTATATATCGGTTTTGAAAGCAAAGCATTGCTCAGTAACTTTCAGCCGCCATTACTTCGTCACCATATTGAAAATAGTTCGTATTCCACAAGCCGTCGCGTGCCAGGTGACAGATCGGGTTTCAATAGTAGAATCTAGTCTATCCATAAGTTGACCGTAACAGTCACTAAGAATGATTCTATTGCACAATTCATTAGCGACATACTTAAAACTCTTATTCCAGATAGCAGGGGCGAGATGGATGGGAATGGGTTGCAGTAAAAAAAAATACGAAGATCCAGATCAGCATGCGCGTCCGTGCAGTCTGATCAGAGCATTCTCTGTTCGTCGACATATACTACAATATCCATTTATTCTTTAAACGGACAATGAAGGCCCTGATCAGCCTGCGCTTATGCGCAGGCTGATCTGGGCCTGCGTTGTCCGCAAAGTGCATGAAGGGCCCTTTTCGTACGTTGCGCGTCAAATGGTTCTTCTTTTCAGAAATTATCTAAATTTGCGGACTTCCGTACATTCACCTTGCTCTATTAACTCATTTATGCCTAGGGTCTGTGAACTGATGCATTATTCATGGCAAAGAGTGTACACCCTGATCAGTCGCCGGGTTTTGCGGCGTCTGATCTATGTCTACATGGTTGCTCAGACCTATATGTCCCAATACTTAGGATTATTACGGCTTAATGCACTAATTATCAGACGATGAATTTTCAAAGAAAAGCATTATCTCAAGAATATTCAAGAAAATTCGGGCATGAAATTTTAGACCATTTAAAATATATCGGATTACAATAAACGATATCTTGAGATTTAGAGAGGGATTTTTGGATTTCGATCTATAACATCTGAATTATACCGCTGATCTTTTTACAATAGAGCCGCGTCAATAGAATACCTGCTTCATGCCACTAACGAACGGCGCAACACTAGACGTGTCTATAAAGCTAGCTTATCTGGTTGACATTGAAGTTTGCATGATGCAAACGTTGGATAATAAAAGTGCCGGCCAGAATGCAACGACTCACAGGCGAGTCTCAGCATTCTGATCGGATAAAGCTAAGCAGCTGGTTTTCTCGTAACGTACCTTCATTTTATGTGGTCATGTTCGCTACGGTTCATAATAATATACATCTCGGAAATTTTCTGATGAGTCTGGTTCTGGCAGTAGTTGATTATAGAATTTTGACAGTTTTATACCTTTCAAAATTGAAACAGAGTTTTACGTTAGTTGCCTTGCTGATGTTTCTGTGTTTAAAGTACACACTAGTATTCTCTATATAAACCGAAATGTGGGAAAACGTACCTTCAGATACGTGCACCCAACGAGGACTCAAATCAGACTGCGCATCCGCGCAGTCTGATTAGAGTCTTCGTTGTTCGCATGAAGAATTTTTGCATACTAGGCTAGCCAAAAAGCGCCAACCGAAGATTCAAAATCAAGCATGATCTGAAGGTACTTTTTCTGACGTTGCGGCTCTTATTGTTGGGCAATGGTAAACCCGATTTACAGACAACCTTCTTTATACCGACACTCGATACAACGACAAAATGTGTTGTAATGACAATTTGACTGACACCAAACCTTCGCTTAAGAAGTAACAATTAGTCACAAATTATATAAGAATATTGTATTCAATTCAATTTCAAAAACATGTTTTGGATATTTGTTAGAATCGCCTCAGTGAGGCGATTCTAACAAATATCCATAACATATGTTCTAAGAGGAAATAAGAACAAAACAAGACCTTGCTTCCATATCAGTCTGCTCATTAAGCATTCTCTACAACAGCAAATTCATTTTAATGGGAACGTCTTTGAGAACAAATGCTGTCGTTGTAACGAGGGTTCACTGTATTGACAGTACGAACAGATAAGACTTAAGCGCGCCTGCGCATCCCCACAATCTGAACAGCCGTCAGCATACTGGTTTCAAATAGTCTATAGATAGTTTAGGCGAATCTTAATGTACATGCTGGTCTGAGACATGCCACACTCCTTAAGTTTACTGTTACAAGGCACTTAAAGGGAATGGATACGCTTCAAGTGGAGGCATTTATGTTAAACTTGTTTTTGCCTCCCTTCTGAATTGGGGTCTACTCTAAAAGGAAAGAATTTGCTCCCTCTGGGATCTTTTTTTTTTTTTTTTTTTTTTTTTTTTTTTTTTTTTTCTTTTTCTTTTTAGAGCAGACACCTTTTCAGAAGGACTTGGTGAGCAATAAAGCAAATAGGAAGTCACTAATATTGTCTCCCTTGGCGGAAATGGCGTAAAATCTGCCAAGTGGTTTTAGTCCCCTTAACATGTGTGATGATTTGACGGCGTCAAAGGAAAAGGAAATGTATATAGCATCTGAGCACAGTGAAGACCCAGATAAGTATTCACACCTGGGTGCCTAAGTATGTTGCAGCCTCTCTACAGTGATGCAAACACTTCGTGTGTTTGCCACTACTTCTTTTTCCCAACATAACTATTAATCCAGCTCGATGCCGGAACAAAAAAAAACTGCAGTAAATAGAAAGGAAGGCAATGATCAGGAGTCGATACAATTACCTAACATCTTCCGTCCAAGACACCAAATGGGAAAAAGGATGCACTTAAAGCAACGGCACCACGATCAAAACACTACTCGCAGAAAGTCAAAATGACATTTTCTCTCCCCAAAACCGGCCAAACGGCCATCCAAAAAAAAATAAAATAAAATACATCAGTACACACATGCAAAGACACACAGTGACAGAAATAGTAAACTACACACATCAGAAGCACCACGCTGGAATGGTCAATAAATTATTCACTGGGGGAGGGGTGGAGTCTAAATCGACTTTACGCGGCCACAATCCCCGCCCCCGTTCTGCCGTGGTATACACAAAACATTTGCTCAGTTCGCAAATCTGCGCAGAATTTTTTTTTTTTTTTTGTTTTTTTTTTTTTTTTTTTTGTTTTGTTTTGTTTTTCATTTAGTCACATAACCACATTTAATTTTTCATAAATAATATTTTCCTCTTCAAAAATGTCAAATGGATGTATAAAAATCTAAAAAGTTGCCTTTGGTAACACAAAACGAACGAAAATCGGAGTTTCGGTTTCATTAAGTAAAGGGCCAAGGGGCCTTATTACTTTTCCATAGACTTCCATTATAACATTTCACTACATACCCATTTTCACGACATTCGTTAGCCTATAAATTGTGCTCAAACTGAAGTTAAGCATTAGACTAACAAAACCAAATGCAGAAAGCCTGGGGTCTATCAGCATGTTTTTATAGTTTTCAAAAGCCGTACTTTACAACCCTGCGTTCGGCATAAAATACACAATGAATATCCGCATTTTCACAAGGTTCTTGTGTTTTTAAGTCCTTTAAGCATTGTGATTACCTCGCTTGGGGAAGAGAGAGGTAATCTTAGTGCTTTTCGTACGTTTGTTCGATTTGCGCTTATTTGATTTTGTCTGTTTCCTCTTCCTCTTGGTGTCTGGGAAGGCTACGGCTTGTCATTGTGGCACTCACTGGACATTTCGCTTACCTTTTTTTACATAATCTCTATAGAGAATGCGGATGGGTGTCACTTGTTGAAAGACGCAGGCAGCAAAAACTTATTTTCGTGTATAAATTAATCAATGGTCGTTTCTACATATGTATCTGACTTGATTCCTCCCTCAGTTGGAGAAATAAGTACCTATACTCTACGAAATCAACACGATATTATTGTTCCCTTCTGCAGGACTGAAATTTCACGTAAATCATGTATTCCATCATCTATTTCTGCGTGGAATTCTCTTGACAAAGAACTACGTAAATCACCATCTCTGGCAAGCTTTAAGTATCAGCTGAAAAAGCATCAAAATAATTCAAGTGTTCCATAATATGAAATAATTCAATTCGTCTTTGTTTATTATAGTGGTTAATTTGATTTTTATATTTTCGCTTTGATAATAACTGAGCTGGGAGCCTTTATGCGAACCGAATTAGCATCGGGACCAAGGGTGAAGTTGGCTAGCTGTAAAAGTGCTTTAAACCCCCCAGTGATTTACTCTATTGACCGTTCTAAGGCGGTGGTCCTTGTGTTAGTCTTACTCTTTGTTGCTTTGTGGTTTATTCTACGAGATGATTTGTTTTATGTCATACTTTTGTTATTTTGTTCTTGTGTTTTTCTGTTTCCTCTCCCTCTTGGTGTCTAGGAAGGGCTGCGGTTTGTGATTGTGGCATTCCCTGGACTTATCTCTTACCCAACATACTATAGAACTGGTAGCAGATATCTTTCAGTTTTACACGTTAGAATTAGAAATAATTGTAGTAATTTACTATATGATTTATGTAGAAACCCATTTGTCACCTAGTCCGACTTGTAGTTACTCGGACGAAGAAGAGATGCAGATCGTTATTTCTTTACTTGCTCAATTTTCAATAATGAAAGAGATGCACTTTTGTGAGCTACCGCGGATTTCTATTCATTAAATATTTATATTCTTTTGTTTGGAGATGAAAATCTGACAACTGAAGAAACTACTACTATTTTCACAGCCGTCCAATCGTTTATTAAGGATACCAGAAGATTTATCAACTAGCCTGCTGCTAACTTAAGGCCAGCTTGACATTCCTTTGTTATCTTATTATATTTTTTTTTTATTTTCATTAATTATTTACTTTATTTTACTCATCACCTCATATTTGCCATCATCTTTTAAATTATGAATTGTATACTTTCCCGGCTCCATGTTTGTTAAACAATCACTCCATATGAAGTATTTAAATTATGTCTCTCAATTCGCCATTATCATGTGTCTGTATATTGTTGTAATAAAACTCTGTCGGGGGAGGGCCGTAACTAATGTTGCCCGACCCCATTGCTGATATAATGATTCAATAGAATATGTTTATACTATTTGTATACTTTTGCTGGTACCAGGCTTCCTGGTACACTGTTCCTTAAAAGTAGGGAACATCTTAGGAATCACGTATGTTTATTTAAGGGGACTGGATATATCTGGTAGATTTCCCACCATTATTTTACAAGACAGTTTTTCGAGACTTCCTGTTTGCTTTCTGCCAGTATAACCCGTTTTTCACAATGTATATAATAGGGGACCATGGGGTCAAATTACATTGACTTGTTGACGTAATGTTACTCCAGTTACATAATTAATGTGCAGTGCACGGGAAGGGCAGTTAAGGGGCCTAATGAACTTGGTAAATTTTCCTAAATGTTTACAAGAGAGACACATTTGTGACATCCTAGTTGTGTTTCTGCACACCACTCCGTTCTGAAAAAGGGACTACACTAAAAGAGAAGAATTTGCTCATAGAGGGAGTAAATTCTTTACTTTTGTAGTAGCCGCTTTTCAGAAGGGAAGTAAACAAGTTTGATAAGTCTTGCCCTCCTGAAAATGTAACAATTACCCTTAAGCCATAGGCAATCAGCAAAGGCCCGGGTCAGCTCAGTGTGAACTATGCTTTTTCTGTTTGTCGATAAATTCTGCAGCATTTATCGATTTTTGTAAAAGAGCAACGACAAAAGGTAAGAGAAAAGTCCAGGGAGTGCCACAATCACAAACCGCAGCCCTTCCCAGACACCAAAAGGAAGAGGAAACAGACAAAACCAAACAAGCGCAAATCGAACAATTGCACGAAAAGCACTAAAACTAAAACTAGCCCTCTCTTCCCCAGGCGAGGTAATCGCAATGCTAAAAGGACTGAAAAACACAAGAACAAAATAACACAAGGTAAGACATAAAACAAATCGCCTCGTAGAATAAACCATAAAGCAATTAAGAATAAGACTAACACCGGGACCCCCGCCTAAGAACGGTCAACAGAATAAACCACCGGGTGGGGTGGGGGTTAAAGCACTTTTACAGCTAGCCAACTTCACCCTGGGTCCCGATGCTACTCTTAATACAGAAATACATAAAAATTCGGTTCGCATAAAGGCTCCAAACTCAGTCAATGCATCAAAGCGAAACCATAAAAATCAAATAAATCACAATGATAAACAAAGACGTATACTCACTCTGATTTGATCTAGGCTGTAGTGGTGAGGGTGGGACGGATTATGTTTTTTTTTTTTTTTTTTTTTTTTTTTTTTTTTAGGTAGTTGGTTGGTTGGTTTTGTTTTGTTTTGTTTTGCTGATAGTCTGAATCATCCATTTTTGACTGACGCTCTAGCTTATCTGTGGTTTGTATTTCAGAAAAGAGAAAACATACCAAAATGTCAGTTCCAGGGTTGCAGTTTATGTTAACGTGATTCCAAGGAGAAGAAAGATAAAATCGATTTCTTTTCAGTGATTATAAGACAACATGCAGTACTGATAATTTTATCTGAAACATAACGCATAATACAGGAAAAACATCAGTTTCTTAGTTGAAAAGGGTGTAAAAGTTTAAGGACCACCTTTGCGGATGGAAAAATATTTGAAATTTGGAGTTTCATCAGAATTAAAGGTGATGTATCTCGCTAATAAAACTAGTTTAAGCCCCCTCCCTCCCTCACACACACACACACACACACACACACACACACCATGGCGGGTTTCCTTTGTTGCAGTTTTTCTTTGTTTATGTATCTGTTGGTTTCATATGGGGCATTTGTTTTGTCATTTTTTGTTCCTCGTCTCTCCTTCTTCTGGTGCCTCGGGAAGGCTGTGCTTTGTGATTTTGGCATTTTCTGGGTATCTTTATTTATGTTTTTGGTTTTAGACTATGTGTTTTGTGATTAACTTACATACAGGTCGAAGTACAATGGCTCGAACGTTTTTAGGACCATGAAAATTTGTTTGCAAATGAGGATAATTTAGAGATGTATTTTCAATCTTAAAATAATGGTATGCTGAATGCACTTACTTTAATCGCCTCGATGTGGCGATTCTAATGACTCTACGCCAAATACATTTTCTTGTTAAAATAATTAAATATCCCTAATATATTCGTAAACATTTGTTTTCTTGAGCTATCGTAAGAACCAAGGACACGGAAACGAGTTCGAATCAACCACAATAAATGAGCCATCGCTGTTCTAGTCATTGAAGGTTTACTGTATATACAAATATAAATGTAGTTTGTCTACTATAAATTAACTTGTTGGTCGTTGTTGATCATTTACATCGATGAAAATATTGGAAAGCAAGACGCTCACCAGTAACATTTGGCTCCTCTGAAAGAAAAAAACATGGCATACTTGCAGTTCACATGGAACGATTTTTCAATACTGCCAAGATTTCCAATAAAAAGTAGATAAATTAGTCAAAACTAGAAATTGATATGCTTATATGTGATCTAAGCTAAAAAATCTGACGTCCAAGCAAAGCATTGATCCTCAAAGATTCACGTGAAGTATTAGCAGAATGTTTGCCAAGCTTGAATGTATATGATTTTAATTTTCTTGTCCAGGAATAGCCACAGTCATAGCGTACAAATGACATCAAGAGGAAAAGAAAACAAACCAAAAAAGACAGTAGACAAGCCACAATCAAAGAAAAGCAAAGCAAGTAGCTCCCCTTTCTCGAACAAGGTGATCACAGTGCTGGACAGGATCTACTAAACACAACGATGAGACAACGAACAGGACAGGACAAAAACAGTGAGCAGCCGCCAGGCCACACAAAAACAAACAGCACCAGAGTCACCCCCTAAGAACGGTCAGTAGTAAAAACTCATATCTAAACTTATGGCAAACAAGGTAGACCCACATCGGACGCCGCGTCTGGATCTATATTGTTTGCCAATGTCCCTTTTAAGGGGCGCTAGGCATAAATGGGTTAAATCGATTTTACTGGACCCAATCTTCACCTAGATTTAAATAGTAAGTGATTGTTCGACTTGATTAGAGACTCCCTAACTTAATCATTGAAACATCACAGAAAAAAACAACGTGTAAATCAAATTATATCACTGTGGTAAAACAAGGATGAAGGCTCGGGGCAATCACCCTGACACTGTCATCCAAAGAAAACCACTAGTTGGAGCAACCTTTCCTGTAAATACTTATGAAAAACTTCAAAAATATGGCTGCAGTGCCATTTTTGACATGAATAAAAGAAGTATTAAGCCTATGGCAGCTACATGTGTCGCAGGGTGATGGCCAATAAAAGCCCTTATTCTATAAGCATTTACGTAAAAATAAAAGAAAATGGGCTCAAGCCCTTATGTTTTATTTTTATGCACGTATATTATCCCAAGGTGGCTACATGTCAAAGTGTGACTGATTGTGATGCGCAAGGAAAGATTTTGCCCACCTGAGCAATCAGTTAAACTTTAAATACTTCAAACTCATTTTTCTTCACGAAAACATACTCGTATCTATATAATTTTGATCCCCTATCAACCCCACTTATATATAGTAAAATTGGGGTTTACAGTGGTATACATTACTTTTCTTATTTCTGCTGAAAAACATAGATTGTGGGTACTCGTTAGAACTGCCTCGGCGAGGCGGTTCTAACGAGTACCCACAATCTATGTTTTGAGCAGAAATATGAACATATATCAGATTTTTTATCTGAAAATTTTCCATTTTTGGTTGTAAAATTTTCAATATATTTGAATAGGCATGTTTTCGTAATGTACACTTTCTATACCTTGTATACAGAGTCTGGGGCCTTCCCATATGCGCCCAAAGGCCGAATTTTTAATGTTAATGCGATAAAATTATTACCTTAACAGAAGAATCGTGCTACTTCTATCCTCTGTGTTTCCATTAGTCTTTGATATTTAAAAAATAGCATACCAACATTTTTCCCATAGAAATGTACAAGAAAGCAAATCTGACAAATCTGATACCCAGAAAATGCCACAAACATAATGCACAGACATCCCGAGGCACAAAAAAGTAGGAGATATACACGAACAAAAAAGAACTACAACTGAGGTACCGACTTGGAGCGGTCAGTAGAAAAATTACAAAGTCAACCTGTGTTCATCATTTGCACAAATTTGGTAGACTCAATATTCCTATGGCAAGACTCAGCCTCAAAGCCTTCTTGATTCTGGAGACAATTAAATGGGTTTTAGCATATATATGAACCACGATCGTTTCAACAAACTTACAAGCCCGCTTCGAATGAAGATGCGACATGAAATTTGGTGAGAATTGGTCCAGCAGTTTCATTGGAGACGTTGCTTAAATTGTTCATTATTTGATTCATGTATATAGCCAGAGCAGGAGATGATGAAAAAATGTATAAGTCATGCAGAAACAGCCTGAATTTTCGAAAGGATGCATGAGAAACTTGACGAGTTACAGAAAATATGTATCGCGACATTATTATGCTAAGAACAATTTCGGGAAAAAAACTTCAAACAGATTTTATATAAAAAGAAGTATGCGTTTCCACACTTATAATATAACGTTATCCGTTATGCACTTACACTGTTACTTTTAACTTTAACCACTCTCTGGCCTAATTCAGCAAGCGATAAATTGGTGATTTTTTTTCTTATTCTTAGAGAAATATTTCAAAATGTCGTCTGCAGAAAATTTTATCCAGAGCTCTAAGGATTTATAGCAAAATGCAAATAACCTCCTTTGTTTATCTCTGATTAGCATGCGAAGCGAAACTTTATCCCAATGATTGTAGACAACTACACTAATATTTTGAGACTACAACAGTATGTATCATTGGGTAGGAGCTTTTGAACGACAAAAAAAATCGTCTGAAAGCATTGCTATACACAATGCTCTGCAAGAGAAACGTTACTGAAGAAACGTGGGAGATGTAACCTTTTTCAATATCTCTCATAACAGACTCAATCAAACAAGTGTTTTATTGTTCTGTACCTTAAACGTACACACTTTTCCAGGGTACTGTACAGAACACTGACGGATCATTTACCTTGGCTGATTAGAATTCGTTTTTGAGTCCCTAGGAAATTCTTCATATAGCTCAATAAAGCAAATATTTAGTGGTATTTTAGGAATTTGTTTCTTATTTTAACTTGAAATTGTATGTTGTGTGCACTTATCAGTATCGCCTCGAAGAGGCGATTCTAATAAGTATACTCAACACACCATCCCTAAATCATCCCCATTTGCCTCTTGACCTGGTGCAATGATTTATCATCAGTGGTTCAACCTACCAATGTCCACTGGGGTGGTCGGGTATGGCGAAGGTGTCTTGTATCTTACGTCACCGGGGCGTCCAACTGATATTGGCTTACAGTTTGGCAAGGCTTGCTATCCTTGTAGCAGGTAAGGGTAGAGCGGTATGTTTTTATTTCTTCTGTTTCTTCCCTTTCATTTCTGTTCCTCTTTCTTCCCTGTCCCTCTCTTTCATCCCCTCTACTATCTCTTGTATCTCTTTTCACCTTTTCTCTGGGAGACGACACAAAATGACCCACAAGGGTTGACATGTCGTTAAACCCTAACACAATCAATCAACTACCAATGTCCAGAACAACTTCTCATGGTCCCAGAGATGATTGAAGTTCGACTGTATTTAGCTGTGACAACATCTTTCAATAAACCCTGGTATAACAACCGTTTAACGTCGTCTCATCTTCGATGTATCATTATATAATTTAATTGTCTATTTGGACAATTCAGGTCATATACGTAATCTGAAAATTTAATTACGGTTAAATGCGCTGCATGATCGCTTGAGAAAATGATGTACTTTTCAGAATCTCTTAAGAACTTTGGATGTTCGCATTACCTCCAAAGGAGCCTTCTTATCATATCATATGTATACATTCACCTCTATTCTTAAAGATGTGAGTTTGGCTCAAAATCTAAAAGGACGTGTAACTTTGATCTTATTTACATGCCCCTTGCAATCCTGCATTTGTACTTTTCGGCAATGTAAAGGAATGTCTGTTTCTCTGTACGTCAGTTGTCTGTCTGTCATGATCCAACATTACAACTAAATTTATATGTTGAGTACCATTATTTCAAATTTATCTGAGGTAACTCGATCATGTATTTATTCTGCTATCAGTGATTTTTATCGCTACATAAACTCACTTAATTGAAAATGTCTGACAATATTAAAAGCATACAGCGAAACAACCTAGTTTCTTCAATACTGATGTTATTAACACAAATTAATAAACTGCGTTTAAGTTGTATTTAATAGGGTTTTAATCACAAGTTGATTCGTTTTGATAACTCCTTGCATTGAAGGTATTTTCACTTCGAGACTGTGCTTGTTTATGTACCTGATCTGCCTTCTTTTTTTTTTTTTTTTTTTTTTTTTGTTTTTTTTTTTTTTTTTTGTTTGTCTGTTTTTGATTCTGCACAACTAGTAAATTTATATAACTTATAAAATACACTACATAAATGAATCTCTACCCTTGGAAACACCGAACACACAAAAGAATGAAAATTGGAATCTCGGTTTCATTGAGCAGCAATATATGGTGGCAATGTAGTTTCGGGCTGCATACACCCCTCTCCCCCATCCAGCATCGGCTTAAGTGGAACTGGGTTTGCCAAGCTATCAGAATGGGCTCAATGATCCCAATAAAAATCCAAATAAAATTGAAAACTGCACTATGATGAAGTATAAGGGGACGTTTTACGACCGCCGTCACACACGGCACTTAACACCATTTGCAATAAAGTCAAATAAATTTACAAAGGTTCCCTTGGAAAACAAAAACGTTACATTTTTATTTTTAACGAAACCAATATTGGCAAATTAAATTGTATGTCTTTACATGTCAAACTCATTCAAGGGGAAGCAATACTATTTAAGGGCGGCAACTCTGACAAATTGTTTTACATCAATTCCGAAAACAGGTGAAAGGAAAGGATTTTTGCTTTTAGGAGCAAATTCTTTCCTTTTATAGTAGATCCCATTTCAGAAGGAACTTGGTGTGCAGAAAACCAAAGAGGAAGTCACAAAAATTGTCTCCCTTGTAAAAAGGCTGTAAATGTACCAAGTGTATTTAATCCCCTTAAATTAAGAAAGTATTAGAATATGGGGGTATGCAGTGAATATCTGGTCTAAACTATTATTGCCCAAGGAAATTAGGTGCAGATATGTCTGCAATTTTGTAGCTGATGACATTCTCGGATCTTAACTTGCTACAATTAAACCGCAAGAATTTCCTTCCATGGCGGAAGACATTTAGCTCTTATGTTATAAAGGTTCTATACTTAATGGCTATTACTTTAAGAATATACAAGAGGCTAAATTGGACATTTCTAATAAGCATTTTGTGATTTCTGCATCAGAGCAGTCGTGAAGGAGGAGTATGATGATTATTTTGGGATAATTTTCTCAAAATTTCAAATAAAACGTATGCTATGCGTACTCATTAGATGCACCTCCCCGAGGCGCTTCTAATGAGTGCTCACAATTTATGTTTCTATGGATAAATAAGAAAAATATCCCAGAATTATCGCCAGATACTTCTCCTTAACAACTCCTCTGCATCATGTATTGCAGCTGATGAGAAGCCTACACGCTTAATTCATTAATAATAAAACCTGTAATTTGATGAAATGCACGTTTTAACGTTGCAGCCTAATACTGTTTTGCGAACACATGCAATAAAAGTGTAAGGCCATAAAATTAGCCATGGTTTCTCCCTTCATCAGCAGCTCTAGAGCCATTATTAGTACTGGTTGCCCTGTAACGTTTATTAGCGTCGTGCCGTTGTAGATCAAGGTGTGTATTACCATCAAACATTCATCACGAAAACATGCCTATATAATTTTGACCCCCTTAAACCCCACTTTTACATAGTAAAACTGGAGTTTACAGGAGTATACATAATTTTTCTTGTTAGAACCGCCTCGTCGGTAATTTCCGCGTTGTGTTACAGCTTTATGGAAACATCTTATGGTCAAACGTTTTAACATATAGATTTAACATATATTTTAAAATATCATTCCATTTGATGTATGTTGGTATCCATTTTGAAGATATCTCTTGTTTGTCATACTTTTATCAGGCAAAGGGCATTTTCAGAAGTACCAAATGCATAGTCATTTGAATGTTAATCTTCTCACAGCGACCTGTTGACTATATATATATATATATATATATATATATATATATATATATATATATATATATATATATATATATATATATATATATATATATATATATATATATATATATATATATATAAAGTAAGCAGCCAGATATATGGACTAAAGAAGTCTATTACAATTTTACAGTGTGTGTTTCAGTTCCTGTTTACTAAGAAGTTTTATGAAAGAAAACGGTGAAGAAAAAAAAAACTCCACATAATTAATTTGTCTGAAACCTTCATTTAAAAGCTTTTATCAAAATCTAATGATACGGATTTCATTCCTGAAACATCCTGAAACATCCTGAAACTCAATCTCAAAGATGAGGCTCAATAAAGGCCTTTGATAGCAAGTGGTAATAATTCTGTTACGGCGGAAGTAAGGTCCAATCCTAGTCTGTACAACCAGCAGATAGGTGAAACTCAAACCAAACTTAATTCTGGCGATATCTCGGGTGGAGCTAGACCTAAAAGTAATCAACGTACTAAAACGGAATTATGTTTATCACCAGGCTCTTAAGCTGAGTCTATACTGAAATAGTGTGCAAATAACTCAGTACCCAGTAAGCATTCCACATAAATCCATAGCGGGCCGTTATCGGCCCGTCAGGGTAGCTGACGGGCCGATAACGGCCCGCTGCAGATTTATAAAGAATGCTAGCTGGGTACCTAACACAACATCTTCCCGATCTATCTCAGATCATGACAGCCGTTCACGAAAATCTAGAAACCAGCAACATCAGGGTCGTACGTCGCGTTCTCAGACACAAAGAAGGAGACGATCGAATGCATCTTTGATAACAATTTGGCCGGCTGGAAACTCGTGTACTGATAATAACAATAAAGCCACGGATGCGTGTATAAAGTAGGAAGACGCGGGGGTGGTGTCATAATATTTCAAATGAAAATACTGTACTGAATATTGAGTCTATAAATGTATGCGGACTGAAGCCACGTCTCAGTTACCCAGAGTTTAAGGATATTGTTTCCAACTTTGATAGTCTTTGCCTTACTGAAACCAAACTCGACCATACTGACGTTATCTCTATCCGGGGGTATGACTTTTTTTTCTCAGATTCGAAAATAAAATTTATAAGACGGATGATCCGGTGGAATTGGTTTGTTAGTAAAATCTAAATTGCCGGGTAAACAGAGTCCGATTACATCTTTTGGCTGCAGCTTGATAAAACATTGTTTCATACTGAAGAAGACCTAGTACTAGGGGTCCTTTACATTCCACCTGCACAATCCTGCTTTCTTAATAATGATGAATATTTCAATCTTGAGACAGAAATAACGTCAATGTGCAGTCAGTCTTCCTATATTTGCCTGACTGGTGCCATGAATGCCAGAACAGCGGAGTTGTCAGATTTCATTACCGCTGACGAGACCATTACTGAGATAATGAATTTTGACTAAACAACCTTAAGTTATTTTAATCAGACCGAACAACCTAAAGAGTTAAATATTAACAAAGTTAGGAAATCCTGTGACAAAAAGACTAGACTAACAAAACCGGATGTAAACTAATAAAAATATGTGTTAATAATCTTTTCATACTGAATGGTCGTTTTGATAAAGATGGTGCAGTCGGTAAACTTACTTTTAGGGATCAGTCTCTAATAGATTACATTATTTGTTTTTTCAATTGCCTTCCAATTGCTTTTAGATTTTGACGTTACTGAGACGGATCCTATATTCAGTGACGGACACGCCTTATTATCATGGTTAGTAAAAATAACTAATATTACAAATGTAGCACCATCTAGAAACCCAGATTTTACCCACAGAAAGTGGAATAATAAACGAGTAAGCGAATTTCAAAATAATTTCTCTCAGAGCGAAATTAATGAGCTGTTCACAAATTTACAACCTAACAAAACTAGTATTAATCAAGTAGTGCTAAAGGTGGACCAATTGGTCACCTGTTCTCTGTTTTTTCCAATGAAATCGCCTTATGATGATACCTCGAGAGGTAAGTCATGGTTTGGACCCCGCTGTCGCGATGCAAGAAAAAAATACCATCGTGTCAGGAAAAAATTTCATAGATGTAGAAATAATTATAATAAGTCCTTACTTAAACAGTCTAGCAGGGCGTACAGAAGAATTATGAACCTCTACATCCGCAAGCTGAAAGATGCCAATGCGAAAAAAAGCTCAGAAACATCCATTCAACCAAACCGAAAGATTACTGGCGTTACCTAAATAGTTTGAAAAAACATTCAAGACACATACATCCCACATTGGATGAGTTCTATAGCCATTTTAAAAATTTTAATAGTCTGTCTTCGACAGAAAACTACAATCTTGAAGATTTTAATTTCAACATTAACCACGTCGATGAAATTTTAAATGCCGAATTTAACGAAAATGAAATTCTGCGATACACGGGCTTTTGGATATGATGGAATTTTAAATGAGCGCATCAAATCAAGCAAAGATTTGCTTATGCCCCTTTATATTAAGCTCTTTAACGTTATATTTGAAACAGGAATGTTTCCCGATGCTTGGCTTGCAGTATATACAAAAATAACGGTGAACAATTAAAACCTGAAACTTACCGCCCAATTACAATCCTAAGTTGCCTTGGTACATTCTTCACTTCTGTTCTAAGCAATTTCTTGATACATGATGCACTTAATGAAAACCAGGCCGGATTCAGAAAAGGTTATGGAGTTTCAGATCATATTTTTACTTTAAACTCTCTTTCATACCTTTTAAAGTCACAGAAAAGAAATTATACTGTGCCTTTATAGACTTCTCGCAAGCATTTGACTCATTACGGCGAGTAGGTTTATGGAAAAAGTTACTTAGTAGCGATATTAATGTAAATATTTTCAAGTAGTATACAATATGTATAATGGGATAAAGTCAAGTGTCTCTGTAAATGAAAAATGCTCCCCCTACTTTGCTTGCGATTGCGGTGTCCGTCAGGGAGAAAGTTTGTCTCCACTGCTATTTGCCATATATCTGAATGACCTAGAATCATTTCTTATCCATCAGCACCTAGCTGGAATTACAATTGATATTAGTACTGCAAATCTGATGGTTCATATGAAACTATTTACACTTTTATATGCTGATGACACTGCACTGATGGCCGAAAGTCCTGTGGATTTACAAAACTGCTTAGATGCTTTCCATTCCTATTGTAATGAATAGAAATTATATATTAATATCACTAAAACAAAAGTTCTTATCTTTGGTGCACGCACTTGTTCCAGCCGACAATTCCGCATTGGAAATGAAATAGTAGGAATGGTTCGAAAATATAAATATTTAGGACTTTATTTCTCACAGACTGGGAGCTTTCTTAATGCTAGAAAACGCCTTGTTCAACAAACCAAGAAAGCCATGATATTCCTATTCACAAGAATTGATACTCTGGATATCCCAACAAACTTGCAGTTAAAGCTCTTTGATCACACTGTTCTTCCTATTCTTACATACGCATGTGAAATATGGGGTTATGAAAATCTTGAAACAATAGTAAAGGCTTATAATGAATTTCTTTGAAAAATCACATTTGCCCGGAAAAGTACACATACACACACACACATATATATATATATATATATATATATATATATATATATATATATATATATATATATATATATATATATATATATATATATATATATATATATATATATATATATATATATATATATATATATATATATATATATATATATATATATTACAATGAAGTCTATAGTAGGTTTTTGGAACAGACTGTTGCATGGAAAAGAAAAAAAAACTCTCTTTTCTTATGTACCAATGTGTAATGCACTCAAATGTCAACTCCAAATCGTTAATTTTCGTCAAAACAATTCTATCACAAGCCGGCCGGCCTGATATATGGCATGGTCAACAAAATTTCAACCTTAAGTCACTGTATCTGTTAATAAAGAAAATACTGATTGACCGATATATAAAGGAATGGCGGAGTAAAGAATTATTGTCGTCTGTCGACTTACTATTCTTTCAAACACGAGTTAGCAATAGAGAAATACTTTTTAATATTACCCAGAAATTTATATGTAAAATTTTTCAAAACACGAACGGGCAATCATAAATACCCAGTGGAAACTGGTAGGGGTGACGGAACTGATATTCATGACAGAAAATGTCTATTATGGTCTCTTAATGACGTTGGGGAAGAAGTATCATTATATTCTCAAATGCACACACTTTTAAATGCGAAAGACGCAAATATATAAAACCTTAGTATTATCGAGTTATTTAAGAGCAAAAGTAAATCTATGTTGTTAAAACCATGCAAGTTCATAAGAATAATAAATATATCTTTCAGATATTTATTCTGTTAGTGTTCCTGGTCAGCAGACGAGATCCGGGTTAGAAACTGACGACGTGAGGCAAAGGCTGATCCGGACCCACTCTGTTCGCAGTAGCGGGGATGTGCTTTGTCTATATATGAACTGCACTTTCTTTACTAAAGCGACATATATTTCAGAATCTGTTCTGAAATGACTGAATCAGTATTTATGGGGCGCTGTCGCCAAATAAATACCTTGCTAATATTATTTCATCATTTTATCACTTGTAGTAGACCACTAATGAGCCGCTTTGCTGAAATGGTATTTTGTCTAGGTTGTATGGCCCGGATTGGCCTTCATAAATCTACTAAGCCCAGCCAGGACCCCGGCCGGCCATTCACAGGACGCTGTGATGTTTTCATAAATATATAAGTCTAAATAGTTCGCATTCCCGTTTCAGCAATTGGGCCAAAACATATATAATAACTAGTTGCAATTATAAAACTCCTATCAGAATTACTAGATCACAATGAGCAATCCTTTCTCTCTTCCTCCTCCCTCTCACTCCCTCTTTCCCATTCTTTCCTATTTCCATCTTCCTCCCTTTTTCTACCTCTCTTTCCCTTTACCCTCATCTTTTCCTCTCCCACACTTTCTCCCTGTCCTTCTCCTCTTTTCCTCTCCCTCTTTTTTTCCTCTTTTTCCGCCCCTCTCCCTTTCTCCCTCTCTATCCTTTCCTCTCCTATACCTCTCTCCTCTTTTTCCCTTTTCCCGTTCTCCTCTCTCTTTCTCTCTCTCTCTCTCTCTCTCTCTCTCTCTCTCTCTCTCTCTCTCTCTCTGTTTGTCAGCCATAGTTATATTTATCTATTAACAACTTGAAATAAGTAAATGTACTTTGTCTCTCTATTTCTTCCTGTTAGCAGGTATGTTATTATCAGGAACACTAACATTTCTGAATAACTAAATTGTTATGATGGGGCGTAAATCAACTAAAACTACTATAATTGTTGTAAAATAAGTGAATTGCTTACCGTGAATAGCGTTACAAATACTCCTTGTCTTAAAGCTTCACAACACTGAATTGTACGTTACCAGTGTGGGGAATCCACGTGACCAAATGACTAGGTACACGGAGTTTGTTACTATTTTTAGCTCCGCATAAGGTAGGAATTTTAAGAATATCTCTATTCATACCAAATGGAATTTGTTCAAATGAAGCACAGAGTACGCGGAAAATCAAGCTCTTTCTGGTGGTGTAAGCTCTATTCTGCGAACTGGTCTAATATCGAGAACATTTGAAGAATGTTTTGCTGTCAGTCTGGGCTACCGGAACAATGTACATGTATTTTGACGGAAAACATTCTCTCGAGAATCAGAACAGATTGCAGAATAGTGCTTACACCACCAGAAAGAGCTTGATCTTTCGCTTACTCTGCGCCTTAGTTGAACAAATTCCATCAGGTATAAATCGAGATATTCTGAAAAATCCTACCTGATGCAGAGCTAAAATAGTAACAAACTCTGTGCACCTAATCATTTGGTCATGTGGATTCTCCACACTGGTTATTCCATTCACAAATGAAATTGAATGAACAAATATCCAGACAGCACGAAATGCACGGAGTGTCACGAATGACTGAGATCTCGGTCAAATAAACCTGTTCGACCGGTTTCATTGCATTCCCTTCTATTTTTCAAGTCCAATATTTCGATTCAGTGACCTCAGTAAATGTTTGAATGCACCGTATTGACACATATGTGAATGCTTTGAATTGCTATAAACTGATGAATATTTCTTGACTATGTCGTCACATGGGCGGAAAGGGAGGGGGAGTGCTGAGGTTTGCTGAGGTTCTGGCGCAAGTCATGAGGGTCTCACACTTCATCATGGTCAGTGAATATTCAACTGTTAACACTAATTACGTATCGACAAGGCATGTAAGTGCTGCATCGGGCTAGAGTGTGTAAACTAAGGGTCTGCACTGTGGCTATAGTGGGATCTGGTCAGGATCCTACAGTCAGTTTATGCTGACCAGTATTACAGTAAATATGTTTTTCTCCTTTTTCGGGAGATATGTGCTAAGTATTTGTCGCCTTGTCCTATCGCTACTTGTTTATATCCTCACGTCATAACTGACCTGAATGAATAAAGTACATGTTCTGTTCTGTTCTATTCTGATAATAAATTTGAAAAAAAACCGTATAAGTGTCCAAAATTGCACAATATGTCATTACCCTACTGAACCCTTCTTATTAAAATATTTCAATGTGTTGAAGTATGCTAGCTTTAATTTGATAAATGAGTATAATTTTAAATTACAAGTTAGTAAAATGTATATAGAAATGCGGTAGGTGCTAGCACCCAAGACTATATCCTTCAAACAACATTTTTCATTGGTCAAAGATTAGCTCTAGCAATGCATATATCTTTGTCATTAGGTCGTTAGGATTACAAGGCTAAAGAAAAGTACCGTAAGTATAATATCTACACTGTTTGCCAGTGTCCCGTTTATGGGACGCTAGGCATAAATGGGTTAAACTACTTATACCGATCGAAAAACCTAGGTTCTCCTATGAATAGATGCCGACTAATCAATCGTACGATTTCCAAAGAACATAATAATAATAATAATATATTATAACAATAAGAAGAAGATGAAAACAGAAACGATTGGAGCAAGTGTACAATCCTTGGAATGCATACAGTTTATGGCAAATTGATCAGAACACTGCAATATTCTATAGCATTCAAGTTACTGGTAAAGCACAATTTTAGAAAAAGCCAACTAGTCGTAATACAAATTTATTTTCAAAATCTTTCATCTATTTGAGAAAAGCAAGATCAGCAAATTGGGGAAATGTATGGCTGGAGTTAGGTTTTCTCGAGACCTGACTCAATTACCTTCAATAAAACATTAACTACTAACGTTACTACTGAACCTCGGCCAAAGTTTGGTCTGTCTGGACAACAGATGTGAAAAAACTCGTCTGCATGATTCCAGGTAAGAAGAATATCGATATAAATATTTTTTTTTTATTTGTCCACGAAAACATACGTTGTGGGTACACATTAGAAGTGCCTCGGCGGGGCGTTTCTAAAGAGTGACATAACATGTTTTAGCGGTGTGATAAGGAAAATATCAGTACTTTTTGATTGAAAAAAAAAAGTGTCTTAACTGGAACTATGGTCTGGTATATATTGTAAATATTACTTGGAACAACCTGTGGTAACTGAAACTTTAACATCGATTGACCTCGCAGAACGGTAATATTTTAGTCGGGGAAACAGTTTTGTTTGCTTTTTTTAAATATCTTTTCTGCATTTAACCGATTAACGCTTAGCATTATTAAAGTGAACATTTGCAAACTGCAAAGTCTAAGACCAGACGCCGCATTCGTCTGATCAGGTCCTGCATACTTGGTTTGTAACTATCAGTTTCATTACGAAAACACGCCTATTCAAATATACTGAACATTTAAACCACTAAAAAATGAAAATTTTCAGATAAAAATTCGGATATTTCTCATACTTCTGGTGAAAACATAGATTGTGGGTACTCGTTAGAACCGCCTCGGCGAGGCGGTTCTAACGAGTACCCACAATCTATGTTTTTGGGCAGAAATGAAAAAAATAATGTATACCCCTGTAAACCCCAGTTTTACTATATAAAAGTGAGGTTTAAGGGGGTCAATATTATATAGGCATGTTTTCGTGATGTTTAGAACTGATCTATTTCATAACTACGGAGTACCCAGTAAGCATTCTTTATAAATTTACAGCGGGCCGTTATCGGCCCGTCAGGGTAGCTGACGGGCCGATAACGGCCCGCTGTAGATTTATGAAGAATGCTAGTTGGGTACTTTCACTGAAATAGTCAACGATCTTCTTAGATAAATAATTTCATCTTTTCGTTTGGTCTGTTTGGACAACAGATGTAAAAAATCGTCTGCATGGTTCCAGGTAAGAAAACTATCGATATAAATATGTTTATTATTTCTCCTCGAAAACATACGTTGTGTGTACACATTAGAAGTGCCTCGGTGAGGCGTTTCTAAAGAGTAACATAACATAGCATATGTTTTACAATAGTAATAAGGAAATATCAGTATTTTTTGTAAAAAAGTGTCTTAACTAGAATTATGGTCTGATATCTGTTGTAAATATTACTTGGAACAAGGTATGGTAACTGAAACTTTAACATCGAATGACCATTAAAAAAACATGCCTATTCAAAAATATAGAAAATTTCACCTCCAAAAATTAAAAAAAATCAGACAAGAAACTCTGATATTGTTCATATTTATGCTCAAAACATAGATTGCGGGTACTCAGAGAGGCGATTCTAACAAATATCCAAAACATATGTTCTATGAGGAAATAAGAAATGCCTTCCTTACATATTATTCTGTCCATTAAGGATTCTTTACAACAGCAAATTCACTATAATGGCAACATTTTTGGGAACAAATGCTGTCGTTGTAACGAGGATTCCCTGTATTTACAGAAACACAAAACATTTTTCTCGTAACGCGATTGAATAGTATGTTTACCCATAAAGTGCCAAACATATTGTAGCAGACGCCAATCTATTTTATTCTATTATTATGATTATTTCTTTTTAGATAAAATAAGGCTTGACATTTCATGTGAATCGTCTATTCATATGTAATGTCACGTCTTATTCTCTTTAAAAGTAATTAAAAATTCAAAAGGTCGTCTGCTGCAGTTGTGACTGGCGTCGTAAGAGTTCAAACACAGACTTTTGTATATGAAAGGTGAGATAAAACAGTCAGGCCAGTTTCAGACACAGCTGTGATTTGTTATGAAGTTCTTGGCCTATATAAACTGTCTGTGCTACCTATATTCTAAACTATCCTCGACCCAGTTTCTGGGAGACAAACAGCTTTTAGTTTATTGAAAAAATGTTAACATTCCTATGTAAGCCATAGGTCTAGAAAAACAAGCTATTTTAAACTAACAAACTGTTACTTCTCTCTTTTCGCCACAAAACATATGTTGTGGATACTTACTAGATGCGGTCCTAATGAGTATACACAACATATGTCCGATGCGCTCTTAATAAGTATCCACAATATATATATATATATATATATATATATATATATATATATAATATATATATATATATATAATATATATATATATATATATATATATATATATATCTGCGAGGTGCTTCTAATGAGTATCCACAACATGTTTTTGTGGAGTACAGGCGCTTCTAATGAGTATCCACAACAAATATTTTTATGGAGAAATAAGACAAATATCTAAAAATAAATGTTAAAAAGATTGCCTTTGGAAACAAAGAACACACTACAGATTAGAAAATGGGAGTCTCGGTTTTATTGAGACTCTTCATAAGTTGTAACTTCTTAAAACCCTCTTATCCAGAGCTAGTGCATTTTCATCACAAAGTATAGGAAATGGTGAGGTGAAGATTTAGTTTAAATACATGGGATTGATTAATGTGGTAAAATATTTCCTTAATAAATAAACAAATTGAAACGCTGGCTTGAAAATTGGAAAATTATGAAAAATTGCCTAATAATGTAAGCCCATACAGTCCCTACTTTCACTATATATTATGTGGGGTACACATAACATACACTCGTAAAGAATATAGATGATGTCAAGAATTAGCCACCTACCGATTACAACAAGAGTATAGAAGATGTCAAGAATTAGCCACAATCACAGTGGCACCAAGAGCATGGAAAATGTCCAGGAATACCTACAATCACAGAATATAACCTACCAATGACAGCAAGAGTATAGAAGTTGTCCAGGAATAGCGAATAGCCACAATCACAGAACATAACCTACCAATGACATCAAGAGCATAGAAGATGTCCAGGAATAGTTACAATCACAGATCATAACCTACCAATGACACCAAGAGTATAGAAGATCCCCAGGAATAGTCACATTCACAGAACATAACCTACCATTGACATCAAGAATATCGAAGATGTCCACGAATAGACACAATCACAGAACATAGCCTACCAATGACACCGAGAGTATAGAAGATGTCCAGGAATAGACACTATCACAGAAAATAGCCTACCAATGACACCTAGAGTATAGAAGATGTCTAGCAATAGCCACAATCACAGAACATAGCCTATCAATGATACCAAGAGTATAGAAGATATCTAGCAATAGCCACAATCACAGGCCATAACCTACCAATGACACCAAGAGTATAGAAGATCCCCAGGAATAACTACAATCACAGACCATAACCTACCAATGACATCAAGAGTATAGAAGATCCCCAGGAATAGCCATAATCACAGAACATAACCTACCAATGGTACCAAGAGTATAGAAGATGCCCAGGAATAGTCGGAGATGTAGCACTCATGAGTTAGGAAGCCTTCATGCGGACTGAACAAATTATGTGTCTAAACCGCGGCAAGAGTAAGGGCGAGGCTTGTGGCCACGTAAAATCGATTTAAGCCCCTCCGCACCCCCCCCCCCCCCCGCCATTCCCCCCAGTGAAATACTTTTCACTGACCGTTCCAAGGCGGTTCTTCTGCCATGATTTAATTTTATTATAGTTCGTCTTTGAATGTGTGAGTCGCTTACATCTTTTTGTTTTGGTAAACGTTTAATCACTTTGCGGGAAAGTAACTGTCCGTTTGGCTTTCTGCTAGTGATGTTTCCATTAGGGTCTAGTTATTTCGTGTTTGTGTTTCTTTCCCTTTGATGTCTCTGATGGGAGGTGTGGGATAATTGTATCGATTCCTGATCATTGCCTTCCTTTCTTTTATCACAGAACATAACCTACAAATGACACCAAGAGTATAGAAGATGTCCAGGAATGGTCACAATCACAGAACATAGCCTGCCAATGACATCAAGAGTATAAAATATGTCTAGCAATAGCCACAATCACAGAACATAACCTGCCAATGGTACCAAGAGTATAGAAGATGTCCAGGAATAGTCATAATCACAGAACATAACCTACCAATGACACCAAGAGTACAGAAGATGTCCAGGAATGGTCACAATCATAGAACATAGCCTACCAATGACATCAAGAGTGTAGAAGATGTCTAGCAATAGCCACAACCACAGAACAAAACCTACCAATGGTACAAAGAGTATAGAAGATGTCAAGGAATAGTCATAATCACAGAACATAACCTACCAATGATACCAAGAGTATCGAAGATGTCCAGGAATGGTCACAATCATAGAACATAGCCTACCAATGACATCAAGAGTATAGAAGATGTCTAGCAATAGCCACAATCACAGAACATAACCTGCCAATGACACCAAGAGTATAGAAGATGTCAAGGAATAGTCACAATCACAGAACATAGTCTACCAATGACATCAAGAGTATAGAAGATGTCTAGCAATAGCCAAAACCACAGACCATAACCTACCAATGGTACCAAGAGTATAGATGTCCAGGAATAACCACAATCACATAACATAGCCTACCAATGACACTAAGAGTATAAGAGGTCTAGCAATAGCCTCAATCACAGAACATAACCTACCAATGACACCAAGAGTATAGAAGATGTCAAGGAATAGTCACAAACACAGAACATAGTATACCAATGACACCAAGAGTATAGAAGATGTCCAGGAATAGTCATAATCGCAGAACGTAGCCTACCAATGACACCAACAGTATAGAAGATGTCCAGGAATACCCACAATCGCAGAATATAGCCTACCAATGACATCAAGTGTATAGAAGATGTCCAGGAATAGTCATAATCGCAGAACGTAGCCTACCAACGACACCAAGAGTATAGAAGCTGTCTAGGAATAGCTATAATCACAGAACATAGCCTACTAAAGACACCAAGAGTATAGAAGATGTCCAAGAGTAGACACAATCACATAACATAGCCTACCAATGCCATCAATAGTATAGAAGAAGTCTAGGAAAAGCTACAATCACAGAACATAGCCTACCAATGACACCAAGAGTATAGAAGAAGTCTAGGAATAGCTACAATCACAGAACACAGCCTAGCAATGACACCAAGAGTATAGAAGATGTCCAGAAATAGCCATAATCACAGAACATAGCCTACCAATGACAACAAGAGTATAGAAGATGCCCAGGAATAGACACAATCACAGAACATAACCTACCAATGACACCAAGGGTATAGAAGATGTCCAGGAATAGTCATAATCACAGAACATAGCATACCAATGGCACCAAGAGTATAGAAGATGTCTAGAAATAGCCATAATCACAGAACATAGCCTAGCAAAGACACCAAGAGTATAGAAGATGTCCAAGGGTAGACACAATCACATAACATCGCCTACCAATGCCATCAATAGCATAGAAGACGTCTTGGAATAGCTACAATCACAGAACATAGCCTACCAATGACACCAGTGTATAGAATATGTCTAGGAATAGCTAGAATCACAGAACATAGTCTACCAATGAAATCTAAAGTAAAGAAGGTGTCTAGGAATAGCCACAATCTCAGAACATAGCCTACCAATGACATCAAGAGTACATAAGATGTCCAGGAATAGTCAAAATCACAGAACATAGCCTTCCAATGGTACCAAGAGTATAGAAGATGTCCAGGAATAGTCACATCACAGAATATAGCCTACCAATGACACCAAGAGTAAAGAAGATGTCTAGGAATAGCCACAATCTCAGAACATAGCCTACCAATGAAACCAAGAGTATAGGAGATTGTCCAGGAATAGCTACAATCACAGATCATAACATACCAATGACATACTAACAGGATAAAAGATGTCCAGGAATAGCTACAAACAAACAGCATAGGATAAGCTGCCAATGACACCCAAAGTATAGAAGGTGTCCAGGAATAGCTACAGTCAAACAGCATAGGATAATGGCACAAAGAGTCCAAGATCTCCAAGGGTAGACACAATCACAGAAATAACCTACCAATGACACAAATAGTATAGAGGATGTCCAGGAATAGCTACAACCACAGAAACCTACTAATGATACCAAGAGTAAAGAGCATGTCGTGGAATAGCAACAATGACACCAAGAGTAAAGAAGACATTAAGGAATTACTACAATCACAGAACATAGCCTACCAATGACACCAAGCGTATAGAAGATGTCAAGGAATAGTTACAACCACAGAACATAACCGACCAATGACACCATGAGTATAGCAGCTGTCCAGAAATAGATGCCATCACAGAACATACCCTATCAATGACACGAAGAGTAACGAAGACATCTATTTATAGCTCCAATCACAGAACATAACCTACCAATGACATCAAGAATATAGAAGGTGTTTAGGAATAGCCACAATCAAATAATGTAGCCTACCAATGACAGCAAGAGTATAGAAGATGTCTAGGAATAGCCACAATCAGATAACATAGCCTACCAATGACACAAAATGTATAGAAGATGTCTAGCAATAGCTACAATAACAGAACATTGCCTTGCCAATGACACTAAGAGTATAGAAGGTGTCTAGGAATAGCAACAATCACTGATCATAACCTCCCAATGACACCAAGAATATAGAGATGTCCAAGGATAGGCACAACTACAAATTTTAACCTATCATGACACCAAGAGTATAGGAGATATCCAGGAATAGCCACAATCAGAGAACATAACCTCCCAATGACAAAAAGAGTACAGATGATAGACATAATCACAGAATATAGCCTACCAATGCCACCAATAATATAGAAGATGTCCAAGAATAACTACCAATGACACCAAGAGTTTTGATGATGTCTAGAAATAGGTACAATCACAGAACATAGTCAACCAATGACACCAAGAGTAAAGAACATGTCTAGGAATAGCTATAGTCACCGAACAAAGCTTACCAATGGCACCAAGAGTATAGAAGATGTCCAGGAATAGCCACATTACAAAACATAACCTACCAATGATATCAAGAGTATAGAATATGCCCAGGAATAGCCACAATCACAGAACATAACGTGCCAATGGCATCAAGAGTATAGACGATATCAAGGAATAATTACTATAACAGAACATAACCTACCAGTGACACCAAGAGTATAGAATGGGTTCAGGAATAGCTACAATCACAGATCATAACCTACCAATGACACCAAGAACATTGAATGTGACAAAGAATAGTTATAATCAAAGAACATACCTTACAAATGACATCATGAGTAAAGAATATGTCTAGAAATGACTAAAATGACAGAACATAACTTACAAATGATACCTGGAGTATAGAAGATGTCTAGGAATAGCTACAATAATAGAACATATCCTACCAATGACACCAAGAATACAGAATGTGCCAAGGAATAGCTATAAGCACAGAACACAGCTTACCAATGACATCAAGCGTATAGAAGATGTCTAGAAATAGCTACAAGCACAGAACATAACCTACCAATAACACCAAGAGTATAAAATGTGCCCAGAAGGAGCTACAATCATCAAGGGTATAGACGATGTTTAGGAATAGCTCCAAATACAGAACATAGCTGCCAATGACTACAAGGGTATCGAAGATATCTAGGAATGGGTACAATCACAGAACATAACTTACCAATTACACCAAGAGTATATAGACAAGATCTTAGAAAATAGCCCACCAATGACACCAAAAGTATAGAAGATGTCCAGGAAAGGCTACATTCACAGATGGTAACATACAAATGCTACATTCACAGATGGTAACATACAAATGACACTAAGAATATCGATGTCCAGATATCGAATAAGAACATAGCCCACAAATGACACCATGAGTGCAGAAAATGTCCAGGAATAACCATAATCACAGAGCATAGCCTACATCCGGGAATCGACTCAATCACAGAACATAGCCCCTTAATGACACCAAGCGTATAGAAGATGTCAAGAAATAACCACAATCACAGAACATAGCCTACCAATGACAATAAGAGTATAGAAGACGGCCATGAATAGCTACAATCACGAAACACAACCTACCAAGGACACCAAAAGTATATAAGCTATCCAAAAACACTCACAATCACAGAACATAGCCTATCAATTACACCAAGAGTATAAAACATGTCCAGGAAAAACCACAGTCACAGAACATAACATACCAATGAAACTAAGAATATAGAAGATATCCAGAAATAGCCACAATCATAGACCATAGCCTATCAATGCCACCAAGAGTAAAGGGCATGTCAAGAAATTACCACAGTCACAGAACATAACCTACCAATGATATCAAGAGGATAGAAGATATCCAGAAATAGCCACAATCACAGAACAAAGCCTACCAATGACAACAAGAGTATAGAAGCTGTCCAGAAATAGCCACAATCACAGAACAAAGCCTACAAATGACACCAAGAGTGTAGAAGATGTCCAGGAATAGCCAGAATCACACAACACAACCTACCAATGACAACAAGAGTATAGAAGATGTCCAGGAATAGTCACAATCACAGAACATAGCCTACCAATGACACCAAGAGTATAGAAGATGTCCAGGAATAGTCACAATCACAGAACATAGCCTACCAATGACACCAAGAGTATAGAAGCTGTCCAGAAATAGCCACAATCACAGAACATAGCCTACCAATGACACCAATAGTATTGAAGATGTCCAGGAATAGCTACAATCACAGAACATAGCCTACCAATGACACCAAGAGTATAGAAGATGTCCAGGAATAGCTACAATCACAGAACATAGCCTACCAATGACACCAAGAGTACATTAGATGTCCAGAAATAGCGACAATTACAGAACATAACCTACCAATGACACCAAGAGTATAGAAGATGTCGAGGAATAGCCACAATCACAGAACGTAGCATACCAATGACACCAAGAGTATGGAAGATGTCCAGGAATAGTCACAATCACAGAATATAACCTACCAATGACACCAAAGTATGGAAGATGTCGAATAATAGTCACAGTCACAGAACATAACCTACCAATGACACAAGGAGTAGAGAGAAGATGTCCAGGGATAGCCACAATCACAGAACACAGCCTACCAATGACACAAGGAGTAGAGAAGATGTCCAGGGATAGCCACAATCATAGAACATAGCCATATTTATGACATCAATTGTATAGAAGGCCAGAAATAGCCACATTTCACAACATGGCTTACCAATGACAGCAAGAGTATAGAAGATGTCTAGGAATAGCAAAAATTACAGTACATAGCCTAGCAATGGCATCAAGGGTATAGAAGATGGCCAGGAATAGGCATAATTACAGAACATGGCCTGCAAATTACACCGTGTATAGAAGATGACCAGGGAAAGAACAATCACAAAAAAATGTCACCAAGAGAATAGAAGATACCTAGGAATAACCACAATCACATAACATAGCATTGCAATGACATTAAGGGTATATAAAATGGCAAGGAATTGCCCTAATTATAGAACATAGCCAAAAAATGATGCAAAGAGTATAGAAGATGGCCAGGAATACCTACAATCAAACAACATATAGCCTACCGATGACACCAAGAGTATAGAAGATGTCCAAGAATGGACACAATTATAGCATATAGCCTACCAATGACACCAAGAGAATAGAAGATTGCCAAGAAGCAACACAATCACAAAACATAGCTTACCAATAACATCAAGAGTATAGAAGTTGTCCAGGAATAGTTGTCTAAGAAGAGTATAGAAGTTGTCCAGGAATATCCACAATCGCAGAACATAGCCTACTAATGACATCAAGAGGAAGAGCAAACAAACAGTATACAAGCCACAAAATAAATACAGTCGACTCGCGTTATCTCGAATTCCAAGGGACTCGCTGAAATACTTCGAGATATCCGTACCTCGACATATCAGATTTGCAGAATTGAGGGAAAACTAATTCGATTAACCACATTTAACAAATATATTTGTAATTGGACTCTTGAAGTTAGAGATATATTGAAAATATCGTGGAAAAGAGGAGAAATTGCTCCTAAGGAGCAATTTCTCCTCTTTTCCACAATATTTTTTACATGTTGTTAGATTTTCATGTTTAGGCAGGGACCAGATTTTCACTTCGAGATAAGCGGTTATTCGAGATAAATGAAGTCGAGATAGCGAGAGTCAGCTGTAATAGCAAAGCAACCAGCTCCCTCTTTCTCAACAATGTTATCATAATGCTAGAGATGGTCCATTAAACACAACAATAAGACAGCGAACAGGACAAAGCGTGAAAAAAGCCCCACAACGAGTAGCCACAAGACCACGCAAAGAACAAAAAACACAAGAACCACTTAGCACGGAAAATTTAAAAGTACGTCAGGATAAGGCAGTGGAGGGTGTAGGGTAAATCCATTTTGCTGGTACCAAATCTCAACCCTAGATTCAAATGTTGTAAAAATACAAAATGAGAGTTCGGCTTAACTTAATCAGTGAAACATCATAGAAAACAATAACTGTGATTAAACAAGGATAAAGAGGTCGTGACAATCGCCGTACTTACTTATATATTTGTATGAAAATAGCTGGGCCCAGTTGTTCAAAACTAACGATGTTGTTAGTTAACGTATCGTTAAAACTTTGATCACTAACTATACCATATACTCTAATATTTTTGCTGAAAAAAAAAATGAGAGTAGCTTCTCAGATTTTTCTTTCAGCAAAAATACTGTGAATTAGATATTGTACTTTACTAGGACAGTTAACATTTGACCACTAACGAGCTCGTTAAGCTAACGATGCTTTGAACAACTGGGCCCTGAAAGCTACCAACCCAGTGCAAAAATCTTTGATATTTTTGCTATAACAACAATACTTTCATGGAAAACAGTTGATTTTGGAAGCTGTAAATCTTGCTGATAATCGAATTTTGATAACTAGAAAAAAAGATGATGCCAGTTTTCGGATTACTGATTATATGATAAAGCCGTTCCAAAAAGTTAGATAATACAGGAATAAAAAACAATGTTGGAATGATCGACATACAAATATTAATTGCATAATCTCTGTAATGAGGGTGTTGATGGGCATGCCAGGATTTCTGAATCTGTCTTTTTATGTCTGCTTCGGTTCTCATTATTTGTGTATCTGTGTAGTGTTTTGTTCAGAGAGGTTGGTGGCAGTCATAGTCTGCTAGAATAAAAACGTCTTGCAAACTGTTTTTCACCTAGTCATCGGATAAATAATATTAGCCGAAACGTAAGAAAACGTACGTCGGACATTCGCGCAGTCTGATCAGAATCTTCACTGGGCTTATCTTGGAAAGCCACGATCTCTGATCATACTGCGCGGATGCGCAGGCTGATTTATGTCTTCGATGGGCGTACATAACAGAATGTGCGTTTGCTGATATTGCGGTTCAATTATGTTCATTCCGACTTTTCAATTGAAGCAAAAATTAAGGGGTTTGGTCATGGTAAGTTTTATTTGTTTTGATTGTCTTTGAAAAGACGATCCAAAAGTCAGTATTTCAGACTGTATCGAGTCAAAATAGAGTTAGAGGGAAAGAAAAGGACAGTGAGAGGGAAAGGGAAGAAAAATAAAAACACCAGCTAGCTTATTAAAAGGGCCTCACTCAGATATTTTAGTTTGATTTTCCGGCAGAACATTTTTTTTTCTGGCAGAACATTTTTACAAATGCTAAATGAATTAGTACAGACTGCCTTCAGCAGACATTGATTCGATATGTTTACCTTTTTCTGGGGTGTGTATGGACAAAATAAGAAAATATTTCAAATTGTTGTGTGTGCTAAAATTGTTTCCCTGGAATAACTCAGTCTTTTCTCAGAGAGAGAGAGAGAGAGAGAGAGAGAGAGAGAGAGAGAGAGAGACATACACAGAGAGACACGCAGAGAGAGGGAAATAGAGAGAGATAGCGCGAGTTCACAAACCTACCTCCCATAACATTTGTGTAGCTACATGTTAAAGCATCCTTGCACGTGTTAGTGTTGATCACAATATTAGAAAAGAATTAGAGTAGAAAAAAGTACAGCTAAAAAAAGGTATAGGACTGTTCTTCTATCAAAATTTGTTATCAACTTCGGAAGTCGGAGAAACAGTTACCCAGTTACCCAGCATAGCGTACCTGTATGACCTTTTCAAATCAATGCTTAGCTTTCATTTTTTGATTCCATCAAATAATTTGAGCCGTATTGTCAGAAAATGAACCGCCGGACATGTTCGCCCAGCGAAGATTCAGATGAGGCTCATCTGAATCGTCACTGGGCGCATTTCGGATAGCCAAGGATGCAACGTTTATTCATGCGGACAACGAAGACTCTGATCAGACTGCGCGAAAGCGCAGGCTGATCAGACTCATCGCTGGGCGCACTTGTCCGAAGGGACGATTTTGGACGTTGCGGTTCATTTGTGCTGAAGTTAGTAGGAGGGAAGTGATATGAAACGGAAAGCCAAGACGCTGAAGAAAAAGTTAATTATATCAAACAGACGGAGGGAAGACATATTTAGATAAGAAATCTAGAATAATGCAAGAAAAACTGAGGAAAGTGAGATTCGATATGATAAGTTATGTAACAAGGGAATAATAAATACACACAGGAACGTAAAACATCAAGATGATAAAATCAAAAGTATCAATGACTGTGAATGATGAGATTTTAGTCTAGTGAGAAAATCCGAAAACGTTAACAGGCACTGGAATTATGTCACTATAGCTACACTTAATCTAATTGCACCTTACTACTTCTTAGTACAGAATTTTGGTCAAATCTCTTTGGCTTGAATTTGTCTATTTGTAAAGGACCATTGATAAGAGACTATAACTATAAGTTATCTTCTCTGGAGTTAAAGATGATCTCTGCTCTGAATTCTTTATACGCTACTTAAACATTTTTTTAAGAAAATAGGACTTGACATTTCATACGAATCAACGATTGGAAGATGTCAAGTCCATCTGTCTTGGAAAAAAAAATAAGAAAAATAATAACTACTTGTTCTATGAAGATTTTGAAGTCAGAGTAGTAAAGGTTAAGACGTTTCTGTTATTCTTATGCAAAGGAGTGTTGTTTGGCTGTACAAGCGTGTAGACACTGATGAACAGTCCGAGCTGTGTATTATTTCATTTGACAAAAATGGAGATATTTTCTATTGTTTTAAACATAGTGAAATATTTATCTAATTGATACGAAAATTGGGCTGCGTTCTGAAGTGCACAGCTATATCGGACGTTATGTCTTGGATTTCTGCACCTAATGACGACCATCTAGAGGAGCACGGATGCAGGGCTAAATGTCCGCGAGTGCTCGAACCTCTGAACGTAGCAAGGTTATAAAACTTTTTTCGTGCTCAACTCAACTGAGCATGAAATTTTCTCTGCAATAAATATGAAAACGCCATGCTCAGCTATGTCTAACAAGAAGGATTTGCAATTGATAGTAATTTATGATTTATAAGCAGGACAAAATTTCATGCTCAGCTGAGTTAAGCTCGGAAAAAAAATTCTTAACTCGGGGCCAGGTCTACGTTTAAATAAGCAAATCACTCACAAGTTTTCGCCACAAATCGATATGCTTAATCTCAACGGTCATTACGACGCCATCTCACGTAGCTAAAATGTTAGAGGTAAGAACCTATACTGGATCGCATAAATTATATAAAACATTATTGATATTCATACTGAATCAACGCAGTAAACTTTTTTGTATTCTTGAAACAAACACCGTCACATTGTCAACCATTCTTCGCATAATAGCGGTAGCGAGATGGTTAGTGTACCGGTTCTGCCGCTAGCGGTACCCAGACCGATCCCAGCTCGGTCATAGCAATTTTCCATGTCCGAATATGCTCCGTTAGCAGGGATGAGGTTAACGCATTGCACCGTCCTTCTTACTGGGCCATTAACTGGAAAGCTTCTAAACATGGAGAGTACAGATTAAAGCTCCAAGTAATGACCAAAAGTTCTCTATAGTGGTCAACCCTGTAAATCGGGCCCCGTAGTTATAAAACTTTTTTTCATGCTCAACTCAGCTGAGCATGATTTTTTTTCTATGCTAATAAGTATGAAAATGCCAACAATAGTTGGCATTTTCATATTTATTAGCAGAGAAATTTCATACTCAGCTATGTTTAGCAAAAAAGAATTTGCAATTATCAGTAATTTGAGATTTATTAGCAGGACCAATTTCTTGCTCAGCTTAGTTGAGCATGAAAAAAAGTTTTATAGCCTCGGGGCCGGGTCCACTGCCGTGATGGTCGAAGACGATCGAATACAATCAAAGTAAAAAAAAGTAAAACTCAGTCTCGCAAGGGAGTCCTGTTCTAAGCGTTACCCGGTTAGTAAACAATTTTATGGATGAAGAATGTCTTCAGATTGACGGCCAAAGCAAGGGTGTAAACCAGGCCAAGGGGATATAATGATTTGGGTATCAGTTTTTTAGCAGTAAATAATGTGTCTAGACAGTTCTACTGATAAATTTATCTTTTAAATAATCGAGTTCAAGGTTAAGTTTGCTAATTTAAAAAAGGTACTGTTGTTTACAGTTATGTACTGTCACATTTGTTATTCGCTTGAATAGCATATGCCAGCATTTAACGTAAACATATATTTTCTGAAAATTTATTGGGACACAGCTGGGCTGAGTAAGTTCATACGAGTATCTACCTGGCCCCTAGGTTATAGAACTTATTTTCATGCTCAACTCAGCTGAGCATGAAATTTGTCTTGCCCGTAAATCTCATATAACTAACTATTGTCAATTCTTTCTTGGTAAACCTAGCTCAGCTTGACACTTTCTTTGCTAATAAATGTGCAAATGCTAAATATTATTGGCATTGCATATTAATTAGCAGAGAAAATTTCACGCTCAGCTGAGTTCAGCATGAAAAAGATTTTGAATAAAAATATATAGTTACACTACTTCTAACTGGTTTTGCTGGCATCAGAATAATTCTGAGAAAATGGATCCTTTGACAGCAACGAACACATAAAAGACAGCGAAAATAGCGAACGCGGTTTAATTGAAATACAGAAAAGAGTATGTACAGGGAGAGCCACATTCACAGAATACAGTATAACCTCAATGGCTCGAACACGGATGGCTCGTTTACCGTGGATGATTCGACCTCTTTTTTCAGTCTCTACAAAACTCTTCCAATAGCTCAAGGAAACAAATATTCAATTATTTTTTTCTTATTTTATCATGGAATTGTATGTTGTGTGTACTCATTAGAATCGCCTCATCGAGGCGATTCTAATAAGTACACTCAACATACAATTATTGTATAGAAAATTAAAAAAAATCCCTAAATTATCGCCATTTGCTTCCTGACTTGGCACCATAATTAACCCTCAGTGGCTCGAACCACCCATGTCTCGAACAATTTTCTATGGCCCCAAACATGTTCGAGCCATCGAAGTTCAACTGTATAGCCTGCCAATGACACCAATCGAAAGAATAATCAAGCTACAACGGACAACACGCCAGCTCCCTCTTTCCAAAAGAGTGATCACAATGCCAAACAGGACCCATCAAACACAACAATCAGACATTAAACAGGATAGAACATGACAAAAGGACCCCACAGCAAGCAGCCACAGGGCCCCACAAAGTACGAACAACAATAGAGCCAACGTCTTAGAACACAGGTGCTTGGTTTTTACCATATTTACCCTAAGTATTGGAACACCTAATCTACATACCATACTTGTCCTGAAATTTGAAATAGTCCATTCTACTATCTCTTGATATGTCTAAAATATTGCTGTATGTATGGCAAGCAGTGTAGACCTTGATCAGACGCCGCGTTCTGCGGCGTCTGATCGGGGTCTACACTGTTTGAAAAGGCCGATCTGTCCCAATACTTAGAGATATTACGGTTGATCTTAAACCCATATAAAAAGCCTAAACAATAGATTCTATACAGCCTATATATTTTCTGAAGGATTAACCCTTGTCCTGCTGAACCCGGACATACCCTGCCTTTGCAAACAGTGTAGATCCAGATCAGTTGGATTCTGAAGAATCCAACAGATCTGGATCTGCACTGTTTGCCATTAAGTTTGTGAATTTATATCAACAATCTGGATCAAGTTATTTGATTGGCTGAAAATTGGAAGTGGGCGTGACACCCTCATTTATTCAGCAGGACAAGGGTTAAGGCATTTTTATGGGTTTAGGGACTAAATTGCAAGCACCTGTGCTTGGAACGGTCACTAGTAAGGACTACCGGAGATATAAGCCGATTTTACTGGCACCAATCTTCAACCTATGTTCAAATATTGTCCATAATACGTACATATGGAAATAATAGTGAAGATACCCAGGAAATGCCACAATCACGAAGCACGGCCTTCTGGATCTGTTCATTAACAGTATTCTAATTTGTAATACTGCTAACGCCACTTGGCGCCGACTTCAGCAATACGATACTGTAACGTGTCATACTGCTCGCGCCTCTTCACTGGACGCATTTTGAATAGGCAAGGATGCATAGTTTCCTCTACGGACAACGAAAACTTTATCAGACTGCGCATCCGCGCAGTCTGATTAGAGTCTTCGTTGTGTGGGCATGTGAGAAGATACGTTTTCTTCCGATGCGACTCAATTACATACAGCGATATTCTGTTTCCAAATAAACCTAAATTAGTTAAGAGATCCCAAATTACCAAAAAATATAACCTTAACTAAAGTGAAAGAAGAGGAAATGCTTTCGGTGGTCTTACAGCCCTTAACAGCAGCTCATGTGACGAAGGTTACTTTGGACGCACAAGAATTTTAAAAATAAGGATACTTTGAAAGCAAAAGAAACAATCCGACTTTACAGCCCTTCCATGGCACCGGTCAAGGATCGAATGACATGAAACAACAATGCAAGCATCAGTTCATTGAAAGCAGAACGAACAGGCTATGTGGAATTGCAACAGAAATTCTGTCTTGGAACCGTAAACAACAGACGTAATGGTATTATAGACTGTTGCATTCTCTGACCCAACTCAGTTGACAACAAAAAAAAAGTTTGTTGTAGCAGTAAAGGGTTTAAAATGGAATCATCTTCGAACTAATGTTTTAACTCTTTCATCCCAGATTTTCTGACGTGGATTCTTCCATTCTTGAATTTTTGACCTGGCCACTGATGCAAATAGGCCAAAAAAAAAAAGAAAAAAAAAACAGAATGGCAAACAGTGTAAATCCTGATGAGACGGCTCTTTACGAGCCGTCCCATCTGGACCTACACTGTTTACACATACTGATTTCTTGTTTTCTGAAAATAGTTGTTTCGCTTAAAATAATTTACACAAAACAGAAAAAAAAATCAGACATTTGCCTTCAAGGAAAAAAAGCAAGGTTTGTAAAGATTGTGACTGAATTGGACGATCTTCACAAAACATGCATTTTAATGCAAATTTGATCAAACAAATCAAATGACAAATAAGGAAGTTATGAAGGTTTGAATATTTCATAATTGATTGTATGCATACTGCCATTTGAGTATTAGGTTCGACTTTATGACGCCATAAAGCCTTAAATTAATATGCAAAACCTGAATAAGAATATTTGCAACAATACTTTACTCCTAAATTTGTGTCTGAAGTTTATTCTCTAGACATATATTGATTTTGCTTGAAACTGCGCCGTTTTTTCGTTAGAAAGAAGACTTTTAGTTAATTGTTTGAAATATTAACTATCTCATTAAAAACTCACACGGCGACAGATTTGACAAACGTTTTGAAATCTTTAAATGTCATTTTTTTATTTTAGTTTTTTTTTTCTCATATTTATTCGATTTTTTGCGCACCAAGAACCTTGGTTTGTCAAGGCCTTTGATTTCAGATGCATTTTTTGGCAACTTGCTTTTCACTTTAAGTGCTGTTTGTCAGCTTCAATGCAAAATATCCATATGTACGTAGTCCTCCCAAGAAAACAATTCAGTTCTATGACTAATAAAACCACCGAAGTGGAATACTTTCTGGACTTTTCAACTAAAAAGAATGGATAGGATAACCTCTGAATTCCTTCTGTTATAAAACGAACCAAGAAGAATCGAGCCGCAACGTAAGAAAACATACCTTCTGAAATGTGTCCTCAAAATAGACTCAAATCAGCCTATGCATCCACGCAATCTGGTCAGAGTCTCTTTTGTCCGCATTAAACAACTTAGCATCCTCGCCTATCCATAATGCGCCCAGTGAAGATTCTGATCAGACTGCGCGAATGCGCAGTCTGATCTGAATCTTCGCTGGGCGCACATGTCCGGAGGTACGTTTCCCGACGTTGCGGCTCAATTGAGAAAAGGTGTGGCAATGCCAGTTTCAATTAGTTTCATTGATCACTTGTTACACATTATAATGATTTTACCACTTCTCTATAATAGAAACAACAAAAATATTCCCCTAAAACAGCGTGTTTTATTAATCTATTGTACCGCCATATGATTTAATGTTTATGATGTAAACAATACGATACCGCACACAAAGAAGTGGTTTTAACCTTTTTAGTGCTGCAGACGACAATTAGATGCAAATGGCTGGAAAAGGTTTTCTTATTATTTCTCTTAAACTAAGGGATTAAAATTTACATTCGGAAGAAATTCCAAGCCAAGCCTACATTAAAATAGATAAGAAAAACAACACGTTCATTTGCCGTCTGCAACAAGGTTTAAGGATAATATTTTAAGTGGGGGGGGGGGGGGGGCGGGGGGGGGGAGGTGCTGGACACATTTGGTAGCTTTTCTGCCATATTTTACAAGGGAAACCTGAACAATCCCGTTCTGATAAGAGATCTACTTTAAAAGGAAAGAATTAACTCTCAAGGGAGCCAATTCTTTCCTTTTTGAGTAGACCCATTTTCAAAAGGGAGACAAAAATTTCGACAGTTACCTCCTCGATACACCATTCCCCTCAAGCGTATTCGAATTGTGCACATTCAGACCCTCATGCGCATGCGCATAGTATCATAAGCGTCTTTGTCCTATATTGATACAGCGTACAATAGCCAATGATTTTGTAGTGGACAACCCTGGCCCCGGTAACACTACTCAGATGCGCAGAATAATCTGGCATTCGCTGCCCGCATGACCAAACACATCATGAGTTTTGTTCGATGCGGCCCATTCACATTCGAGCGGCAGAGAACAAAACCTGGTCTTCACTGCTCCTATTTTATATACCGTATTTACCGTATGCATTCGGCAAACAGGCCGGAGCAGAAATTGTATACCCAGATGAGACGCTGTTTGCCACGCATCCAGCAATTTTAGACAAAACATCGGGTAGTAAATTGTACTTGTTCAAATTTTAGAACAAGTATGTTAAGGAGTTGAGGTGTCCGAATACTTAGGGTAAATACGGTATGACCTTGTTTCTTTTTTTTTTTTTTTTTTTTTTTTCTTAATTGTGGAGTTCCATATGTAGGCCGTTGCCACAAGATGATTTTCACAGACCATAAACAGATCAGAGAAAAAGTCAACCTTTTGTGATTGTGCAAACAGCAAATATTGGAATCAGCATGTACGAAGACTTATCCGAGTATCCACTGTTGTCATGAACATTCTACAAAACATGAAGAATCAATACAGCGGCCAACGAAACATCTGATCAGACAGCGCCAATGCAAAGTCTGATCAGAGTGTTCGGTGTTCGCTGCCATATGGTTGGTTTCGCTGTGACCCGTGTTATACATAATATTCAACAACATGCATTTTATTTTAATTAGAATCTTATTGCTTAACGTTTAACACTCTCTGGCCCAATTCAGCAGATGATTAAATGGAGTTAATTTTCTTATTTATCAAAATAATAGGATATAATATTTTATGCGAATTGTCTCTGATCAGATTGCGGGAATGCGCAGGCTGATAAGAGTGTATGGTGTTCACTGGTCACGTTATCATCCCGACTAAAAAAAGCCTCAAGATCATTTCAACAGATCACTCTTGCGCATTTCCGTATAATCTAATTTTCAATGTTCCCTGCTCCCCAAAATTACATTTGTTCCCCTGTTTTCTTCATTTTTAGACATGTGTTCCCCTGAAATAAATGACATTATTCCCCTGTTCTCCATAACCCCTGGGAGGCCCTCGTTGTCATCTCCATCTCCAATATTTTTTACTACTGAGCTTTCGACAATACTTTATGAGATGTTTCTCGTACGGAGTTTTAATTCTAAATGCAAAAAAAAATCATTTATAATTGACAATATTTTACTAGAACGATTTGTTGTTCTTAGTTTTGTTATTGTCTTGTTGTTGTTTTTTTGTTTGTTATGTTGATGTTTTGTTGTTGTTGCTGTTGTTGTTGTTTCTATGCTTTGTTCTCAAATATATACCCTACAATCAAACTTACGGGCTAAAATTTGTATGAGTTTTCTCCCCTGAAAGTGTATCCATTTCCATGGTAAACTAAAGTCACGAAGTATGTATAATGCATGGGAAGCAATTTATGAAGAAGTTTTTATACCAACCAACAGAGTCATCTCGCAGAAAAAAAAAAACAAAAACGTTACGGTGTTAAATCGATAACTCCTATACTACCTGTAAATTAAGCGTTGGCCAGAAATGAAATTGTTTCCCTTGGTTCCGTTATTGGTTACCTGTACGATTTATTGACAGTTGTTTTTGTAACAATTTACACTAATTCCAATCAAAACATATTCTGACCATCTTTTACTTTGTTTGTTTTGAATTGCTTTACAGTAATTAAAACTTGAACATCGTTTGAACTTACTGTAGTCAACTTTGCAACAAGGTATATCGGAACCAGAATTTTACGGTGACAGTGTACAGATTTAGAAAAAATGTAGGTAAATCTAATTTTTCGGAGCAATTCGGAAAACTTATTAACCGTTATAAAAGAATTGGCTATAGCCTGGATATTATGCGACAGACTGCATGCCTAGTTGTCAACCCCATCATTGTTGATGGCTATGCTTCACTCTTTAATTGCACGACGGCGGTTCGGGCCTCAGACCCAATGACGGCCTCTTTGTAAAACTTTAACCAGTGGGTTGGGGCTTGACGATATGTCTTTGGCTTGGCCTGCCGTGGTTTTACTATTGGTTTTCATTTACTCTGGCATACAGTAGAATTAGCCATGAGAACTCGTCTTTGTTTATTATAGTGATTAATTTGATTTTTGTGTTTTCGCTTTGATGCATTGACTGAGTTGGGAGCCTTTACGCGAACCGAATTTTTATGTGTTTCTGTATTAAGAGTAGCATCGGGACCCAGGGTGAAGTTAGCTAGCTGTAAAAGTGCTTTAAACCCCCCGGTGGTTTACTCTACTGACCGTTCTAAGGCGGTGGTCCCGGTGTTGGTCTTGCTCTTTGTTGCTTTGTGGTTTGTTCTGCGGGGCGATTTGTTGTGTGTCTTTCCGTGTGTCATTTTGTTCTTGTGTTTTTTAGTCCTTTTAGTATTGCGATTACCTCGCTTGGGGAGGAGAGGGCTGGTCTTAGTGTTTTTCGTACGTTTGTTCGATTTGTGCTTGTTTGGATTTGTCGGTTTCCTCTTCCTCTTGGGGTCTGGGAAAGGCTGCGGTTTGTGATTGTGGCACTCCCTGGACTTTTCTCTTACCTTTTTTTTTATATCCGCCGATTCATTCGTTCGTTCATTCATTCGTTCGTTCGTTCTTTCATTCATTCATTCATTCATTCATTTATTCATTCATTGCGCCATAAGGTCAAACAGAACCAAGGGAATACAATGTAATCCGTTTATAATATGGCAGAGGTTCCCCGAAAATGTTAGAAAATATTTCGGGGTACTCTTGCAATATTACAAAATGGATTGTGACGATAATTCAATCAAGTTGGTGGGAGAAACAGTTTCCGGTCACTTATTTGCTACAAAGCCTACCTTATTAAATGGATATGCAACGTATCACTGCATTTTTTTTAACAGCTACCCACTCTTTTAGCACTTATCCGCCCCCCCCCCCCACCGGCCCCCCCCCCCTCCCCCCGTTCTCCCACCCCCTCCCACACACACACACACACAGTGTAGCCAAAGTGAACTATTATTGAAGCACCTGATAATCTGCCCTCTGGACAGTCAGAAATGTTAATTACATTGCATAAACTTTTCCTCTTAAGCTATTTAAAATCCGCTGGGAAATATTTGATTTTGCGTTTTAAGCTATAATATTAAACTCTTTTCTTACAAATAAATTATTCATCACAGATAAATCATAACTTTCAAAAATCATTAAAACGCTCAGCCAATCGTCAGTCTTAATTAACACACTAGTCATTTTACCTGGGAGTATCAGTTGAATATTTACCTTGCTTATCATGCACATCATACTTTGGTTTGATGATTTCAGGTAAACAGTAAACATCATGGTCTTAATAGAAAACATCATTACGAAAACAAGCCTATTCAAATATACTGAAAATTTTACCACCAAAAAATGAAAATTTTCAGATGAAAAATTCTGATATTTTTTATATTACTGCTCAAAACATAGATTGTGGGTATTCGTTAGAACCGCCTCGCCGAGGCGGTTCTAACGAGTACCCACAATCTATGTTTTTGAGCAGAAATAAGAATAGTATTGTATACCCTGTAAACCCCAGTTTTACTCTATAAAAGTGGGGTTTAAGGGGGTTAACATTATATAGGCATGTTTTCGTGATGTGTTAGTTTCAATGCTGTAATGAGCTAAAGATTACGTGGATTCTGCGATCTGATCGTCATCCGCTTCGTGTTAACTTTTACCACCCTCTGGATTAATTAAGCAGACGACAAATAGACGTTTTTTTTTTGTTTTTTTTTTTTTTGTTTGTTTGTTTGTTTGTTTTGCTGTTTTTGTTTGTTTGTTTTTTGTGTGTGTTTTTTTGTTGTTGTTTTTTTGTTGTTTTTTTTTTTTTTTTGTTTTTTTTTTTGTTTTTTTTTTTTGTTTTATATTTTTTCCCCAGAAATCAGGCTTTGGCATTTCATGCAGATTTATTCATTTGGAGACATTTAGCATGACTGCCAGTGCAAACGATTTGGGAAAAATAATTAAATTAATTTAGAATATCGCCCACTGATTTTTTTACCCAGGATGCAGAGTTAAAGAAACTTAATAGTTTTTTTCTGCCATTTTACACGGGAATTATTTTTTGTGATTTTTGTTTTCTTCACTGCACGCCAATCCCCATCTAAAATGGGTACCATTCCAAAAGGAAAGAATTTGCTTCCAAAAGGATTAATTTCTCTCTTTTAGAGTAGATCCTTTTCTGAAGGAAGACAACATGTTTTAGAGCGTTATTATAACGGAACAGGGCTTGATATACTACATTGTAGATAAACCTGAATTTACACAGTAGATAAACCTGGATGTACATATAGATAAAACTGTATTAATTATATATATATACATATATATATATATATATATATATATAGTAAATAAAACTGGATTTACACACAGACAGTACTGG